>JAKUAG010000019.1:0-221755 GCA_030562885.1 Sungouiella inulinophila
CCCTAAGAAAAACCTGTACCTCCCTAAGAAAAACCTGTACCTCCCTAAGAAAAACCTGTACCTCCCTAAGAAAAACCTGTACCTCCCTAAGAAAACCTGTACCTCCCTAAGAAAAACCTGTACCTCCCTAAGAAAAACCTGTACCTCCCTAAGAAAAACCTGTACCTCCCTAAGAAAAACCTGTACCTCCCTAAGAAAACCTGTACCTCCCTAAGAAAAACCTGTACCTCCCTAAGAAAAACCTGTACCTCCCTAAGAAAAACCTGTACCTCCCTAAGAAAAACCTGTACCTCCCCTAAGAAAAACCTGTACCTCCCTAAGAAAAACCTGTACCTCCCTAAGAAAAACCTGTACCTCCCTAAGAAAAACCTGTACCTCCCTAAGAAAACCTGTACCTCCCTAAGGAAACCTTTCGCTTATTTGGAAAATTTACCATTTCGGGCCTGTTAACTCTTTTAATTTCAAATGATTTTTAGTCTTTTACTTACAGAATAGCTCTCCTGGGCTTTTCTGATTCCTTCTTATTTACAGCAATTGACATACTTTTTCTCGAGAATCTTGAGTGAAATAGACGAAATTGTTTTTCGTTTGAAAAACCGTATGTGACTTCAGATGGTGATCGTGTGTAGCTTCAAGCGGTTGCATTTAGGTAGAAGCGGCGGAAATGCGGATACTACTGCAATTAAATGCTGCTAACTAAACAATCGCTTTGTTTTGTGATTTCACTAAAAACAAATGAGAAGAGACTTCCATTACTGAATCAATCCCGGTAATTCTGATAGGCACCTTCCAGCCCCTCCCTTTGATTTCATTAAGCGATCAAAATCCAAAGTCAAACAAATAGGTCCAGTGCCCGAAAAATGTCTAATTCACTGCCTTACTATTTATAGACTTTGTCAGCTGCAGCAGCTGCTTCATGTTGTTTAGAGAATTTAATTTCATTTTATGCATGTTCACCGATTAGGGTGACACCCTGCTATCTTATAGTATTGTGGGCTCGGAGATGTACGTAGTCTATTCATAAATGAAGGGCTCAAGGGCAGCATTATTAGTAGTAGGGCGACTCATAGATAAGCAAAAAATGATGTTGAATGGCATTGAAAACCAGTGAAAAGTTAAGAATGCCTCTGCCAATCCACTAAAGCCTGAATCGAAGAAATTAGCTAGTACTAGAATTAAAGATTGATAGACCGCGCGAAGGGTTCTTACATGGTGCTCTTATATAGCGAAAGATGACATTCGCTATGAAGTCAGATGAGATTCAGGCGACGAATAATCATCAGAAGACTCGAAGGTATGACCAAGCAGGCATCATGAAGTAACCGAAAGAGAAACTCTGTTTTCATTTAATTTTGCTAAGTATTCGATTTTTGCGACGACTTTACAGATTTTTCAATTTTGGTGAGGATGCGAAATTGCGGACGATTTTTGCTAAACCAGCGCGGCATTGTGAATCTATGTAAAATCAATATCCAATGATTTGCAACAAAAATTTCTAACTTGTTAGTGAAAAGGAAGAGCATTATGAATTTCTCTCGCCGAAGGCTTCTATTTCTTTTCCTATCGTGAACATAGCACAGGCTGATTAATATGGTTTTCAAGTCAATTTCGAAGAAACCCTCGAAATTGACCCACATTCTTAACAGCTTTGGACGACTGAACACATAAGATCATAAGATCAATATTTATCAAGTTGTGAAGGTTCATACCGAAATTACAGTCATAACTATAAACGAGGCGAGGTATACAAGTAGTCGTTTAACGGCTGCGGAACATTTATAGGGTCGCTGAGGGAAAAATCCGGCGACAGTTACCCATCTAGGCTGGCCGCTAGCTGTGAGCCGCATCTGCGTGAAGTTATGAAAGTAGATCCAATAGAACGAATTAAGAAGCATTAACAAACAAAAATGTAGATACCACCTGATCCACTAGCCAAAAAGAAATAGCTTAGACGCATGTTCTATGCAAACTCACATTCGTATTGACCTTGATTTTTACATTGTTCCGCCGATCCGATTGCAATTGGACATCACTTTCGACTTCTTTGATTACCTACTCTGTCATCGCTTCCAACATTGATGGTCACCGTAGCGCACTCTCAACGGGTTCTATCTTGGATTATGATCCAGACCTTACTTTCGCGACATGCAACAAGGTCTGGAGAGTGTACACCCCCGAAAGAAGAAGTTCAAAGTAGTCAGCGAGTAAGCGATAGAAATGACGTATTTGAAGCTTGAATCGACTGCTGCTCATCACTAGGCAGCGACCACCACTTCAGAATAGGGGATCCATTGCTTCAACGCCAAAGGTCGATCCAAACACCATGGGAGTTCAGTCACCCAGTACGAGAATCCTTACACGTTCCAGGATGCTACACAGGTGTTCATACCACAAAGAATCCATATTTTTTTCTTAGCTCACTGTTGTATCCGATGTTCCCGAATGCACTAAATCTCCCATGTCTCCTCCCAGCGTAAGTGCCTTCCACTGGTAGTCGATGTCCCATGACAGCTAGCTTAGCAAACTGCTCTTGCGCATTGATACGCGGCTTTGTTTCTTTCAGAGTGTGATGCGGGAAATGAGGCTTGAGTAGGAGCTGTTGTCGCAGTTGACTGCACCATCTTTGTGAGAAAGACTGAGGAAGGCAAAGGTACAGTTCAAACTTGTTGTCGGCAATTGTGGACAAGGTGGGCGGTCGGTTGTGCCAGTCAGGCGTCAACAAACGTTGCACAAATTTAGTGACACAATACTCTCGGGCCGCTTGAGACGTCTCGTGACGTTGAAATAAGGGTCTTCGAGTAAGTTTAGCCATGTGCAGTTATGCATAATCGAAGATCGCGGACGTCCATCAAAACTTCCCGAATGCAACCTATTTTATGCATGCGACCGTGACACGGAATAGAGTAGGAATTCGGAACACGGTCTACCGAGGCACAAGACTAATACAGGCATTAACAACATAGCGAAACATAAACTTGTAGACTTCTTGCCTTGGTCCAAATCGCTTGCAGCTGTTGCCGTGGTGATCGCAGGCGACGCAGCAAGTGCGCGCAGATCATCTATTTCCATAATCTACGCTGCAGCACCAAGTCCCTTAAAATGGCCATTAGGGAGCACCTGACCAGACGTGATATCCATAAATGCGCTTGAACATTGCAAATAACGTCCATGTATTGGCTGAGAATCGAAATCAGAATATGACCATACTTTTTATGCCTCGCATCATTTACGTTGCATTTTCACGAGCGTATTTCCGTCACATAGCCAATTTGACCGTTGAAGGGACGTTGCAGATTCCTGTGTAGGCGAAGAGAAAGACAGCAAAGTGCGTCAACCTATATTGATCGAAGAAGATGAGCAAGTGTATTTTCTTGCGAGAACATGTTGTGGGAGGAATCTTGAAAGTGGAATCAACTCGATCGACAGGACTACATGACGACTATCGAGTCGTTAGGGGGGGTATTGGTCTGCCTTTCAAAGATATGCACATGTCTATGTATTAGAAATGACATTGACGTTAAGAAAAGTAGACTTTAAAAATTTTACAAGTAGCCCCTCACCTGCTGACGGCGCATATTGATGTACAAATCTGGCCACAGTGAATCCATGCTTGTTGAGACGGGTCTGGACGGTCTCTCATGCACAAATGAACGTTGTCGGCAACCGGACATTACTGCAGGAATATTTACTCATCAGGAGGTTTGTTCAAAAGAATCTATTTTGTTGCCGATCGTAGAAATGCGCAAGTTCGCCTTTTAAGCCGGCTTTTCTCCGGAGATCTTCAATACATCTGCGGAGAACTGCATTTCCTTGGCGAAAAAATCGTAATGTGGAATAATATCAGCACCTTCGCTTATTGAATTCGTATGCCGAAATCGTGCACTGGGCCACATAAGATTAGTTTCATCACCTTTTTTGTTACCAGACGCCTAGCCTCGACTTAACGAGGTGGTGCAAGCTTCAAGGAATGCATGTTGTAGGACGTGCGTATGCACCGAGAGGTTGCAGTTCGTAAACCTGCAGCCAGTTTTTCCGATTAATAATCCGCTTCCAGATATAACCATCAGGCTACTCAGCTGCTTCATCCACGAGCCTGATGGCAGCGCATTGCATTGCAGCTACAACAACGGGGAATGCCGTTTTCCCTTTTGCATTTGTTTCAACCCATTGTAGTATAAATAGGTCGATGACCCATGTCTTTTCTCTCAACCACACAAACATGTATCTTTGGAAGTTGCTTTCCGCGTTCGCAGTATTGACAACTGCGTTCGCAGTCGATACCTTCGATGCTTGTCCTTCTCAAAATTTTCAGTGGCACCAACAGGTTGCAAACTTTCCTGAAGCTTCCATTACGGCTACCAATCCTGTCGAAAAGGCTGACGGTACATGGGATATCACCATTAACTTCCATGCCGATGATTCGATGTCACTTTCGTCGCTTTCAGAGTTGAAGATTATTGGTATCGGAACATTCCTCCTTTACTCGTATAATCTGAATGTCCACAAGATTACAAATCCTGGTACGTGGTCCTTTACGATCAACATTAAGCCCAGTCAAGTGGGAAATTACCAAACATGTGTGCCTCACTTCACTATTCAATATGACTGGTGCAGTGCTGGAGTAACAGATTTCGCTGAATGCAACAAATGGACGTACCTGAAATCTTATGACTACATTACCGGTTGCAATAACTATGACTCCAGCACAGGACAATCTCAGAATGATGCCCCAGATTACTGTTGGGACTTCCCCAGTCCCAGCACAATGTCTACTTCATCGCTGTCTACCTCCGAGAGTGAGTCTAGTGATTTGTCGACTTCCGCTTCGTCGTTGTCTACTTCCGAGAGTACTACCTCATCCAAGACTTCGAATTCCCTGGTCCCTTCGTCCCCATCGCTGTCTACCTCCTGTTCGGACTCCATTTCTCCCTCGGGTACTAGCTCTAGTTCTACCACCAGCCCTAGACCTCCTGCCAGATTCAGAACTGGTACAATCTCTGGATCTACTACCAGCCCCGGATCTAGTGCCAGCTCTGAATCTACCACCGGTTCTGGATCTACCACAGGTTCCGGATCTACTACCAGCCCTGGATCTAGTGCCAGCTCTGAATCCACCACAGGTTCTGAATCTAGTGCCAGCTTTGAATCCACCACAGGTCCTGGATCTACTACCAGCCCTGGATCTACTTTCCAGCGTTCTTCTGGCTCCGTTGTGTCGTCAACTCCTAGCTCTAATGCTGTGCACGCATCCACTACTACCGAGTCTTCTCTTGTGTTTCTCACCACAACTGTCACTTGTGAGTCTACCACCATCGTTACGGTGACTTCGTGCAAAAAACACGAATGTCAAACCCAGACTGTCCCAACTGGTGTCACTGTTGTGACCACTACTGTCGGAGAGACCACTTCCGTGTATACAACTTACTGTCCACTTACCACTGCCATCACGAAGACCATTCCAGCAAATCACGTTGTGCCAACTTCTGCTGTGGCTCAATCCGTTGTGACTGAGACCAAGACGGCACTGACCACTGCTGTTGTGACTGTCACCTCTTGTGACCAACAAGGATGCCGTCCAACCACCGTTACAACTGGCGTGACCGTTGTGACCACGAAGATTGGCGAGACCGTCTACCTGTACACCACCTACTGTCCACCTGTGGAGGTTGTCACTGCTACTGAGTCTGTGACACGTGGTCAACAGACTGGAGAGGCTGAAACTAAGGAAAACTACATCACGACCACTATCGTCACAACTGCTCAAGGAAAGGAGACGACTGTGACTACAGTTCTTCCTCAAGTCGAGATCGAGACTGTAACTACTACCACTTTCGCTCCCGGACTGGCTGTTACTACCACCGTTGTCGCTCCCGGGCAGCCTCTTACTACTACCATTATCACTACGGAGAAGTCTGTTGCTCCAGGTGGTCAGGAGACGTTCGTTGCTGTAACTAAGACTACCACAGTTGCTACTGTCGGTATTCCCGCTCCACAGACGACCAATGGCGCTACAGGTACTAAGCAAACTGCGGCCGGTACGCCAACTACCCTTGCAACAATTTCCGTCCACTCCCTGGCAGCATCAGCAGCCACTGCTAGTGTCAGTGCTCTCCAAAACATGGCCGGTACCAACAGAGTTTCCAACACATTGTTGATTCTTGGTTCTGCCTGCCTTTCCTTCATGATCATGTAAGAAAACCTTTCGCTTATTTGGAAAATTTGCCATTTCGGGCCTGTTAACTCTTTTAATTTCAAATGATTTTTAGTCTTTTACTTCCAGAATAGCTCTCTTGGCCTTTTCTGATTCCTTCTTATTTAGAGCAATTGATATACTTTTTCCCGAGAATTTTGAGTGAAATAGACGAAACTGTCTATCATTTTAACTTTAAACCGCATTGCATGTTCGCTCTGCAGGGGTTTCTTCACTCATAGTTATAACTATAATCATCTCATTGGATATCAAATTTGAACATAGAAATCACTTTTACAGTAACTGAGTATAATTTTACCAAATGGTGGGTTTTTTGAATTCATTCTAATGTAAATTCGATTTTTGCATCGACTTTGTAATTTTGGAAAGATTGAGGAAATTCATGAAATTTTTGACAAAGTGAGTGGGTATTGCGAAACAGGAATAAATTGCACTTCTCATGAGTAAAGAATTTACAAAAACGTTTTACAGAAGGGAAGGAAACGCGAGCTCCGCGACTTCTTCATGGTTCACATGGTTTTATAGTCCTTACCTCTATCATGGCGAACAAGGGGTTCACAACAGGGATGGGCATTTAATTAGCGCCTTTCATATTCACTGCGAAATGCTCGTTGTTCTTCAAAAGACAAGACCACAAGCAATAGTGAATTTGAACTTGCGCCACAATATTAACTATCCGAACACTTCAAGTAGTCATGGAGCGAAGACTCCAACACATGTACCATCAAAAATGCCTACAAGAATACAATATGAGACTGATACACCTCCTCATCAAATAAGTCACATAGTGCTCTAAGAGCTAGAGCCAGACGTTGCTCATCATGGGGACTCAATCCCCTCCGAGAATAGCCTGAAGGTCGGGTAGCAAGTATAAGAGTTTCAAGATAGTGCCCACAGGGCTTGTCATTTGACGGGAGACAGAAGTCAATTACGAACATCGCCCTCGGTCGAAAGGGGAAAATGGCAGTGCTTGCGATCTTGTGGCTGTCCGTGTGTTCATTCGAGGCAACAACGTCAATATTTTCAGAATTATTGCCTGTGCTTTTTTATGAGGAATGGACTGGCTATAGAATTCAATTCTGCGTTCTTGACTGCGATGGTGCTTGCTGGATAACCGTCCTCGTTCCTGTCAAGGGGAAAAGAAATCTGGGGCTAGATCCATCAAAAGATTATTGTGAATGAACGTGGCGGATAATGTGTTATGCTAGGATCCAATCCTCAACGGGATGAGAGCACATATTTCCGCCCGCACTCTCAGTAATTTTCGTTATTGATGAGTGACTTTATGATGTGGCTTGTCGGCCATTATGTGGGCCGTATTGACCCTATTTGTTTCCTTGCGAGCAAATGATTTTCTCAACGTTTCTGTCAGGCTCACATTCGTTCTAAATCTGATTTTGGGAAATGCTGTCTGCTGCTATCTCCGTGCGTATGCTGACTAACGAATGTGTTATGGCGTCTGGCCCTTGAGGGGATGGATGGGGATCTAGGCCAAGCAAGGAACTCTTCCCGGAGCCTCGATTGAGCCTTCTCTATTGGATCAGAATCGATGTTCACCTTCATTTACCTCAATGTTGGAGTCTCTAGTGAGTCTTTTAACGCCATAAGCGTGGTTTGCCAAGAATTACTTGGCGTGCAGCGAAGAATTCATTATGGTTGGAGAGCGGGGATTGCCGTCTCTGAGGGTCCAATTGGAAGATAAAACGGTGGCAACTGTGGTAAGGCCTGCATGATTTCTGCATGGTCCGCAGTTGACTACTAAGTTAAAGAGTGTGGTGTCGTTCAGTAGGTACCATTGTTGGAGATTGGACGGACTACTGCTATTGACAATGGTAGTGCTCGCTATTTCATAGCCTTCAATTGGCGATTTTAGTGTTCACTTGCCAATGGAAATGCTCATCGAAATGCCAAAAAAATGATGTGGTAGGGCTAGGGAGCATAACCCCAATCGTAACTTTATTCTTTGTGACCTAGCGCATGCAAGTCAATGTACAGCGGGCAATGAGGTACACTGAGGTACTGTGGTTGCAAATTGGTTGAAGTTTACGAAGTGGAAATGGGCCATAAATACGCCTGTTGTCTCCGCAAATTTCAAAAATATCTATCTTTTCTTCGAAAATGACTAAGGTAATTGTTACTGGAGCCAATGGCTATATCGCTGCACACACCGTCAAGCAACTCATCGAGAAAGGTTATAAGGTAGTGGGAACGGTCCGTACCGAACAGAAGGGCCAATTGTGGAAGAGCAGATTCCCCAAAAACTTCGAGTACGTGGTTGTCTCGAAGTTTGTCAAGGATGGAGCCTTTGACGAAGTTGTCAAAAACAACCAGGATTGTCAGGTCTTCTTACACATGGCATCTCCAGTGATCTTCGATGTTGAGGATAATAAGAGAGATGTTATCGACCCAGCAATCCACGGAACTACTACTTTGAAAGCCGTACACCAATACGGCAAGAACATCAAGCATTTTGTGTATACGTCGTCGGTGGTATCCATTCTCTCGCCTGATGGGGTTCCGGGCTCTGTAGTAAATGAAGAGCTGTGAAACAATGTGACGCTCGAGCAAGGCATATCAGATGACGCGCTCACCTATGATACATCCAAGACGTTTGCCGAAAAGGCAGCATGGGAGTTCATGAAGAAGGAAAAGCCACAATTCACCCTCACAGTGGTGAATCCAGCATATGTGTTTGGACCCCAGGCTTTTGATGAAGATGCCCAGGGAACATTGAACTTCACGGCTGGGATTATTGAGCTGTTTCTCAGACTCGGAAAGGACGATCCCATTCCAGAGATTGCGGGCGAGGCCGTCGACGTGCGCGACGTTGCTAAGGTGCACATTGAAGCTTTTGAAAAGCCAGAGACCTACGGCAAGCGCTTGATCGCAAAGGATCTGTTTTTCAATGGACAGTTGGTGGTGAACATTGTTCGCAAGCACTTCCCAGATGCAGCCAAACAGTTGCCAATCGGCAATCCTGGGAATGCTGAGGCAGATTCCAAGAACTATGTCCATGTCGACAACCATGCAACTACTGTTCTTTTACATTTCCACTGGATTCCGCTTGAGAAGACTATTGTGGATGGTGTGAAGCAGATTTTCAAGGAGAATGTTAAGGTTTGAGTAGCTTCTAGCAGATGGGATTGATGGGATTGATGGGATTGATTTGTGTAATTAGCAGCAGTGACGAGCAAACTGGACTAGCAATATTATGTTTGAGAAAATATATTTTGACGATTTCTGCTTGAAATAGATTATCAAACGTAGAAACGCGTTCTAGATTGTGTCAATTTCTTCGGAAGTTTCATTTGCGGAATTTGGTGAGTATGTCATGGTCAATCTATGACACCCTAGTGTCAGGTACCCTTATAAACGTTGCAGGAGTGCGGCGGAAAGATATGCATCCCGAAATCCAATCGAAAATAATGGCGTGGCAGCTGGAATCAAAATTTCAGAATACCAGACGGTAGCTAGTTATAAAGCAATATAGCTTACTCTGGGTTTATTTGATTCCACTGAGTATTCGATTTTTTGCTTCGACCTTGCAGCTTTTTCATACTGGTAAGGGAGTTGCGAATGATTTGTGAAAATGTGCAGCGGCATTGCATGTACAGTAACCTTTCGAAGTATGTCAGGGATATTCCTCCTTGCAATACTATAGAATTAGAGGCAATTCCCATTCCTACTGTAACAACGTGGAAGTTGATTCTCAGAGAATTTGGCACCCTCATATCCCAGAAACCAAGTGTAATCTCCCCTGGGAAACAAAATTGCAAGGTAAAGGGGTGTCGAGGGGTGAAGAATGAATGAATCTCTCGAGCAAACAAAGTAGAAGACAAAAATTTTATCTCACCTATGACTATCAGCAAGTATTGAGAAATTAACTGTCTTTTGGCGCTCCTTGTCGACTGCTGGACCTGAAACGCTGCAGTGGTCCCCAATACAGCCTAGCAATGAACCGACTGACCTATTCCTCCACCAACAATCGATTCTTTTTCATGTATCCAAGACGTGCAATTTCATATTTGCTAAAATCCCTTTGCATCCGTCCAAATACAAATATTACTAAATGATGTGCTAATGCCAAAGCAGTGCAAGTTGATTGTTAAACTAATCAGTTATGACCTCTTCGGCTTATTCGATGTGATGATTGAAATGTAAGAAATAAGAGTGACAAGTCTTGAATCGCGCAACTAGGTACAATTGTTAGCGAAATTCTTAGGACATCATCACACTAGCCCTGAAATCCTTTGTGATATCCAATTGGTGGTGTGTCTGCCGCTATAGAAGAGATTGCCGATGTCCAGCAACGGCCTCTTTCCGAGAAACGAATTAAAACGCGCACAAGCCTTTTTCATTCCTATCAAAGAAGTTCCTATAGAAATGCGGAATTTGGTGTTGTATCAACCTGCAGAGTCGCTTGACAAATCGGGACTAGCGACCGATTCCCGAAATGTGATATCATCTCGGCATTGAAGAATACCAAAATATAAACGCTGTCCCTGATCCTAATTCGGCAGAGCTTATCTACAATTATCTACAATGGCTGATATTGCCGTTGAAAAAGTTCTTTCGGAATTGACCATTTCTGAAAAGATCGGTTTAATTTCGGGTGCAGATTTCTGGCATACTTATCCGGTTGAAAGATTGGGAGTTCCATCAATTCGCCTTTCCGACGGTCCTAACGGAGTGAGAGGTACGAAGTTTCTGAACGGTGTGCCAGCAGCATGTTTTCCTTGCGGCACCGGTTTGGCTGCTACCTTTAACAAGGAGTTGCTCTATAAGGCTGGCGAACTTATGGCCGAGGAAGCCAAACACAAAAGTGCCCATGTTATCTTGGGTCCTACAACTAACATGCAAAGGGGACCGTTGGGTGGAAGAGCTTTCGAGTCTTTCTCTGAAGATCCTCATCTTGCCGGTATGGCCTCCGTGGCTATCATTAAGGGTATGCAAGACAATAACATCGCTGCTACCATTAAGCACTACGTTGGAAATGAGGTGGAGCACGAGCGTAACGCATCGGACTCAATCATCACCGAGAGAGCCTTGAGAGAGATTTACTTGGAGCCATTCCGTTTGGCAGTTAAATATGCTGATCCGAAAGCTTTTATGACTTCATACAACAAGGTTAACGGCGAGCACGTTTCCCAATCGTACAAATTGTTGGAGGAAATCCTTAGAAAGGAGTGGGGCTGGGATGGTTTGGTGGTGTCCGACTGGAATGGAGCATACACCGACAAAGAGTCCATTATGAATGGTTTGGATTTGGAGATGCCTGGTCCCTCTCCTATGAGAAATGAAGCTTCTCTTTCACACATGATCAGTTGCAGAGAACTTCACATCAAGTACTTGAACGACCGTGTGCGTAATGTCTTGAAGCTTGTCAAATGGTGTGCCAAGTCTGGCATCAAAGAGAGAGGTCCAGAAGACAGAGACAATGATACCCCAGGGACCAAGGCATTGTTGAACGAGATTGCAAGTGAATCTGTCGTCCTTTTGAAAAACGAAAACAACATTCTTCCACTTAAAAAGGACGAAACCATTGCTGTCATCGGTCCGAATGCCAAGTACGCTGCCTACTGCGGTGGAGGTTCTGCTGCCTTGCTTGCGTACTCCACTTCAACCACTTTTGATGCTATCAAAGAGAAGTTGGGTAAGGTTCCAGAGTACTCTGTGGGATGCTACGCCCACCAGGCTCTTCCAGGGTTTAACACCTCTCCTTTGACCAAGAATCCGGTGAGTGGTGAACCAGGCGTAAACTGTAAGGTTTACAACCAGTCGTCTGGCACTGTTGAAAGAACCCAGTTTGACGAATTCAACATTTGCGAGTCTGCACTTATCTTGTTCGACTACTACCACTCCGAAATTGTCGACGATCTCTACTACATTGATGTTACTGGTCATATGACTCCAGAAGAATCGGGAGTTTATGAATTCTCTTTGATTGTTACTGGTACTGCTCAATTGTTTGTCGATGGCAAGTTGATTGTCGACAACAAGACCACCCAGATCCAAGGTAACGGATTCTTCGGATCTAGTACCATTGAAGTGAAAGGTTCTGTGCCTATGGAGGCTGGTAAGACTTACGAGATTAAGGTGGAGTACGGCTCTACTAAAACGTCTCCCCTCAGGAAGGATGCCACTATCACATTCGGTGGTGCCTTAGGTATTGGTATGTGCAAGAAGATCGATGAACAGGAAGAGATCAAGAAAGCTGCTGCCTTGGCCAAGAGCGTCGACAAGGTCGTTTTGCTGATCGGTTTAAACGGTGAATGGGAGTCAGAGGGTTTCGACAGACCAAACATGGACTTGCCATTGTTGACCAACGACTTGGTACAGGCCGTCTTGGAGGCCAACCCTAACACAGTTGTGGTAAACCTGTCTGGTTCTCCAGTGGAGATGCCATGGTTGTCCCAGGCCAATGCCTTGGTTCAGGCCTGGTACGGTGGTAACGAGGCAGGCAACGCTATTGCTAATGTCTTATTCGGTGACGTCAATCCAAGCGGTAAGTTGTCATTGTCCTGGCCACTCAAGAATGTGGACAACCCAACCTACTTGAACTTCAAGACGGTCAAGGGCAGGGTATTGTACGGTGAGGACATCTATATTGGCTACCGTTACTACGAAAAGTTACAGAAGCGCGTGGCATTCCCATTCGGATATGGTTTGTCTTATACTTCATTTGACATCACTGACTTGAAGGTTTCTGTTGAGGAGAATGATGATAAGTTGAATGCTTCGGTTGTGGTCAAAAACACTGGAGATCTTGAGGGTGCTGAGACTGTGCAGTTGTACATCTCACAGAAGGATCAGACGGTCGATCGTCCAATCAAGGAATTGAAGGGCTTCGAGAAAGTCACCTTGAAGGCAGGTGAGCTGACTATTGTTACTTTCGACCTCTCTTTGAAGGACTCTGCTTCCTTCTGGGATGAATACGAGGAGCAATGGAGTCTCGACGCCGGGGACTACGAAGTGCAGATTGGTGAGTCTTCTGACGACATTGTCTTGATTGAAGGCTTCAAGGTGGAGAAGAAGAAGTTGTGGATCGGAATGTAAAGTAGATAGTTGTTCATATCAAAATAGAACACCTCTACCAGTAGATTAGATGCTGATCGCAGGAACCGGCAGTATTATCGAAAGGGGTGTAGTATGATATCGTGCAGGGGAAGTTACAAGATAAGGGTGTCCGAAAGAGCCTGGGAGATAGTCTAATCATCGCATAGAAGATCTGAAATGTAACCATGCCACCTTCAAGACCCTTATGACATGCAAACAATCACAGTTATCACAGGTAACATTAGTATATCAAGTTAACAATCTGCCACCAAGAATTAATGTCTTGTACGCAAGATACCGAGTCTACAATTCAATCACTCTCAAACATAAATAATCTAAAACTTCTCTAAGGTAAAATTCTTTAATGGTGGATGCCAAGGGATCTTCTGTGCTCAATCAACCGCCAGTAAGCATCCTTGGTCTTCTTTCTCCAGTAGTGACCAGTTGGGATCATCACTGCAAATGATCCAATACAGAACAAACAAATGAAGGCAGCAGCAATAAAAGTGTTCTTCAAGCCTGATGCTTGGATCCATGGCGTGATACCATAACTCATGGCAAAACTCATGGTGTTACGGATTACAATCACTGTAGCCATCGCCTCGCACGAAACCTCGTGGTAGCAGTCAATGACGTAGGTGACAGCACTGACACAGCCAATAATACACAATCCAGCCAACAAACCCAAGCCAATAACGACTCCAATCCAGTGGATGCCATAGTAGGCGCCCACACCCCACAAGATAAGTGCACATGGTCCCAACAAGGTGTACACAGACAAGGCCCACAATCTGTCCTCGGCATGAGACACACCGTTACGTCTTTTGGCAAAGAAGACCTTGAGCCAGTCGGTGGTCCATCCAGCGTAGAAGTAGATAATCAACACGAAAATACAAGGAGAAATGTAGGCCAAACCACACTGAGCTGCGGTGAAGTTGTATGGTGGAGAGCTAAGAACAACTGCTTCAGTTGCATTCATCACCATGTACCAGAAAAGAGAAGAACCGTAGAGGAAGCCACCCCATAACACAACAGGGAAACGAAGCATGTAGAATGGAGTCTTAAGGTACTCCCACAACAAAAATTTCGACTTCATTCCGCCGGTCAAACTCAATTTCTGGTAGAAGGTCTTGAGTGGAGGATACTCGAAGTCGGAGTCGACATCCTTCAAGACGGCTTGGTTCTCCAAGTTGGTCTCTGATTTTTCGGTCCTGACCGATACAATGACTTGCAGCTTCTTTTCTCCACTACTGGTGATGACAGCAAGGGGCTCACCATCTTCACCTCTCTTGACCCTCAAGGTTCTCTCGTAGTTGGTCTCCTCCAAGAAGAAAAAGAGGAACACAAAACTGACGCAGCAGAAAACAACAGACCAATAAATGACCCATTTCCAGCCTCCAACAGGCAGACTGCTATCGTTGATGAAACCAGCCACCAAAGGAGCAATGTAGTTGGAGCCGAAAAGAGCCACAGCGTAGATACCCATGTAGGTAGCTCTCTCGTGCTCGAAAAATAAATCGGAGACCGAGGCCTCAGGCAAAGCCTCAATAGGCGCATTCACAATACCAGACAAGATCTTGGAAGCGATCCACTCGCCGTTACTGGTGACGTAGGGCTGCCACAAGGCGAGCAATGCGGTGGCTAAAGTAGAGAACAAGTAGACGGGTCTCTTTCCGAATTGCAAAGCTAACGGTTGGGTGACCAAGCATCCGAGTCCCATTAACAAGAAGGAGTAACCGGTGGTCAAGGTGCCAATAGAAACATTCACGCCGGGGGCAGAAGCAATGTCGGGGATAATCGAGTAGACACATGTTCCTGGCACTCCAATAGCAAAACAGTAAAGCACCAAGCAAAACACATGGAGCCACTTACGGCCACGGGTCCAGTTGAGTGGATCATTTGGATCGTCCGAAGGCGTTGGAATCAATACGACGTCCCTTTTCTCGTCCGAGTCCACCAAGTGGTCTGTGCCTGGGATCTCACTATAATTGATAGTCATCGTAGCAGCAATATTGGTAGTATTATGTCAGTAGTTTCGGAACTCTGGTGTTGGTATCCGTTTCTGCCTGTCAGTTTATCTATTTTATTCGGGGGACGGTTTCTACTTATACACCCTTCATTATTTGAATTTGAAATCTTGTCGATAGGTTATCAGTACCTTCCTCATTGGGAAGAGGTGTCGGCTATCTACAGGGCCGGGGCTCGTGGCACTTCGATCAACTGCACTTAGCTTTTGAGAGGATAGCCCAATTAGGTATATCAAGTAGGCACAGGGTTATCGTAGATAGATGCGGTTTTCCCACAACGGCGTGATGTGTGGTTTAACAGACAGAAAATGAGATAGGGAAATGATAGGCTCCATTAGAGAGATGCCACGTTTGTTTGCCTATTTTGAGTAAGCGAATTCTCTGGATGCAAGTCAGATGGGTGGGTATGTGACGACGTATTCGTATCTAGTTCGATAGTTCTTGGCAAGCAATATCCAAACCTAACAGTACGTGACTCGTATTTATCATGTTAGGACTGTGTAGGTAGGACGTAGTGTCAGGTCACCAATTGTAAAGTATTTAGGGATAGATTTGTAAAGGCGAACTTTCTTAGTCTCTAGTTGTAATAAAGACACTGTCAACAATACTATTAGATAGTTTTATATTGAGTTCTGAGCAGGAAATCCCCACTTGTATTTAAAATACATAAATATATTCTTGTAATAGGTAGGAGATCGTTGAGTTAATACCGCAAAAGTAGTTATCATTATACACCCTGCGGTAAAGGGTCCTTCAGTTATTGTCTGAAAATGCTCACGGCAGCAGCACTATAGGCGAACCAGTAGGGGAAAACGCCATGTACGGAGACGCCCTAGAGCGAAAACATCAGTGGAGAAGATCCAAATAGAAAGAATAGAGAAACATCAACAACATAAACACTGATTTGGGTACAATCTGTTACAGAGGCTCAATTATTTGGCACACCATCGGCTAATCCTCTGTGTCACGCTATGAGTTTTGCAGCAATTGCAGCCGATTATTAATTCTTCACTATCCAGTATGCAATTATCTGTTTCGATTGTTGGTCTTGAATTTAACAACAAAGGATCGGTTTGTGGATGAAAATTTGACATAAAGTCTCATTCATGTTCATGCACGGCACAGCAGGAAAGTATGGACATATAGTCACAAGTCGTCCGTCATTCGCTTTCATGGGGTTTGAAAACATATCGGGAACCCTATCGCATTGTCAATATAAGATGTCACATGGCGGAAAAGTGAAAGAAGATCCGAAGGAAGAAAGACGAGGTATGTTACTTCTGCACTGATGATTATTTGTTCATGCACCTTCTTTCCTTCTCATGACTGCGCACTCATTTTGCAGAAGATAGAAAGGTAATAATGGCAGTTGCACCACCACTTGTAAGCAGCATATAAATGTTGACTTCTGCATTTCGCCGCATCGCATGCTAATGATTATGCCCGAATTTATACTAGACACTAAAAGTATAACAATGCTACCTAGCCATGAAGACCATGTGAATCGCAGATGGATGGGCCCAGCAATAATGCTTTCAATATATATCACCATCGTATGACTTTTCACATTAGCGACTACTTCCATGTGGCGTCGAGAACTGCCTGAAGAGGATTTATTGATACTGAAGTGCTGCGAGCATTGTAAAGTCGATGGAGGGTTTGGGGCCAGAGGACAACGGTGGATTCAAGTACGACGGGACCAAGCTCGAGTATGGATTAATGCGCTTAACGTTTCTGAACTTTGTGGAGCTGAGACAGTTTCAAGAAATGATGTCGAACAGGTAAATCGCGCGTATTCGTAAGCAATCGTTGCAAATTAGAGATGCTATATCAGCTGAACTCGCCAGAAGGGTTGTCTGTTGTCGATGAGACAACTGAGACTTTCTGAATCATTCTTTTGGTGCCATCTCAAAGTAACAATCTGCGATACTTCATTGGAAACGTAGTGGTCATTTATCTCAACCCCACATTGTGAACAAACCTGTTGACCCGCTCCGGTGTGTCTGTTTAGGAAGTGCGTTGACCCCCTCTCTTACCTAATTGTCATTGAAAATTCATATTTGATTGACTTTTTCTCTTCATAACACCATATTGCCGGTGACAGAGAGATGAAAGGATTACGATATCATAGACATTGTGCAACGTAGAACAATTAAGATACCGTCTAATTCACCAATTGGGCTTATCTCTGTGTTACTAATCCTACTCTTGCCCGCTGTCACACTTAGATAAATGGCCAGAAGCATGTTTCATAAGCGGTCTTTTCCGTTCGTGGCCAACGTAGGTGGGGTATCGCCCATTTCGATGTGTGCCTTGATGACAATTATTTCGGAGTTAAGGCCTGCCAGATTGGTGTAATATCCGTAGAGACAACTCCAACGATTGCAAATATGAATTTGTCATCCAGTAATATAAAACGAAGAGAAAGTAAAGAGAGTATCATCGAATAGATTCATACAAGAGCAAGAAAATTAATCAAAATGAGTACCACTTACATTGTCGCAGGTGCTAACAGAGGCATCGGATTTGAGATTGTGAAGAAACTCTCGGAAAACAAGGATAATCTCATTGTTGCAACTTCTCGGTCTCTAGATCGTGCTGATGAGCTTCAGAAGTTGAACATGCCTAACGTTGAGGTCATTCAATTGGATGTCACTGATTCAGTGGATCAGTTGAAGAGTGCGCTCGCCAAGCTGAAGTTTTTGGAAAAACACGGCGTGGATGTTTTTATCCAGAACGCGGGTATTGGCTTCGTGCCTCAGGATGATGATTCCACACTGACTCAGCCTATTGATTCTTACACAAAGTTCTTCGAAGGAAATGCGTTGACCAACGTGAAGTTCTACCAGGCCATCCTTCCATACTGGATCAGGGAGCATGAGGGAGTGACCAAAAAGGCTATTTACACTTCGTCACTTGCAGGCTCCATTGGTGGCCTCTTCGTGAAGTCATTTGGATACGGCATGTCCAAGGCTGCAATGAATTTCCATGCGAAGCACACATCTTTCGAGCACGCCAACAGCGAGAACCCAATTTTGAAGAATTCCATTACTGTGGCAGTTCATCCTGGTGCTGTACTCACAGACATGGGCAAGCCTGCGCTCGCAAAGATGGGCCTTGAGGGGATTGCTATTTCTCCAACTGAGAGTGGAGAGAGCGTGGTGACGTTGATCGAGGGGTTGAAGTCCGAAGATAATGGTGAGTTTTATAGTTACGACGGTTCAAAAATCGATTACTAAGTATTGAGTTTTAGTTGAATGTGATGCTTTACCAAGACAAGAATTGTATTCCCAGTGGTGCTCCTAACCGGTATCGTAGTTGTTCCTCAAACCATCGAAGCCGCAGGTTCTTGTATGTGGAATTTTGACAGGCTTCAGGTGATTAAACAATTCCGATCAATTCAAGTTTCGAAACCTAGTCGAGTGTGCATGGCAGTTTTCACTCCCAATTGCAGCAATACCCAACCTGTGATTGCTGGTGTTCTATAGAGTTCCTAATGTGCTTGAATCGAGATGACGTATGAGGACCAATATAACTGTCTCATTTTCAACGTCAAACATCTCCATTAGGAAAACAGTAACTAGATAATATAGAGCGCTGAAGTATCTCATAAGCTTCTTATTTCAGGTTTTTCCAAGGCAAAGTGTCTCTTCCGACCACCTCTTTCAAGAAATAAAGAATCGAACGTCAGCAACAAATAGCGACAGCAAACCGAGAAATAAACCCTCAGAATTAATTTAAATCGGCAGAATCGCAATGTTAAATTTCATACATCACTGGTACATTATTGCCACGGCAAAAAGTGCATTATTGCCACGGCAAAAAGTGTGGGAGGAGATATTTTTGGATGCTTCGAGAATATGCGAAGATTGTCGGTAGTTCTTGATGTCACCAAAAATATTGCGAATTGGTCATAGAAAATACCTTTCTTCAATAACAATACATATAACAATTATACCCCATTTAGTATTTTTATTTTTAATGTTTTCTTATTCTTCTTTCTATTTGAAACTTTTCGACCCTTGCGGCTCTCCAGTTCCTCGGCTTCACAGCTCCTCGGCTTACAGCTCTACGGAATTCCAGCCTCTAGCATCCCGTCATCGCCACTACTGTCTGGAGAATACTTAAGGGCCCCCTCACCACTCGTCTTATAGTGATAACTACGTTTTAGGTATTAACTCTATGAATCCTAATCCATTACATACTTGCAATTACACTCAGAACTAAAGCTAAAGTCACATTAGGAGTGTGGTGTAGTAGATTATACATTCAGTGTTTTTGTTCTTTATTTCTTCTTTCACGCCACCGTTGACGGCCGATTTTCTACCATCGATACTCCTTACTCTCATTGAGGGTCCCAACTGACTGTCTTTAAACACCAACCAAGTACTTGAGTCCCCAATCCTCGATTGTAATCACTTAAACTAATACATAACCTAATTTTTGGCAGAGTACCAGCCTTCGAGCCTACTACTTAAATTATTGCATATTTCCTTCGCTAACTGAACTAAACTTTATTTTCTTTTGCAAAGGATTACATTAAATAAAGAAACTCAAACCAAGGAGCAATTCTTACTTGTCATAGTTGTAGAATTCACAGGTATCTTCAACCATCAAACCCTCGATCAACGTTACAATGCTCTCCGTACTCTCAGCCTGAGAACTAGAAGATCTATTCAAGACTCGAAGCACCAATTAGTCTGCCCATTCCAAGAAGCACAACACCAGGATGTACAGCGACTATTACCGAGCTGTTCAATATTGAAACCTCGCTGTTCGTTTACGTGATAGTATATGGTAGCCTTGAACATTGTCGCACACGAAGGATTTCAGGGAATCATTAAAACAACTTAGCATCAATCATCTGTTGGAAAATGTCACAGACAGTCTCGTCAAGGGGTCTGTATGTCAAGGAGAGCTCTCTGACACCCTTTGAATTATCTCCCTTCCAGCCGTAGTTTACATTTCTGGAGACATACGTCCTGGTTAAGTAGGGGTCCAACAATGGCCCAAATAACCAAATAAAGCACTTGGGCATCGTTGACTTTGGAAGAGGATATGAGCCATATTTCTTTGATAACGCTTGAGCAATACCCAAAAAAAGAGGTGTTATAGCCTGATACGATATTGCGGCCATTAGCTTGCTCCAAGAAACCAGCCTTGACATGCGCCTCTGCTCCCAACCCCAAATTTGGACATCCGAATTTCATTTGTCCGTCTCCGAAAGATTTCATCACCCTAAAGCTATCAGATGTAGCATGAGGTGTCAATCCTGGACCTAAAACCATACTTGGATTGATAACAACCAATTTCCAACGGGTTTGCTCACTATTAAGCTTTCAGGCTTCCTTCTCTGCAACTGTTTTCGCGTGAAAATAAGCATTATGATACAATGTAGAAGATGTGTTCCATACTGATTCATCCACGCGTTTGTTTGGCAACAGCTCGAGATCTTTGTTGTCACCATAAATTGCAGCACAGCTACTGGTCAATACCACACGCGAAACTGATGGTGTCTTATTCACAGACTGGAGAACATTTATGGTACCCAATTTTGCAGGATCAACAAGATCCTTTTGTGGATCTTTGACAGCGGAGGTGAATGGAGAAGCGGTATGGAATACGACATCACATCCCTGAACTGCTTCATCGTAGGATCCTTCCTCTAACAAGTCACCTCTGAAAAACTTAATCTGACCTGGAGAACCAAGGCTTTCGAGATGAGATATTTTCTTCTCATTCGAAGGATCTCTAACAACTGCATGTACTGTTGCACCTTCGTCATTCAATTTCTCAACTATCCAACCTGCAACATAACCAGTAGCACCGGTCACCATTACGGTTGAGTTATCTGCCAATTTGTTGTTTTGAGACATGCTGTGGCGTCACAATTCTTCTCGCAACTTGCAAGCTGCATACTACGAAGATCACCGTGCTTTTCGGAAGGAGGAGTATTGAACTATTCCGAATCCGGATGATGATGATTGAGATTTTATCTCCGTATCTTTAGATTCAGTTTATCTCCGCATCAGACCCACGAGTGGGTGATGAAACGGCATGATTTACGGGTCGAGCGAATTCTGAACTTTCTATTCGTATGACATAAATGGAAAATGTTAGGCGTATGTTTAGCATTGATGGCTTTCCGTACATCACGCACTTTCTCTTTCCTTTCAATCTTTCATTCTCTCTATTTCTCCACCCCATCCACTCTAATCCGGCATGGGGTATGGAATTTTAGGGTTAATCAGGTGAGACAATTGGTTCACGTAAACATTCAAATCACTCATATTTAATTTAGGATCTCACTGTACAGGTGATATTAGATACCATAGAACTCTAAATTTCTCTCTATCGTCAGATAGAGTGGGAATATATTAGCTTTTATACTACTCTTCTCTTTATGAGGTCAGCAATGTCATATGCAGATATGCATTGACCTTTATCCAATAATAACACCCTAAGAATAATGAGAATATGAAAGTTCAAACTAGATTTACCCACTCTCTGTTACGAGCGCCTGGATAAACGCATTTGTGCATTTGCGCCTAAGTACGTTTTCAGACTCCTCATTCTTTGTCACTAATCACATCCTTTACTATAGAAACCTATAGATGACCCTAAAATTAACTAACTCCGTTATGCAGCCTTATGAATTATCCAAACGACTCAGCCAAACGACTCGGTGTAGCAATAAATACCTGGAGCTCCCCTAGCCCATCTATTATTATCACAGGTTTTCTTGATTTCTCCATTGAACTTGCCTGGGCCACAGCCTAGACAAGCAAACGACTTGCTGTTTTCTTCGCTACTCACCTGTCTCACGGCGTCACCGATAATAGTAGAAAAGTCAGGGCGGGCGTAGGTGATGGACAAACCAGTGAGACTCCCGGGGGCAGAAACAGCTGAAGTTAAGGATCCCCGATTGCGATTGCTATAACTGCCAGTAGAATACTCTATGTACTTCTCGATGTCAGCAGTCTCGTATTTCCCTTCTTTGTTTACTCTTTCAACCTCATCAGCGTCCGGAACCTCCAGGGTGATGTTCACGGAAAGTTGAACTCTTTCACTTCTTAGGAATGGCAAGAATTCTTCCCACAAGTGGTCATACCACTGGAGGTTGGCAATTTTTTTCATGGCCATTACGATGTTTATAGAGGTACTTGCGGGACGGTACAAATAGTCGTCTACTTCCTCTCTGGCTCTGATGGTCTTCAACAAATCCAAGGCCACGGGAAGCGTGAAGGAGGCCCCCGAACCAGCACTAATGAGAACCACAGAGTCAAACCCCGTCAAGGGCTGGAATACTCCTCCGTAGGGACCGTTGAACTCTGTCTTCAACATGAAAATCTCCGGCGCCTCAAAAGAGTTGATGTTGTCCCGAGATTCAGGCACTGGAGGGGTACAGCATTCAATCTTGCTGTTCTCCTTGGAGTTGATCGAGTTTTCGCTCGGAAAGAATACGAATTCATCACTTTCAATAGAAGACCGAGCAGTTTGGGCCGTGTTCGTCGATTCCAATTCGCTGGGCTCCTTGGAGTTGACAGAGTTTCCGCTTCCGAAGAATACGAATCCATCACTTTCGATAGAAGACCTAGCAGTATGGGCCGTGTGCGTCGATACCAACTCTCTTGAGCGCTCAATAGCCACTTCTTCTTCCTTCTTTTGCATTAGCTTCTGCAATATCATCTTCAACTTTCTGGTGAAACCCTTTTGGACCTTGATGACTAGCACGATCTTGCCCGAGTCCGCCAAACTGGCAATTGTGAAAGGATGGTACTGGAACCAAGAGACGTTGAACACATTCAAGAAGATATGTTGACCTGGTCTCCAGTTGCCGTAACTGGGAACAAAACACCACCACCACCTGTGGCTGTCAGAATTCCTGATATTGATCGGAATGGAGACTCTGATGGTGGTGCTGTCCAAGATTTCAAACTCGGAAATTCCCTTCGTGGGGCCCTTTCTCTTGTGTAGAATGCTCAAACCTTTGCTTATGATGAAGTCCAGTGCCAAGAAAACCACACCGATGATCACGGCTGCGGCGTTGCCGCTGTTGTGGAGTAGAACAGTAAAGAGCATAATAAAATTGACGATTCTGTGTTGGAACAAGAACACGTCAAAGGCAAGGTTTCTGATAAACCTGAAATACACAACGTTGACTGCCAAGCATGCCAATGCTATATAGCCAAAAATTTGAGCGGCTTTCGTGTTCATGCTGTAATTATACACTTCCAGATAATATATGATTGCAAAAACCGTGTGGATGGTGGCAGTGATGAACATAAAGCGGCCCAACCATTTATGGAAAAAGACCGCCTTGTCTAACGTCAAACCACTGAAGGCAGAAACAAAGGTGTTCTTGCACGCGAAGATGAGAATCATGACGACTGACCCGATGGAGATTCTTCCAACTCTCATCGACACAATTACGAGTTTTGCCATGGGTTCCGGGTTGGTGATCTCAGCAATCAGAAAGAAACTGGTCAAACCCAAGTGAATTGCCATCACCACTAACAAGCTGGGCTGAAAAAAATAAGCTGTGCCCAAAATCTTGACTCGGAACACTCTGGTGAACGTATCAAAGTACTTGACAAAGGTGAAGTAAGTTTTGTACTTCACCGATGTTGCATCACGTCTAGATCGTAGAAACCACGGGATCCACAAAAAGAGGAGTCCGTGGATCGCAGGGAGCATAATGGTGACCGCAATGGTGAGAAACACATATTTGGTGTTTTTATCCCCATCGGTGGGAAATTCCGAGGAAAATGTGACCGACATAGGTCAGGACGAAAGGACCAATTCGTGAATCATCGAATGGCCGAAGGCAGAAGGAAGCATTTATTAATACCGCTAAAGACATATATTTATAGATAAACTTTCGGCTTCTTCGCATATAGTGCCAAGAGGACAGAAAACGGAAAGGCATACGAACTAATCCAAGCGCTAGTTCTCGATCTCGAAGTGGCAGTACTTGAGGCGAAGCTATTAATTATACGAGCTGGGTCATGTATGCATAAACTATTAATAGCGTAATAGATTGCATACAATCAAGTGTTTTAGTATTTTAAATGTTCCTTTCACTTGGTATTCGCACTACTATTTAAGGCGCCATTCCCCACAATTCTTATATACTCAATTGCACTTTCTATGTGTTTAACTTTCGAGCCCTACACGTAAAATATTATAAATAGAACCACGATATATTTATAGATAAACTTTCACGTTCTTGTAAGGTTGGCCAAGCAGGCAGGGGGGGCAAATAACCTATTCGAAGAGCAGTTCTCGATCTCGATTCGGTAATGCTGGAGGCGAACCTGTCAGGCATCCTAGATGGAAGTGTTGGAGTAGAAGCTGTTAATTATACGAGATAAATCCTGAATGCATGCACTCCAACAGAAATGGTACCTGTCCAAATCTGGCATGATATACCGGACTAAAACAGACCATGGTTACGAGATCTCATATCTTTTCTCTTCTCTGGAGAAAAAAAGTTGTCTCTACCAAATGAGCAAATATGTAGGAAGAGTCTCGCCTACCCAACTCTGTTTCCGATTTTCTTGTAGATTTGTGGGCCCATTTTGCGTGCGTTGCTCCATGGGGGGTTATAAGCTTTTAATGCTTATCCCGACCTCATGCATGCACACTTACTCCACCATGCAGCCTAGATCTTCTTGTTTTGGGGCGACATGTCGCCCATAGATTGAAATAAGTATTGACACGGGCCAAACCAGCATACCCAAAATCATATGCGTTAAAGAGCGCACTTAAATGTATTCAATAGATCCATTTGTTAAGGTAAACCCTTGACGGGTACGTGGTAATCTTCAAAATTGGCACGGAAAGAACAAAACAAGTCTGGGCGAAAGCCAGTGTGAACCCGTTCGAGTTTCAAATTCAGAATGACTATTATGGTTCAAAAAAAGTCATCTATGTTCCGCTTAGTGTGTTACTCCAGCATTTGATCAGCATATGACTCCCAATAGTCCTTGACGTCGTGATTTGCAAGATTACACACAATCGGACGCCCAACCTAAATTCGACCGCAATTTTTACAATCTCCACAAGAGGAAGATTGCATATTGATAGATGAATCTCAAACCTGAAGCTCTTGTTTGAGATCATATTGGGGTAACAGGCATCAGGGCCAACTTCAGCGCTTAGCCTCAGCATAAGATCACACAGATAGGAGAGCCATAAGGAAATTTCTGGAACTCAGAGGTATAAGGGCACGCCTAGACTATTCTGGTTAATTGTATTTGCAAAGAAAATTCGGAGTCTTTCAAGTGGTGACAGACTCAACGAATCGATAATAGATCATCACCAGAATAGAAAGATGGGATTCATTAGATTGGTTGAAGAATGGCGCCATTCAACAGCTGAGACCTGAGTTGCAACAAGATATTGGTGAAGAACTATCAAAGTAAAAGAGGTAGAAGATGCTTTCGAAACTAAGTACCATTGAATATTCAAAAACGTCACTGAATATCTCCTTGCGGTACGCTTGCTATCGATCGGCGGAATTATTTGGAGTGTGAATAGCGGTTCCAATGAATAGCAGTTGAGACTTAGGAAATTCTACATAGGTTAAAACAAGAGAGGCAGATACGGTAATCCAACGAAAGGAAGTTTATCAGAGGAAGGTTCCGTGTGTTGACAAACGGCGATTAACTGGTCTCCGTACCGTCACTCAGATAGCACTGGTAGGTGTTGTGATAAGAGGAATCGATGGGTCAGTAGTCAGCATTACTGTGTGTGGCATAGCCAAGAGGTCATCTTAATAGCTGCAAGGCATCACATATAGCATTGTTCGGATGTTCCTTGAAGCTCTTCAGGACCACGGCATGTCCAACTGGCCCCAGCAACAGCAACATGGTCATAGTTCGCGACCAGGAGGGGCCGAAATATTTTTCCCACCCACCCCAAGCCTTATTTGGCGTAGCCTAGTAGACCCCCCACGCTTGAACATATAGCGGCCACGCGCTAAGCGTTCGGTTGCGGCCATACTAAGTGGAAAATACTGTTTCCCGTCCCATCAACCTTAACTTCACAAGATACATCCACACATCAAAAGCTACCGCATCCCCAAGTCGTTCTTCGAATCTACAGTTGAGGCGCAGCAATGCCTCCTTCGAATCTACTCGCGCCCGAGTTAGATACTCGAAAGAGCACTTCGTGGCTTGAATAAGGGCCAATTGATACCTAAGAAAAATCTGTACCTCCTTTTTTTTTTTTTTTAACTCGCCCTTCGCTTTATAGTAATAAATACAATTTTGGTATTAACTCTACGAACCCCTATCTATTACAGTTATAGGTGTGCTATCTTCTCGTAGTGCCTGTCTCCTGAAATGGGCTTGCATAAGAAGCAGATTCTGGGTGTTGGAAGTGCCTAGACTCTAAATTCGTAATTAGAAAAAAAATCAGTTCTGTTTTCTGTATGATAGCAACCAACAAAGTCTTCCTTGGCGTAACCGCAAGATTTGTTTCCTAGTGATGTTTATCGATGCAACTTTCCCGACGTCGCCTCTTGAGTCATATATCATAAAATTCTTCTTCCAAGTGGCGGTTACAATTGGAAATTGGCACATTTTTCCAATCTTTATCGTTTCTGATGTCTCTGTATTGTTTATCTTGACTTCAAAGTTCTCCCGACACTCAGGGACAAAAAAAAATGAGCCCTGGCAAGTCTGTCGGAGATATTCATGGTTAGTTATCGACCCTTCGTTGGTCCAAGGGTCTAGTGCCGAAAGTTTGTTGCTGTCGGGCAAGTCTGCACAAAAATGTAACCTCGAACGATACCCAAAAATAAACGGAGCACAAAGTTGATTATATGCAAGCTGTGCTGAGCTTAATTTTGACACACTTTTCCGCAGATCCGATTGCAAATCAAATGGATATTGCTTCCAATTATCTACTCACATCATCTCTGCCATAACAATGATGGACACCGCAGCGCGCTCTAAACGTAATTTTCTTAGTAGCCGTCAATGGGATGTGCACCATTTTTTTTAGTTCGGTTTTTAACCGAGGTGACGCTTTCGCGACATGAAGAAGGGACAGGAGTGCATGGATCTAGGCAAAGAAATCCATGAAAATTTACGATATGGGTCTAGCGAGAAAACGATAGGCGACACATATAAACGTTGAGTCGGCTGCTGCTCATCAATCGCCAACGGAACTACTACAAAATAAGGCATCCAATGTATCAACACCAATAATCAATCCAAAGAATAAAAGAGACTCAGCTACCCTGTGTTTGAACCCTTACACGATCCAGAATGCCACAGAGATTTTGAGTGCCACCATGGTCCCACATTTTCGAAGCGCACTCTTATATCCGATGTTCCAGAATGTACTCAAACCCCATATATCCTCTCAATGATATTTGAGAAGGTTTGGCTATGTGCAGTCGTGCATCACGGAAGAATGCGGGCGTCCGCCGAAACACCCCACGGTTAATGCAGCCTTTTTGCGTAACACCAAATAGAGTTGGAGATCGAAAATAAGTTTACCAAGACACAAGACAATACTCGCATTAACACTGTAGCTAATCATCAACTTATAAAATTGATTGCTTTGCACCCAAATTGCTAGCGGATTGTGGTGGACGCAGCGGACGCAGCAAGTGTGCGCAAATCAATTGTCTCGATCATCTACGCTTCCCTCAAATTAGCCAACGGTGAGCATATATCCATATGCACTCGAGCATGGAAAAATATACGATTCATGCATCAAGCAACGAAATCGGACGACAATGTTACGTTTTGAGATGCCTCATATTAGTATCTCATAATATGCATCGGCAAGCGTAGTTCCGTCATATAGCTACCATGTCGACTAGCGGGGATGCAGATTCCTGCGTTATCGGAGAAAGGTACATCAAACCCTATTTATCAAAGAGCAAGTAGATTTCCTTACGAGAGAACATGTTATTAGAAGCATCCTGAACTTAGGAATTACCTCGATCGATAGGAGTATCTGACGACTATTGAGTCGTAATGGAGAGACCCTAGTTACCATGGGGGCAATGGGAATGTGGGATGTCATTTCGCTAAAACTCTGCACATAAGACAAGCTATAATTAGCGGATGTATATTGGCGATATGGAAGTTTCCTAACAACCACATCGCATGTGATACATGTAGCAGAGGTAACATATGTCGTACATTTTCCCTTTTTTTACGAGACGCATCTGCGCCAATCTTGCTGACGCCTCATTCGTTGTGAGAAGAAAATCCTTGGACTTGATTGACTTGCCCAGGTTGTTGGTAAGAGTCAAACTCAAACGTCGAAGCAAAAATAGTGGAAGTAACGATAAACGTTCACGGATTTGTCCATGCTAAGATGGGCCAGAACAAATCTACGAAAAAAATAAATTACCACTTGCTCATGACCAATCCAGACGTTATGAATACTGGATCCCGATTATGTAAATTGCTGAAGTCGGCAACTGGTCAAGGACGGAGCCTATTAAGGAATTGTTAGCTGACCTAGCAACGAAATGAAATTGACGTAAAATAGAAGTTCGAGTAGATCTCAAATGTTTAAGCAAGAGCATCCCCTCAATACCTGACGGCGCATGTTGATTTACGTATCTGGCGCACAACGATTTTATGGTAGAGGGGAAGAAGGGTCCAGAATGGTATCTCATGCACAAATGGTTTTGTTGGTAGCCAAAATAGGACACTGTTGCAGGATACTTACACATCAGGAGGTCTGTTCGAGAAGTACTTTTTTGTTGCCAATTACAGAAATGAGAAAGGTCGCATTTCGAACCAGCTCTGCTATTTCGGAGATCCAAATTCATCTGCGAATAATTGAATCTCTTGGCGGAAATTAGGAACGTAAACGACTATCCGCAACTTTGTTTGTTGAGGTCGTATGCCAAAACTGCGCTCAAGGCCACCCAAGATTAGATTGTCCACTTCGACGTTACCCGAGCTCCTGTCCCCAATTAGCGACAGTGCACGCTTCAAAAGGAGTGCATGAAAGTCTGGACGTGCGTATGCGCCGAGAATTGTAGATTTGCGGCCAGTTTCCGATCACTTCCAAATATAAACCTTTTCTCCTCAGGTTTACTCCGCTGCTTCATTTACAACCCCGATGGCGACATATTGCATTGCAGATACAGCTGCCGGGATTGCTATTTTCCCTTTTGCGTTTTTATAGAATATAAATAGGTCGATTACCCATGCCTTTTCACCCACCCACGTCTATATGTATCTTTCGAAATTACTTTCCGCTTTCGTGATATTGACCACTGCACTGGCATGCGATACATTCAGTGGATGTCCCTCTCAAAGTTTTGACTATCACTACCAGGTTGCAAACATTCCGAAGGCTTCCATTACGGCTTCCGATCCTGTTCAACAACAAGACGGTACATGGGACATCACAATTAACTTCCATGCCGATGATTCCATGTCACTTTCGTCGCTCTCAGAGTTGAAGATTATTGGCATTGGGACATTCCTCCTTTACTCGTATAATCTGAATGTCCACAAGATTACAGATCCTGGCACTTGGTCCTACACGATCAACGTTACCCCCATCCAAGTTGGCAATTTCCAGACATGTGTGCCTCACTTCACTATTCAATATGACTGGTGCAGTGCTGGTGTAACCGACTTCACTGAATGTAACAAATGGACGTACGGGAAATCTTATGACTACATTACAGGTTGCAATGACTATGATCCCAGCACGGGACAGTCGGAGTGCGATGCTCCAGACTACTGCTGGGATTGCTCCAGTTCCAGTTCTGAGTCTACAACTAGTTCCGAAACCACTCCGTCCTCGTCGCTGACTACCTCCAGTTCTGAGTCTACGACTAGCTCCAGTTCTACCTCCAGTTCTGAGTCTACAACTAGTTCCGAAACCACTCCGTCCTCGTCGCTGACGACATCCAGTTCTGAGTCTACGACTAGCTCCAGTTCTACCTCCAGTTCTGAATCTACAACTAGTTCCGAAACCACTCCGTCCTCGTCGCTGACTACCTCCAGTTCTGAGTCTACGACTAGCTCCAGTTCTACCTCCAGTTCTGAGTCTACAACTAGTTCCGAAACCACTCCGTCCTCGTCGCTGACGACATCCAGTTCTGAGTCTACGACTAGCTCCAGTTCTACCTCCAGTTCTGAATCTACAACTAGTTCCGAAACCACTCCGTCCTCGTCGCTGACTACCTCCAGTTCTGAGTCTACGACTAGCTCCAGTTCTACCTCCAGTTCTGAGTCTACAACTAGTTCCGAAACCACTCCGTCCTCGTCGCTGACGACATCCAGTTCTGAGTCTACGACTAGCTCCAGTTCTACCTCCAGTTCTGAATCTACAACTAGTTCCGAAACCACTCCGTCCTCGTCGCTGACGACCTCCAGTTCTGAGTCCACAACTAGTTCTGGATCTACTATAAGTTCCTCTTCTAGTACAGGATCTAAGAGCTCTGGATCTACCACAAGCTCTTCTAGCTCTGTTGCGTCGTCAGGTACCTCAACAACACCTAGCTCTAGCTCTGTGTCCACATCCACTACTACCGAGTCTTCTCTTGAAGTCGTCACTACAACTGTCACTTGTGAAAGTACCACAATCGTTACGGTGACCACGTGCAAGGAACAATGTCAAACCCAAACTGTCACTACTGGCGTGACAGTCGTGACATCTACTGTCGGAGAGACCACTACCGTGTATACGACTTACTGTCCACTCACCACTGTCGTCACGACGACTATATCACAAACTCAAGCTGCGCCAACTCCTGTGGTAACTCAAGCTGTTGTGACTAAGACTAAGACGGCACTGACCACTGTGGTTGTGACTGTCACCTCTTGTAACCAACAAGGATGCTACCCAACCACCGTCACTACTGGCGTGACCGTTGTAACTACCAAGAGTGGTGAGACCGTCTACATGTACACCACTTACTGTCCACCTGTGGAGGTTGTCACTGTTACTGAAGCTGTCACAATTGGTCAACAGACTGGAGCTGCTATGACTAAGGCCAACTACGTCACGACCACCATCGTCACAACCGCTCAAGGCAAGGAGACAACTGTGACTACAGTTGTTCCTGAAGTCGAGATCCAGACTGCTACTACCACCACTGCCGCACCTGGGCAGCCTCTTACTACTACCATTATCACTACCGAGAAGTCTGTTGCCCCAGGTGGTCAGGAGACCTTCGTTGCTTTAACTAGGACCACAGTCGCTGCTGCCAGTGTCGCTGCTCCTCAGACAAACTCTGGCGCTACAGGTACTCAACAAACTGCGGCTGGAACGCTTGCCACAGTTTCCGCCCACTCCTTCGCTTCTTCAGAGGCCACTGCTAGTGTCAGTGCTGTCGAAAACAAGGCCCGTACCAACAGGGTTTTCAACACGTTGTTGATTCTTGGTTCTGCTTGCTTTACCTTCATGTTCATGTAAGGATTCTTCGTTCTACCGGAAATTCGGACTTTCAAATTTCTTTTCTTCTCCATTCGTTACTCATTTTTTTCTTGCGGGGCTGGGCCACGTCGATGTTTTCATGACCATATTTACGGAATTGGTATTCTTTGATCGGTCGCTTTTAGAGAAGTAAGACCGTCATATTCGGGAACCTCTTCCTTATTTTAGGAATTCACATTATTTTTTAAGAGGAGTTAGACAGTGTTCGTAGGGCAATTCCATTGCCTTTCAGTTGGCGACACATGAAGTGTGCATCAGGTGGAAGTTATTCATGACCAGCACATGGTAAAGGCACAAATCCTCTCATTTCAGCTAGGGTAGGTGATATGGAAGAAATGCCGACCGAAAGAGAATCTTGATAAATTTCGGACTGTTTTGTGCCTTGAACCCGTCTTAATCTTTACAGCCACTTTCAGACGATTCTCAAATTTTTTAATAGGCATATGATTTGAAATTGTATGTTCGTATCCGATCTAATGTGATTTTGGCCAGTATTCGATTTTTGCTTCTACTTTGTAGCTTTTTCGTTTTGATGAAAAGATCGCGAATAATTTTTGGAAAAGTGCTGCAGCTTTGCGCATTCACCGTAAACATACTCTCCAAAGATTTGAGAAGAAATTGGGCCATATTACTGAAAAAGCGGAGATACATAGTTTGCTGATTTGCTGATTTGCTGATTTATTCTTCTTCCACCTCCATGATCTCTCTACAGCTTGGTTCACACAATCTTGATGCCGACACTTATTTTGGTCGAAGGCACTTTCGAAATTAACGTACACTTTTGACAGTGATTTGCCCGTATGAACACATAGTTTTAGTATTTATCAATTATGAAGAATTGAATGGCATGGTAATATTCCTATCTCATTAGAGCATCTATCTAGCTGATATCAATACATCGGATGAGTTACGGAAAACTCCACAAAGAATTTATAATAGATTACGTGTAGGGCTCGAAGGTTGAACACATAGAAAAAGCAGTTGTCCACACAAGATAGGGCGAATGGTGCCTTATATAGTAGCCAGAGGTGACTAATAATAGTGCGAGGACCAAGTGAAAGGAACATAAAAAGAAAAAAACCCTTGATTGTATGCAATCTGCTACAATGCCCAGTGTTCTCTGCCTTTTCAAGAATAAGAACTACCAATAACTATTTCTTCTGAGTTGAATAGAATAGTAATACTCTATTACTATAAGGCTTTACCTAACTGAGAAGATATTTTTCGTTCCACTCTTCTCTCAATCGAGCTGCAGATACTGTATAAGGATCTAAATACCTTAACACAGATACGCATTATAAGGAGGAAAAATCCAGTAGTGTCAGCGGTATAAAAGATAGCGCTAAGACTAAACGATGTAATTGGTCGTTCCTAAGTATTCGCAGTACCGGATAACAATATATTCCGATTGTCATATCTCTTCATGCATTAGCGGAGTTACATAGCGGAGTTATAAAGTAAACTTCCAATTACGGTCATCTCCGAACCCTTACCCATCAGAATCCGAACGTTACAACAATCTGAAAAAAATATCTGCTCGATTAAGGATTTTTTTTAATGACCACAAAGGTAGCAGGTTCATTCACTTATAAATTTATAACGCGAGCAGGTATGAAGTGACAAGTGAACAGTTTCATTTCATCTTCACTATATTGGAGATCAATAGCGCTCTCAGTTGCTATTGGAAATCCGTGATGCTCTCAACTGCTGTTGCATATTTATAATCGGGAAGATATGCCATACCTCCCCCTTTAGTCCCCCTTTAGTTCCTCCCGCTTTAGTCCATCCCCCTTTAGTCTCTTCGTAGTCGAGACCTTTCTTGAAACTTCCGTGGAAACCATGCAAGTCAAATATCCGGTGAACTCGAACCAATGCCCAATGGGGGATATCTCCGTCTACTCAGATAAAGGTTCGTAATGAATTGCAATGTGCGTGGCTAGGGCAGTAACAGTATCCCCTTTATGAACCATAAATACTGTGACAATTTCACCCTAGTCTTGTCCTACGCAATCATTCACAAATATGTCTGCTACCGTCTTGATATCGGGTGCTACGGGTTTCATTGCTTCTCACATTGTCCAGCAATTGTTGGACAAAGGCTACAAAGTCGTTGGATCGGTCAGATCTACCGAAAAAGGTGACAAGTTACAAAAGTCGTTGAACAATCCAAACTTCTCCTACGAAGTGGTGAGGGAAATCGAGTCCGAGGGAGCGTTTGATGACTTCGTCAAGAATCACCCAGAAGCCACCACTTTCCTTCACACGGCTTCTCCTTCCCATTCCAATACCACTGACATTGCGAAAGACTTGTTGCAGCCTGCTGTCAACGGTACCAAGGGTGCATTGACTGCAATCAAAATGTATGGCCCCCAAATCAAGAGGGTGGTTGTGACCTCGTCGTATGCTGCCATTCTTAACTTCTCCAATGCTTGGACCGATAAGACAATAGACACTGAGGAATGCTGGAATCCCTTGACGTGGGAAACGAGCTTGGCTGACCCCGTTGTTGGATACTGTGGCTCCAAGACACTTGCCGAGCGTGCTGCTTGGGAGTTTGTTGAGAAGGAGAAGCCAAATTTCGTGTTGTCGGTTGTCAACCCAGTTTACGTGTTTGGGCCTCAACCTTTTGACGAAAGGGCTTCTTCTTCTACATTGAACGCTTCTTCGGAGGTTATCAACTCTCTTCTTAAAGTCACTTCCAACGAAGATATTCCTAACCACGTTGGTGATGCTATTGATGTTCGTGACGTTGCTGCTGCTCACATTGTTGGCTTTGAGAAAGATGAGACAAAGAACAAGAGACTCTTCCTCGCCTCCGAGCCTTTCACACTGCAGTCTATCTTGGATATCTTGCACAAAGACTTTCCAGAAGAAACCAAGAACATTGCAGTCAGTACCCCTGGCTCGGACAAATTGGCATTCAAGAATAAACCTACCCTTGACAACTCAAAGACGAGAAAGATCTTGGGCTTCAAGTTGAGAACCTTGGAGGAGACCGTTCACGATAGTGTGGATCAGATCTTCAAGGTCAGAAAGTAGATGAGTTTATATCACCCTGGTAGATAATGCATGTTTGTTAAATGGTGCTGTTTTCTATGAGGTTGCTCCCGACCTAAAGTTTTCTTCTTCTGAAGAAGTCGGGATGCTATCGGCATTCATGTTTTCGCAACGATGCGATAGCTTCACCCTAAATTCCAAACCTAGCATGTAAGATCCATTTTTCATGGCCGACATTACGAGAGCGAAGGTGGTTACGAACAATTCATTTTGCAGTCACTTGTGTCGAGTATGCAGACTAATCTTATAATCGTAACCTGGTCATCGATAAGTGTGTTGGAGCATCAGTTAGTAATATCTATTAGCAAAGTAAAAAACCTGGATGAACTAGAAACTTAAATTAACAGGGATACATGACTCGAGCGTAGCTTGCGGAATGTTCATGTTCCGACATTTTCCTCATATAATGGTGAGGTCCATTCCTGAAAAAAGAAAATATAAATGAGATGAGAACTTTCCATCTCAATCATGTGGACTTATTGTAGCACCTAGAACGATGTTTTCATGCACAAGAGATGATACATTTTCAATATCGATACTAGCAAGCCGCAATTTGGTATTTTGTTCCAGATGTTTTCAAAAGTGCTCAATAGACTAAATGTTTGTGTATCTGCTAGTAAACTATTGGAACCAGGCCTTCTGATTATGCTTGCTTCGGCTCTCCTGTTGCTTTGACATCACTATAATAAATCAAGGATAATTGCAGCAGGATGTTGATTGTGAGTCAAATGTTGCGGGGACTTCTTGAGGACTACTTTCTAGGTCGATTGTGGAAATGGCCCTAATATTGACAGAGTAGATCAACATTGTTTCACCTTTCAAGCGCACTTCCCTTACTACATCAACCACTGTGCGAAGTGGTGGAAGCTCCTAGAGCATCCTCAAGCACAGTACCTCAAATAATTCACCGGAAAAGTCTTCGGCGTGTGGGTGTGACTCCGACTTCGCCTCCGTTGAGATATGTGCATTGCGTAAGAAACAAGCTGATAGTTGTGCGGATAACTACATCAACTAGATCCCACGAAAGCTCTTTTGAATACAAGGAGATGCTTTCAGCTGCGAGAGTACTAACGAATGAACTGCTTTCTACAGTTTGGCTTTCCTTCCTCGATAATTAGGCAACCCTCTCTCTGTTGTGTGTTGCAGGACATTCTTAACATCTCAGGTGTACTGATATGCTTTTCAGCTATTGTCCCAAGATTGGGACTACAACTCGAGCGAAGAGTGTTTTAATGTTCCTTATTTTTCCTTTTGGATCTTTTTGCCACTCGAAGTATCATCCTGAGCGCCCCTCTAACCCACTCTGGGCATCCTTAGCGCCTACAGCGCCCCGTTTAGGACATTGCCGCCCTGAGTCTTTCAGATCAATACTTAAGGGTCTCATCATCGCTAGGTTAATAACAACAACTACATTTTCGGTATTAACTCCACGAACCCCAAACTATTACGAGAATAACAGCTTAAGCTAGTGAGACCCAGTTAGTGGAACAGTTTTGGATCCTAGTTCGCCGAACAGGTTCCTGTTCTCGATTTCGACTTCAGTGCATCCATCAGCATTGTAGACAGTTGATGCGCCTGCTGTTGGCGTGAAGTAATATGGTGGTATCGAAGCTTTCTTCCGAAACTGGGACACGTAAATCTGGTCACTTTCTTTCAGCGATGGAGGTAATTCAATTCCAGAATTGGGCCCAGCACCTAAGTTTACGAAGACATATTTTGTTGAGATAAACTCCATTAACTCAATACCTTTGACACATCTATTTCGAAGAAAATGTTTCGTGATCAAGCAGCTGCCAATGTAGAACCTTGGAGAGAACTCCACTCTAACAGACTGGTTTCCAGCTAAAATAATAGCTGAGATCTACAACACATCCACTGACTAAGCTGACGTCATTGGCTAAATTGACATCAGTGCCATTCGATATGTTTGCAAGTTAGATGGGTTTCCAAGAAATAATCTATAGATAATGCTCCTTAGTGAATCTATGAGTATCAACAATGTGCCCTTGTGGCCCTAGCGATTGGAATGACGTACTTAATCTCCGAAACCAGAGGCATAATGAGTCAGCACAGCAATCTGAATTCATGAGTCCTCCATATAAAAGGATGACAACGGTCCGAAATCTCGGTTCGACCTCCGCGAAATCGTTCCTACCCGCGCTCGGAATCGCGTCGGAAGCACGATCGGAACCTCCGATCGCTCTTGCGCATCGGTTGCGAAAACAAATTTATAAGAATTGATCTCGTACACCATGTTTCTTGACGAAAAGGGAAATTTTTCACCATGCCGGATCATAAAGATTACGAATCTCGAATTAAAGTCGAGCCTACGGTGCACAAGCATCAAGATGATGTTGATGGCGGATACGGATGGGTGATCGTATTTTGTTCCTTCTTGTTTTTGTTTTCGACGTGGGGAGTCAACTCCGCCTTTGGAATATATTTTGCGGAGTACATCAAAAATAATACTTTCGAGGGAGCCACCAAGATGGACTATGCATTCATTGGAGGCATCTCGTTCGGAGTTGGACTTATCAGCGGACCCCTCATCCACTACGTCCATGGCAAAGTCGGCACTCACTATACCATCTTGATAGGAAACTGCGTGCAATTCACAGCTATAATGCTTGCCTCATTTGCGACCAAGCTTTGGCAGTTGTATTTAACACAAGGTTTGCTTCAATCCTACGGATTGGCCTTCATCAGTCTTCCCGCCATCCCTCTCGTGAGTCCCTGGTTCGTCAAGAAAAGAGTGCTTGCTAGCGGACTATCAGTCATGGGCAGCGGAGCCGGTGGAGTGGTGTTCACAATAAGCATGTACAAGGTCATGGAAGTCCGCGACGTCCGCTGGGCACTTCGGGCAGAGGCTATCATTAGTGCGGTATTGGTGGTTATCGGAGTGCTGCTTGTTAAAACTAAAAAGCATGCCACTGTATTTACCCCGATCGATATGGACACCCTAAAGTGTGCGGCATTCTGGATGTTGTGCTTGTACTACATGACATGTATGTTCGGATACGTGGTTGTCCTTTACAGTATGGCCAATATCGCTAGTTCACTTGGGTTTTCCCAATACCAGGGTGCCATAGTGGCTACAATGGTGCAAGTAGGATTCTGCTATGGTCGTCCACTTATTGGATTTGTCTCCGACAAGCTCGGCCCTGCCACCGTCACAGCTTTCTGTTACTACATGGCGTCGATTTTCACGCTTGGAATGTTGATTCCAGCAAGGAATTATGCCACGCTTATAATGCTCGGCCTTCTTGAAGGAACTTTCATCGGCGCCATTTTTCCGACCACAGCACCAATAACTGCAAGAGTAGTCGGCATGCACAAACTCAACGTCGCATTTTGTATGCTGTGGATGTTTGTAGGAGCTGCTGCCATTTTCGCCGAGCCAATTGGACTCTCAATTACTCCTGCTAGTCACGGCGTAGTCGACCCAGGACTCTACCAAAACACTGCGATATTTGCTGGTTGTTCATTTTTCGCATGTGCAACAGCAGCATTATTCTTGCGGGGTTATATTATTGCACGTGAAGCAGAAATGGAGAAGTTAGGCGTTGATCTGAAAGACATGGAAGTTTTGGCGGTAGCAGTCCCACCAAGAGAAGTGTTCGCGAATTTGTTTGCATGGCCTGCAAAACGGGCATGATGCATCATGCATTTTGCACCGGTCCGAGCGGCTTCTAGATTGAAAGTTGCATTAATAGTTAAATGGTACTTAATAGAAGTTATGCTAGTCAGCCTTTTCGGATTCGGACTTAAAGCCCCGTTGTGCAGTCTTTACTCTATGATCTATTTATTAGGACCGAAGCCTCACTGGATTCCCCATGGATGCAGAAACCCCTCCCGCAAAAAGGCTGAGAGTAGCCATCGCATGCAACAGATGCCGAAAGCTGAAAGTGAAATGTTCGGGAGATTTTCCTTGCACCAGGTGTGAAAAGCTTGGGGTGAGATGCATATTTGCTACTGAGACTGAACCCATAAGTCAGAGAGAAATTCCTTATCACAATGTCTCGCAGAACGGAAGTGACGGCAATCATGTCAGTGACGACAACCTTGTCAGCAACGGACATTTTCTGAAAGACGACAACGAGATCCTCAGCTGTGTGAGCCAATGGCGTGTGCATACTCGAAACCAGCTATTACTCATCCGTGAACTTTGCATCTCCAATTTGAACCACTTACCAGTACAGAAAAGGAGTGTGAAGATACCTCGAATTCAGAACTACGGCTGGAATATGTCGGGAGTCCATTACTTGGAGAAGCCGCCATTTCCAGATCGTCCCGACTTCGACTTCTCATACATCTACGGCGAATTGATGGACTACTTCTTCGAGGAAGTGAATCCACTCTTCAATATCCTTTCAAAAGAATTTCAAGTGTTCTTCCAATCAAACTATAACCAATTCATGCAAGCGCTGTTGCACCCGTCACTCAAGACGAAGAATGACCTCAATTTGCACTCAGCAACATTGTACGTGGTATTTGCAATTGCGATTCGATTCACAGAGTTCACAAGACCCGAAGGGCCCCGGAAACTGCGGTTGGAATTGGAGACCAAATGCTTCAGCTTTGCTCTCCAAGTTATTGAAACTTTATCCATAGAATACTTTTGTCTTGAGCTAGTACAATGTTGGTTGCTCGTGATTTTATATTTACGAGTCACTTATAGTCAGAGATCACTTATGAAAGCATTGGACCTGGCCAACTGCATGGCTAAAAACATGGGTTTGAATGAGAGCCGAGTGATGAAAACAAAAGCAGGCTCTACAAAACAGAAAGCAATGCAACTTTTTTGGACAGTATACACATACGACCAGATATTCTCCGTCCAGTTGGGGCGTCCTAGTTTTTGGAGGAATGAGGAAATCACTGTGCCATTTCCCGATGAAAAAGACCTGTCTTGGGGTCAAGATGGCGAGCCATCAAAACCTCTTGCAATGTTTAGGATTGGAGTTGTTGCTCATGATACTCAGAAGTTACGTTGGCGCAGTACTGACGAATCATTTGCGGCTGCGACCGCTGAAAAATTGTCGTCAACTTATGAGTGGCTCTTAAAGCATGGTCTTATCAACCTAGAAAACAATTCTTCGTCATTGTTGAGCGATCAAGTTGCCTTTCATTTTTATGATGTGGCGTTTGCCTTTCACAGCCCCATTTTATTCACCCACCTAGGCAAAGGCAATCCAAGCCGTGCCTTGAGCACGGAAGCAATCTGTCAATATATGAATGAGGTTCTCATATTGACCCAGAAATACATGGGCAAAAACAGGCCACCGTGGTATAACACCCTTTCGCTCCTCTTTTGTGTTGGGACATACGCATTGGTTCTTATCAACAGTGCCTATGGAGGTAGCAGTCTCAGAGAAATGTGTGTATCTGCTTTAAAAATGCTCCGAACCATTGGATTCTACAAAACAGAGGACGGGGAGCCTCTCTTTCCTATGGCCAACGAATGCGTAGGTGCAATTTCCAGGGGGATCATTACCACAAAGTTACGGTTTCAGCAGGAAGCCGATTTCATGCTGAGTGTCGATCTCGGCGATGTGAATGCATACCTGAATGAATACAATTTTGGACTCTTGGGCCGGTTCCAAGATTATTCTCGAGACGAGTTGCCCAAGCTCGAAGAGTACAACACCGAATCTGCTGGGTCCGGAGAGATCCAGCAAGGCGGCATCGAAATGAAAGATCCTACCCGGTCTACCGATCCGTTGAGCGTTGAAGAGATGATCCGTCAGTTGACTTGCGGGACATGGCTAGATTCTATCGGCGCAGATCTCATAGAAGACACGTTGATTAACTTTCCGGGATACATTGGACCCGAAGAATAAAGGCTTCACCTTTGATAGGAGGTATTTGTTCTCTCTTATTTAGAGCACTCATGGTAATTCAGAGGTTCTCTCCATCCCCGAGCGTGGTTTTTTACCTCAACCGTATTGAAAACACAATATCCCTCAATTTTTTCAAATGAGACAGATTTCAAATTCTCCCCGCCACATAACTAGGTATCTCTTCGATCTAAAGCTTCAGTTGCCGGCTCTCACAATGTAAGGTTAGCTTAACCTCCACAGTCTGCACGTCCTAGTGAACTCTTTGTTACCACTGATAATCCGGTCCAGGTCTCACTCTGGCCATGAACTGGAAAATCCTTTGCATGAAAGCTTTTGTACCTACCACTCTCCTTATTCCGATTCTCGCGTTGATGGACTCATATTAGAACCATTTTGGAAGCGGCCCTCATTGCACTCTACTATAACGTGCATGCTCGGATAATAAGTGATTCCGGCAAGGGTGACGAAGAGCTCTCGATGTGGTCACCAAAGCCTTCCACCTCCCTTGGAAATGTCGTGATCTCTCATAAGTTGTTGACATGGTCCTCAATCAGATGAGCACTTTCAAGAAATTTCTCTATGGACCGAGGTATTATCAATCTCACGTTAACTTCGTTAGTGTCTTCCATCACGATTAGCGTTAACAGGATCACCATGCGATTTACGGTGGCAAAACTGAAGATACCGAAAGATAAGTTCCCAAGGAATATACATATCTGACTTAACAGCTTGATGAATTTCAAAGATTCATTGGTGTTACAGTTTCTAGTAATTTCGCAATGCGGATGCACTTCATCAAAATTACATCGATGTCTCATTCTCGCTAAAATGATAAAGTTACGAAATGACTCAAAAATCGAAAATATTGCAAATTAAAAAGTCGGTTTGTACATGTTTACGTTATCTATTATAAGATTGTATAAAATCACGTTTAAGAGTTTTGTCATATTCCGTGTATGCGTTCAGCGCATGCTTTTCAACAATATCTTCAGACGATCCTTTAGGTAGACTAATCAACGATACGAAGAAAACTGCGAAGACATACAGTGTCAATTATTTCAAACTAAACCCAAGTGCCCAGGAATTGTAAGTAAAACTCATCTCTCAGATCTTCAGTTAGAGCTACTTCTCTCCAAAATAGCTTTTTTGCAAACGCGTTTGTATTATTCTAAAATTTTAATCTACTCACACGGTTCTTTCGGTAACCTTAAATTCTCCCTTTTGTTTGATAGAAATGTCGTCTCTGGACGACAGGTTGAAAGCATCATCGATGTTCACCTTCCGGTCTTGTTCAGCAGCCCACTCGTCGAGTTTATCAAGAGGAACCTTGACGACAGTGTGACCCAACTCTCCAGAAGGTAACTGGAATGTTTCGACCTTGTTCTTGTATTTACCCAATTTAGGCAACAAGTAGGCCCACACCAAGAAGTAGGCAGCGCATACTGCAATAAGACCAATTGTTGTAATTGGGTAGGCAGCATAGAAGAAAGAGACATCAGAACCCTTCAAAGTTCCCTTTGGAGGAACGAAAGCCATGAAAACCACGAACAAGGTCCAGAGAATGGCGATAATAACGACTGGAGTCCACACATGGAACTCTCTGTAGCCCAAGCCCTGCTTCCTTCTGGACTTTCTCAACTTTAAGAGACCGATGAAAAGAACACAGTTGAAGATACTTCCAGAGTAAGAACCCATATCGACGACGAAGTTGTACGCATCTCCAGGAGGGGGAGCCAACAAAATCACCAAATTGACGATCAAAGTTACCAAAATAGGGAAGAGTGGTGTTCCCCAAGGCTTGACACTAGTCCAGAGTTTTGGGTATGGCAACACACCCTGTCTGCCACACTCTCTGAGAGAACGAGAGTGAGCAATGAAAACACCTAACAAGTGACCAAAAGCAGAAATGGCAACGAACGAACTGAGAGCAGACTGGGCCGCACGAGTGCCAAAGATCTTCTCAAAGTACACGGAAGAAACAAGAGTGCCTGCCTGCTTGATTTCTGCGAGGGAACCAATTCCCGCAAAGTAAGCAGTGTTGATCAAGATGTAGAGAATGAAAATGAAGAATAGAGTCCAAGGAACGAAGGTCTTGTAAGCTCTGATAGTGTTGGTGGGAACAGTCTCAGCGACCACCCCGAAAGCGTAGTTAGTACCGCCGTAGGAAAACACCACTTTGAGAATAGCATTGGAAATGGAGTTTCCATCGGTGGTAGTACCTTCCCAAGCATTGTGGAAAACGCTGTGGGTGTTGCCAACCTTCGAATGACCACTCAAAGCGACAAAGCCGGAGATGATGATAAAGAAAACGAAGACGATCTTGACAAAGCCGAGCAAACTGTTGAGTCTCAAGGCTAATTTGGTATTAGCGGCGACGATACCAGCACATAAGAAAAGTGGAACCACGGCCAAGCCTCTTTGTTCCCAGTCGGTGGGAGTGTGGTGAGCAGCCTTGAAGATATACGAGGCAAAAGCAGAAGCAGAAGATGTAGAGAAGGACAAAATCACGGTGACAGCAGCATAAACCACTGGCACCAAGAACTGAGGCTTTGGGTAAGCCTGCTCTAAGTAGACAACCTCAGCGCCAGATCGTCTTCTGAAGTATGTGACAAATTCAATGTAGACGGACACTTGGATCAAGGTGACAATGAAACCAACGATCCAGAACACGTAGGCAGCACCGATCGAACCTACCGACTTGACGATACTTCCTGGAGTAGCAAAAATACCTGTACCAATGACACCTTGGATGATCATGTAGAAAATACCCCACGACGAGGCCAGATAACCCAAAGGGTTTTCCTTCTCGACTGGTGCACCATACGAATCCTGGGAATCATCGGATTCGTAGGACTCGGAGGAGTTGTCATCACGTTTGGCCTCGGAATTTGAACGGTCGACACCGAAGAGAAGAAAGGCTCCAAGGTCCAAAGTCTTAGAGATGGTCTTTGAGAGGACAGAACTCATTGTTTTGCAATGGAGATGTGCCGACTAGGTTCTTTTATATGCGAGAATCTATGGAGATTATTTCTTCCCGGTCGTCATTCAATTGTTTGCATGGTGTGAGCCACATCTGTGAATATGGCTGCGAATTGGACAAACTAATCATTGCGAATTCAGCGAACGGGTACCAAAGATGTTCCCCACCAAAGAATATCTTTACATTCTACAGATATTCAGTCGGATTGAATAAATTGCCTCGAATATTCCCTGATAGAAACGTGCTTCTTGAGACAGTGTATAGAGAAACTGTGCCAGAGAAGGAGATTCGCCGCGCGGCGTTTGGAATGTGGGTTCCACACTTGAACCACACTGAAAAACATAGTAGGAAAGAAAACGAGGTGAAATTTAGAAGGGTTCTACATGCAATTAGCAGGTTGGCATCTAAATCCGATAAGATTCTTCCACTTAATAGTTATAGATTACGAAGAAGTGTCGGACAAGTGTGTCATGCGTTCTTAGTATCATACTTGGCAGCCGTCAGTGGTAGTTGGAACTGGTAGTTGTAACTTTTGCACACCTATTTCTAAATTATTAGGTCAATCTAACTGCGATCTGGTGCACAAAGAAGATCAATTAACATCTAGGAAGAGAAATACAGCTTTTCTTCTTTACTGTTTCTTTCACTTTCCTGTATTTTATGTTTTCGCACCTTTGTGGTGTCCGCTTCGCTGGCAAAACACAGAGTATAAAACGACTACGGTAGTTCCTGTAGATGAGACTGTGGAGTTCGAAAGAAGTGTGGAAGGATGTGTCCTCGGAAAATCTTTCCGTTGTTCCTTTCGGAAACCTTGCCATCCTATTGGTGGAATTAAAAAACTTTCCAAAAGTACCCCATTGAACAAGTGGAGCATCAGAATTTGTAGCTGTTTCTGTAATGTGTCACTCAAATCAGCAGCAATGATGTGACTTTATTGCACATGATGGCTGCTTATTCGACAGCGGAATGGGTTAAGCTCTAACTGCCGAGTTGGTTTTTTTTGGCCCCGCTTGCTTTTGGGCACACTCTTGTCCGTTGAACCGAACCTGCTTCTTACCCCAATGATACACGTGAAAGTAACGAGCACACTCGCCAATTCAGCGAGTGCTCTTCGTCATGGCCTAGTCAAAGTTGAAAGGTCTTATTAGTGGAACTCGATTGTTGTTAGTCTGTAAGCTCTCGCTCCACATGTATCATCTGGAGTTTCGCTGAATGGCACCTCACTGACGAGACGTATTAGACCACTATCGTCAGAGATACTGACGTACGACAACAAAATTCCCTTCATTAGCTACTCAGGGATATTTCTTGACATTCTCTACTCCTTGTTCACCGGATTACCTTCAGTAATGACCCAGTACTGGCCCAGAAGATCGACGAGGAACTTGTTGAACTCTCTCTATATTAATTTATTTTTTTGATCAATCCTACTCAGCAGCCGTTTCACCTCCATGAACTACGAGATGCCTTCATGATCTATGACGTCGCATTCCACATAAGAGATTAAATTTCCCATTGAGCTTTTGTCTCTAATACCATGAAAGCTCTTTTTGTATTCGTCGAAAGCCGACCTTCGAATCATAATCATTCCTCAAATATGGATGAAGTTTTGGATTACCATAGATATCCCACTGTTTGACAACCAAAGTTGTTCGTATTCTGAACTAGGATGAAATCTAGATTCCAACTCACAAACAATAGGACATCTTGCAAGAAAAGATGAAAGAGTTAACAATCGTCGTCATTGTGTTTGGTTGCACTTGCCAAGCTCATTTGATTCCACTTACTGACTTGTTGTCAATTTTTAGGGTATTTTGGAAACCAGAATCACACCCCTTCGATTCCCAAAGACCCTCTAAACGCCAGGCTACATATCCGCAAGCATCCAGAGTGTCCGGTTTCGGGATAGATGTTTACACACTTAGATATGCCAAGAGAACTTCGGAGACACTTAGACACGCTTCGGAGTACGTACTAGTCCAGAGCCCTGAATTATTTCAAATAGCATCAACTTGGTGAGCGATTCATTTTTTCATACTCCGTTTGAGATCGGATAGTCATCCTTCAATGCCCTCTCACAGGGGTCAAAGTTCCATAAACTCTCATACTTGTAACTAAACTTAAGATTATCAAAAAATTCACCCATAAAGAGATTGACTAAATGGTTTTCTTGCAAGATAAGTAGGATGTACAATCCGGAGACTGATTGAATGACTCTTCAACAATGGAATTCTCTGATGCCAAATTTGAACCAATATGACGGTGCGTTGACTGGCGAGAGCACCCAGCTGTGGAGGTTGAACCCTGAGCAAGGAAGCACCATCGAAAATTCCAGAATGTGGAACATGCATTCGGACTTATTAGATGGAGATCCATCACCTATCCACGTAAGGACCATCGATCTTCATCAGATTCTCCAGTCGATATCCTTTAAATAGTGGTCTCTCGTCCAACTGACGACGAGGATCGCGGTTATGACTAGCCTTCGATGCTTTCATCCCCAGGATCATCCCAACACTACTACTAATCTACAAACTAGTCCAGGGAGATTCACATCAATCTGCCCAGCGCGACGGCATTTAATCGAAGAAAACCCAAATAATTCTTGAATTTCATTCCTGGCCGTTCGTATAAAAATAGGGCAAAAGAAATTCCTGCGGCCTAAAGCCACCGCACGCCGCATAACCAGCAGCATCTCCCTTATATATTTCTTGAGCTGGCTGGGAAATAAAAGTGCATAGCTAGGAATTCTGGACAAAGAAAGCTCATATCGGCTCTAAAGAACTTGAAAACTAAATGCATCGATCCGTCGATGGAGAGGATCTCTTCATAATTCGTATGTGCATCTAGGAAGGACAACACATATGCATGTACGCCCGGATGTTAGGTCGACCTTGAATGCAAGTCACGCAATATGCAATCAATACCGCATCTTGGCTTGTAATACATACTGCACCCCTGCAGGGAGGCGTAATGTTGGGGGAATTGATCTAAGAGCGTCTCCTAAGAAATGCCACTTGGTTCAGCAAGGGTTGGAAGAAACGCTTGCGAAACAGAAGCAATCGAATGGAAGTAAGCCTTCGAGCCTCCATAGAATATTAATAGACTTCAAAAGAAAACCCACGTAAAAAACTGATTCGCGTGTCCATCAATTTGTTTTCCGCCCTAAAATCCCATTCCAAATACAAGCACGACAGGCGGTCCCTGTGCAGCCTCTTGTGAAGGATCAAGTACGTGTCTCATTTTCTCGAGATACCACCACTCTCTTTATGGCCTACGGAAACATAAACTTCCTCCAAAGCCCCAAATTAAAGGCCCATGGGATATTCGTGGTTGTCCTTGGTTTGTGGGCTGTCGTGATTTGTGGAAGTCTTTTCTACTCTGGCATCTCTAAGACAGAGAAGCCCGAAACAGTCGCTCCGGTTTTCTCAGATTCAAAGCCTATCGAGCTGGCGCCCGAAGATAAGCCGAAGGAGATCGATTGTTCCGAACATCCTTACGTTGTTGGGCCCAAGCCAGCATTCGATGTGGCCAGAAAAATCGCCTACGTCTCCAGACATGTCGGCACCACGGCCGATTTCAAGTTCATGGCCGATAACCTCCAGCTTGAGAACGTGGAGTATTTCGATTGCACGTCGTGGTTCGAGTTCAAAGATAGTAAAGAGAAATATGGGTCCATTATCGGAGATGGCAAGCTAAGCAAGATCTGCTCCGGGTATGATGCCGTATTCGTTTCAGACCTGTTGGCAGATGGGTGGGGGTTCATCATGGGCGAAGAGCCCAAGTGCAAGAACGTCTACTTTGTGGTGACCAACAGGTTTGATGTCGGAGTGCGTGAATCAGAGAGGAAGATGTGGAATGACGACTTCCATCGGGCCTTGAACAGAAAGGACGACTACCGTGTCAAGTTGGTGGTGAACAACCTCTTTGAGATTCCTTATATTGAGAACAGAGGGGTAAGCGTGCCTGACAAGGACAAGATTCCCTTGATTCGTCCATTTGGTTCCACCACCATCCCTGCCAACCTGGGGACCGTGAAGGAAGAGCCATGTCTTATCATTGCACGTGTGGATCAAGATAGGGTTTTAATGCACCAGTTGGTAAAGGACCACACTGGCTTCGACTGTAAGGTGTTGGATGGACACTACGGAGGTCCAAGAACATTGAACCGGTACGATTCCATTGTGGTGCACTTGCCGTACCAGGTATCAATCATGAAGATGTGGGAGAATCTCCACTACGGCATCTTGATGGCCATTCCAAGCCCTGAATTTTTCACAAAGATATGTACCGAGAACAAGTGCGGGCAAGACACGGATGTGTTCGAGACAAAGAAGGTCTTCGACGATACGAAGTGGAAGGACTACGTGGACTTCTACTTGCCAGGATGGGAGAATTGCTTCCTCCAGTTCGATAGCTGGGACCACCTAAAGGAGATCATCGAGAAGCGTACATTTGATAAGGACATCAACATTTGTCGGGACAAAATGTTGGACATGAGAGATGCCAACTTGAAGCAGTGGAAGGACTTGTTGAAGAGCATTCCGTAACTACAAAATAGCAAATTTGGCTTAATCTAATTTATGTGCTACTTTGGTTGTATTTCCTACGTATTTCGCGGGCGGGAATTTATTACACTTGCTACATTGATTTGTCTATCTGGTAGAGCGTTCGCAATAGAATTGAAAGTGGTCAGTTTTGGCGTAATCAATGCTGCAACTGTTCATTTTCTCATCATGAATACTCAAGAAGACTTGTTATTACCAAAAGTGGAACTGCGTACCTAAATAAATCGCCTTTGCAGACAAGATTTTAGTGTTTATCAACTCAAAACGGAAGCTCTCCCACCTACAGCTTGGTGAAGAAGGATAAATGCATAAATTCCTAATTTCAGAAAGTTCGTAATCCATTCGCTTTGCCGTTCACGAAGCACTGCGACCTATTCTTGTTCTCTTATGTTAGATTTCGTAATCAAGATAGTCAATGGACCAGAGCGACAATTACCAGTATTATTAAGATCTCAGAATATTCATGCCTTTTCACCCAGTGCCAATGTCGATGCTATATATACATATCTTTTCCAGAATTTATTTTTCAGGATCTTCGTAGTCCCATGATAGTACCAGACTTCAAAGTCACTAGGCCATTGCAATACACATCAATTTCGGCTGACAGACGTAATACCTCTGCCGTGGGGTAATTGATACGAGGTATCTGATTCTAGGCCGAAGGTCCAAGATCATATTAATGACTACGATGGCATCGTAACCTTACCATGAGCTCCACATAGATGCTTTGGAGAATTGATATCAACGTCTTTTACCAACGCCAACTACTGTCTGGCCTGGCTATTGGTGTCAGGCTCACCTTTCGTAATCGTCCCAATTCCCTACCTTTGAAAAGAATATCTCTACTTTTTTATTGGCCACCTGTGGGTCCCGTCTTTTTGGGTAAAGTCTAAAGAATGAAGACGTTGAGAGCGACAATAAGGAAATGGACTATGCTACTAGGGGTTAAGTGGCCGGCAACATGAACCGCGCATCCATATTTTCTCGTATGCTATCTCCCTTGGTAAATTATTTCCTTCAATGTGCTACGACTGGGGAGCTTTCGAATCTTTTCTCCTTCTTGCGTGAAGAATTAAATTATTCACGAATCAACTCAAAGAAAACTTCCTTTCGGTATTTACTCTAGAAGGGAAACTACGTACTTTCCCCCCAATCAAGTTGTAGTCTTTTTCAACAGGGACAAATTATTTTTCCTTTGATCCTTACAATTTGTGAATTAGCTCGATACCAATTCCTGAAGTCATTCGATAGCATGTACTCCGTTGTTTCGAGATTCTAGATACCACTGGCTGTATAAGTGTATTAGCTCGCTAGAATATAAGATCTTGTGAAAATCAACCGAGCCATTGTCCCTGACTATGTGCTCGCTAAGCCTGCCGGAGAAAACTTACGTTTGAGCACCCAACGAGTCACAGAAGAACCTTTCTAGAGTCGTTTCAATTTCAAGTATGACTTATACTGGTGGTTCAACTGATCACTCTTCTTCCTCAGGCGAATCAAGCTGCTTGTTCTTCTCGACTTCTTTCTCTATCTCTTCCTTTAATATCTTGTCAAACGCATCCATCTTCTCTTTATACTCTTTGTTTGCTTCGGTCTTGTCCACCATAGGCTTCTCATTCTTGAATAGCTCTTGTTCACGAGTAAAAGCGGTACAGAATTTCTTGGAGCTGTCGATCGCACAATCAATGTTCTTCCTGGACTGACCCATAAGTTCTGTAATGAGCTTGCCTTCCTGGCCCAAAACTGGCATGGTGATTTTATGCTTTCTTCTTTCAGCAGATGGTGGAGGAAGAAATGCCATGTTGTTATCAAGATTAAGAAGCATGTTGAGTACTCCCCTCATGTCGACTCGATCAACACTGAAGTCTGAAACAGAAAACAGGAGCAACATCTGGTCATCTGCAACCCACTTTCCATCCTGTTCTTTTAATGACTTAAGTGTCCATGACGAGATTCCGTTCGGAATCAATGCATTTGTTCCTTCACACATGCCATATGGATCTTCGACGTACCATGGATCGATTGGAACATGTAACGACATGAAGTCGGAGACATACAACTGCCGGAAAAAGTACTTGGTGGACTCGATTCTGTCACCATTAGGTTGGGCGGCACCGTAGCTGGCCCGATCCATGACGATCACCACCATATTCGGCCGGTAGAAATGGATACCACACCCACAATGGCTCAAATGTGCTCTGGCAAATGAAAAGAACACTTCACGGCCAACAGGCAACAATCTATGGAGAGGAATATCCCTTTGATTTCTCAAGAGACTGTTCAAATTGTAAAATGGAGTGCCTCCACGAAGAGGGCCCACCCCATTGCCCTCTTTCTTGAAAAGAACCGAACAATCTGCTGTGTCGAGCGTACATCTCACAATCTCCAAATTCTCGAGATTGGTTGCAAAGTACAAGTTTTTGTCGTATCCTCCATTTATCTCTCTTTCTGCGTAGCCGATCATGGGGGACCAGTTCTTGTTGACGCCGGGTTTTTTCTTGTGATCGAGTTGCAACTCCAATGATCTGGTAAATAGAATATTATCTGTCTTTGGTTCAGGAATCTGGGCCAAATGTTTTTTTCCTCTTGTCAACTGGAACGGAAACGCCATGAACATCGCTCTTATTGTCCTTGTTTCCTCCTTACCGTCGTCGTTCTTGATCTTCTCGTCATACCGAGAGTTGAAAATGGCAACCGGCTCGTCATGGCCGTTTTCGTTCCTGATCAAGATCAACCGAGGATCTTCGGAACCCAACGTTCTATCATCCGAACCGCCATCAAATGGGACGGGCAAGATCCTGGGGAATCTGTACGAGTAAAAGTGTTGACCATCGACCTCAAACGTCGGGGCTTTCTCTTCGTCAAGTGAATTCGTAGGGAACACGATCCGAACATCCTGGAGTTCTTTCCAGTTTTCGTCAAACGTTTGCGCGAGCAAGAAACTGACCTTGGGGTTCAGTCTGTCTTTCTTGTCGGCCAACAAGAACCTTGACACTACCAAATGCACATTGTAGTCCTTGAGCCACACCGACGACCCGGAAAGACGGAACCAGAACGTATTGATGACGTTTGCCGCCAACTCCGCCCGCGTGTGGGTCATGACGAGGTTTCTGATATACGTGTAGAATGGATCCTTGTACTGGTCATGCTCTTCGACCATTAACTCTAAAATTCTAGTGAGATTTCCTGGGAGTGTTCTTCTGGAGTTGATTTCCACATCGTCAATGATATGCCTAAAATCGTCATCACAGTCTCCTTTCTCCGATGCTCGGTACATGGAAAACGGCTCATGGTTTCGAAACTGTTGATTCTCTTCTGGAGGATCAGCGAATACTTGCGATTCTGAAAGCTGGAATATTGGCCAGCTCTCGGAGGCTGTCTTTTTGAGATGGTGTCTAACCAACGGTTCGGGAATCTTGAAGCCGGCTGGTAGTAAGATGGATTTCGTTTTTTCGGACTTCTCAGCGTCGATAAAAGACCCACTGCCTGCTCCTGCTATAAGGGCCGAATGCAGAAACTTCTCCTCTGCGTAGTCTATGTTAACATTGTAATGAGAGAGCTGGAATGTAGCTACTGCCATAGACCCTATGACTAGTGCAACGAAGAGCCACTCAACCCGCGACAGTAAGCGGAACTTTCCGAGTAACATGAGCAGCAACGTTTTAAAGAGTGAGCTGAGATATGGCACGGAAAGGAGAGTATGGCACGGAAAGTATCAAAAGACTGGTTAAGGCAAATTCTTATTTATCCGACCTTCAGATAATAACGCGATCAAATTTATTGAGCGGCCACTATCACGCCTTAGGCACGGTGCCTTTTTGAGATTGAATCACTATCTATTGATACCATGCACAATGCAATGCAATGCAATGCAATGCAATCCAATAGGGAGACGGCCAACCTTTGGCCGGTCCAATTGGAGTGGCTACAGATGCATTGAGACTTATGTGCAGAGGAAATTTTCTAATTCGAGGATAACCGGAAGTGAGACTAGCTGCATACGCCCTCGGGAATGGGTTTCTTTTCTTCTATACCGTCCATTAGATTACTTAGCCATAGAAGCATAATGGCTCACAGCATCAGACTAATCAAATAGTCCGATGGCTGTGGCTCATTTTCTCAAGTTCAAAAGGGCTGGACAGACTTGGACAGCATAACCCAAGGATGTTATTGTACGACTGCCACGTGTTACAATTAAATATGAATCGATCCCATACAATATTATGTCCTGCACAATCAGGAGCCACCCAGACTCCAGAGCAAGATAGATGGAAGATGTTCAAGCTCTTTGTTTAAGCGTGAGGTTGGCAACTTTTTTTTTTTAGAATGACGCGTACATAAATTCGCAAAATAAATTTTCGACGACGTGTTTCTTTACTCTCTTATGATCTTGTATTAAATTGTTGCCTTCAAGCTCAATAGGAATCTGTACTATGTGACTCTCACTACCCTAGGATTTTGGGATCGAAGAGTAAAGCTCATAGAGATCTACAATTATAGCTAGCCATTCATCTGAGCGAAATATTTGTTGCTTCCCCGCTGCATCGATAGAGAAAATGTAGAGTAAGGTCTCTAGATAAATCCCAATTGGAACCTCACACTTCTCTGAAGGTTCTCTGCTCACTCAGCATTTCGAAACGATCCGTGACGTCCAGTTATTATGTGACACAATTTATTAATATTTACTGTCGCTACTGCAGGTCGTCTTTGTCCTTCGCCTTCAGCTTCTCCAAAGCCTTTTTGAACTCGTCAAACTCCTTTTCAAGCTTCTCTTTGGCCCTGATCGTGTCTGCCTCTGAGTGTGGAAGTTTCTCAGCAAGCCCCTTTTGTTCTTCTCCATACGCTGCGCAAAAGTCTCTGCTGCGAACCATAGCACAATCGACGTTCCCGCTGTTGAAGCCATCAAGCACCGTCTGGAGCTCTCCGTCCTTGGTCAAAACAGGCAAATTTATGACCTGTCCATTTGCTGTGCCGTTTGGCGAGAACACGGTGGACTTGTCGTAGGAGTTGAGCACCGAATTAAGAACACCCCGTAAGTACACTCTGTCGACGGTGTTGTCAGCAACCGACACTGCCAAGTTCATCGTGTCGTCGATTTTCCACCTGTCGCCGACCTTCTCCAACGTATCGATCTTCCATTCACCGATTCCGTTCGGAATGAGGGCATTAACCCTTGTGCAGATCGACTTGGGGTCTTGGGGATCAAACGGTTCCATGGTCACCTCCAACGACAACGACGACGACACGTGCGAGATCTTGTAGAAAAACTTTGTTCTATCCTCCGCGCTTTTATGGTCGTAGTAGGATGCCTGATCCTTTGTGATAACCACAATGTTGGGTCTATAGAAGGAAGGTCCACAGCCGCACTCTTTCAAGTGTGCTCTAGCAATGCCAATAAAAACTTCGCGGCCAACGGGGAAAATCTCGTGGACCAATTCTGGATATTGCTTTGTAACAAGCGAATTGATGTTGATAAACGGAGTTCCTCCACGCAACTCGCCCACATCTCCGTTTGAGTCGTACACTCGGTAGCATGTCGAGTCGTCCGTGTATAAAGAACACCGCACAATGTGCAAATGATTCAATTGGGTCACAAATAGAATACTGTCATCGTATTCGTTGAAGCTAAGGCTGCTAGTGGAAGATACCATAGGGGTCCAGTTCTTGTTGGTGGTTTCCTTCTTCATGCCGGCGACGTGTATCTCCTTAGTTTTGGTGAACCACTTGTTGTCGGCCTTCTTGTTCTTTTCCAAGTCCACCCGTTTCGATTTCTGGAACTGGAATGGGAGCGTGAAGAACATCGATCTATAATTGACCTTCTCGAGGTCTTCTCTTGCGTCCAACGAAAACTCGTCTCCATGCTCGTCCCTCTTGCCTTGCTTCTTCTCCATACGGAAGTGCTGGGCGTTGAACACGATCAAAGGCTCTTCGTATCCATCTGGATTCTTCACGAGCATCAACCGGGGGTCCTCCGGACCGAAAAGCTTTCCGTCGTCCTTGCCATAGTCGTGGTAGAACGGAATAGGAAGAATCCGAGGGAAACGGTACAGCGAGAAACTTTGAGTTCCGCTCTTGAACGTCGGAGCCGACTCGTCGTCGATCGTATTGGTGGGGAATACAAGACGCACATCGCGGAGCTCATTCCAGTTCTCGTCGAAAATCTGAGCCAACGTCAAGCTTACAAGCGGGTCGTCCTTTTTCATTTTGTCGGTAAAGATGAATCTGGAGATGACGAAGTGGACATTGTGGTCCTTGAGCCATACTGATGACCCCGCGAGCCGAAACCAGAATGGCTTGATGAGATCCATTTTGAGTTCTTCCCGCACATGCTGCATGATCAACGGCGCAATATCCTTATAGTATGGATCTTTGTAGATGTCATGTTCACGGACTACCAGCTCGAGAATGTAGCGGAAATCGGCGGGAATAGGAGTTCTCTTCGAAACCGAAAGGGAGTTGACCTTGATGTCAAATTCAGCATCACATTGGTTTTTTTCCAGCGCCGATGACGCGAAGAGCGAGAAATCCTTATGTGGAACGTACTCGTCGTCCACAAAAGGTGCAATGGGTTTCAAGTTTTTCTGACGGACTTTGACGATTTTCCAGTTACTGCTGGAAGTGTTGGCCAAGTGGCTACGGAGGCCCGTCTCGTTCAACAGATATCCGGCTGGAAAGAGAATGTAGTTGGCGTCAACCACGCCCGGAGTCTTCAGCTTAGACGCTGAAACTGAGTTGACTAGACGATTAACATGGGAGTCGTCGTAGTGGAAAAGATGCAACAGAAATAGCACCAATGCGCCGACGACAACAAGAAGGAGCACTTTCTCGATTTTGGACCTCAGTCCTATACGAGGGAACGCCATGTGATCAACGATTTGGTGGTGGTGGTGAAGTGTGGCAGTTTTATCGAGACTAGTTGGGCGATTTCATATTTTAATGCTCCCTGAAGGAAGGGAATGCAAGCGTGCATAGCCACCCGGAAACCCGAGGTTGGGAGGTGCGCCCGGAAAAACCGAGGGTGGTCTCTGCGGCCGGCCACAAGTCCGGAGGAATCTAAGTTGCATCTTATCTACACTCGAGCCCTAGCCTTTCGGACCGCAAGCATTCTGCGTATGGCCAGCCACGTTTCACGTCAAATGCTGGCAGTGCCAGTGGCATGTAACCGCGACTAAGCTATAGGTGGGCGATTCGGCTTTTCTGTGATGTGTCCTTCGCCGGTGTTTCCACTTTCTGTAAGTTACGAAACGCTCAACTTGCGTGGGCGGGAGGTCCTTGCCTGTCCTGCAATGTAAAATCCTGTACTGTGGCGTGGCAACTATGCAGATGCATTATAGGCAGGCCGTTTTGGGTCTTCAATACTCTTTTCACCAACTGAGGCTCACGGGCGGGCCACTGCGTCGCCAGTTCTTCTCGGTTGCAGCGCGTCTATTTGCAAAGCAGCTAGTCGCGTTCCATTATTTTTTTTGTTCTCTAGCCTTCGTATTTGCCTGGCTGTCTGTTTTGGGACGACACGGCACAATTTGGTTTCTGTCTCAGACCAGCGCCGCGTACACCTGTCAGTTTTAACAGTAGAGAGAAGATTAGTATTGTCATGCACATAGATGGAACTCTATACAAAAAGAAATGTAACTTTAAGAGACGTTGGGTTTATTGACCAATGCTACCGTTTGGGGCAAGCCATTGAAAATCCTAGGATGTCTTCTGACAGAGATCGCGACCTGGTTGATTAGCGCATTGTACTGAAGATTTTTTTTTTCAGTCTTTTTTTTACGAAGCAGGATCATACATGTTAGCGAACTAAGCTATATAACCAACTGAGGACCAAATTGCAAAAAACCCCTGATGTAAATGAAGAATTGAAATCAAAAAAAGTCCAATGAAAAATTGAAAGTGGCTGAAGTAAAATTTGCTTAACTGTCTGCCACCGCAAAACAATAGCCATAACTATCTGTACCGCAGCATATGGTAAGGTCAACGCTTTAACTCAGGTTTGGTAACTCAGGGAGGCTCTCCAGAGGATACGCATCCCATCGAATTCGTCGAGCTAGTGGAAATGCTCAATAATAAAGAGATACTTATTGAGCTGACGGTAGTTGAAAGAATAAGAAGGAGTTGAACTGTAGCGACCAACCACCAGATTTGCCCAAAGGACTACCTCAAGAATATCAAGCTGCCTCCAGGTGAACCCAGAAACAGGAAAAATGAGGCAAAGATGTTCGGCACACAATTCCAATTACCAACGGTTCCCAACCGGCTGCCTTACTGTCAATTGAATATGCTCACATACCAAGATCCTTTAGACTAAGTATAGAAAATCTGCGTCAAGTTGTTTGAGTAGGCTTCTTCTGGCGTTGGGCAATGCAATTGTCTCGAAATACCTCTAACATGTGACTACATTTTCAAGCATGGCTACATAACTTAGGACATAACTGTAGCCAGGAGAAGCACCTTAACTCCGAACCAAGAACCGAAAATACTTATCATCCAGTGAAGTAAGTAGTGTTTCAGTGAGAGAAAAAGTCATACATTTGATAATTGGAGCGAACGAAGTATTGATAGGCGTCTGCATCATTAGCTATGAACATTCAGTTCTCATGGCAAACTTGGGAACATACACCAAGTTGCCAACCTATCAAGGTATTAAGGCCAATCAGTCGCCAATCAGGCACCAAGCAATGAAAGTTATGGAGACGTTAATTGTGACGCAACGCTTGGGACTGTAGCGACCCACAACTACTTTGCATATCCAAGCGCATTCGGAAGGACTCGAAAGAGCACCGAATGTGCGACAAATAAAGTCGATAGAATGTTCATAGCATGGAAAATTTACCGTCAAATGCAGAGTTTTTCTAATTCGTCGGTTCTACTGTAAAAGATTGGCTTCGAGTATATAATATCAGAGAATTTACTGATTATTGAGGGAGCCGACCTGATTAAGCACTTACAGAGGAAAGAGCCAAGAGATGATCAAAAAGCACAAGTCAGACTAATGCACAATCTATAAGTAACAAATACAAGCCAGATTTAAAAGTACAAAAATAACCATGACCGAGGTTCATGTAGGTGCCAACATGCTTTTCACGTTCTCTTGTCTGGTTCTCCACAATCAGAAGACTTCTCCACATACCCAGAATAACCCCACACCACAGTATATAAAATGGGATGGTCTCGTGTAGAAATCGCTAACTAAAATGGCTGACGACTCGCTTGCTGAAGAAGGTTTCTACGGATCGGAGTTGTTTGATTTCATGAAGAGTGTGGTCGACGGAGACCCAGAGCTCAAGAAAAAATCCATTGAGAGAGTTAAGGCCCTTACCGTGATTACTTTAAGGAACAAAAGCGGGCAGACGAAATCATGGTTGTTGGATTTCAAAAATGACGGCGAGGTGAAGAAATTGGATGGAAAGCCTCCGAAGGCAGACATTCAATTGATGATGGCCGACAAGGAGTTTGTGAAGTTGATCAACAACGAGGCCAACCCCCAGCTGTTGTTCATGGCAGGAAAGTTGAAAATCAAGGGTAATATCGTAAAGGCGGCTTCAATTGAGCCTTTTTTGAGATCGGTCGACCCAAGGAACAATCCTCCCAAGGCCAAATTGTAGCTGAGACTATCAAAACGTCAGGTCATGGATTATCATGTGAACTAATTGGCTGATGATAGTCATGCTAACAAAACTATTGTCATGTGAAGATGACTTTCAGCATATGGATAATAATTAAATCTCAAAGAAAATACGACAGCGATTCATTAATCACAGTAGTCGATTGTCATGATCAAATCCAGAAAATGGTGTAAGCGGAGATGCGGCCAAGATTGTAGATCATGATACACAAATCTGGAAAGGACAGAAAACTCGGTTTTAGAACTGTTGAACTCTAGATAACTCACGCAAACTCAATCATACCTTTTTCATTAAATTATTAATCATAGTCGTAGTCTGCTGTCATAATTGAACTAAGAAGAGAAGGACACCCAGCATCCATCGGCAAGGGAATTGGTCAATTGAGACACCATCCGTGGAGGATACACATCAGGTTCCCGGTCGTGGTCATAAAGATTTGGGAACTGTTGGCAAATTCTTGCAATCACGTAGCTAGCCTCGGTGATGGCAAATTGCTGTCCCAAACACACTCTGGGGCCACCGTTGAATGGCAAATATGCCCAGCCAGGCTTCAAGTTCCGGTCATTCCAACGATCGGGACGGAACACATCAGCATCCTTTCCGTAGTACTTCTCGTTTCTGTGGGTTGCGATGATAATATATGCCACAACTTGGCCCTTTTCAACAAATAGTGGATCGGTGCCATCCTTTCCTCCTCCAACAGGAAGTGTGGTATGCTTGTTGGCTTGACGGAAATTCAAGGGAACACTGGGGTACAATCTCAATACCTCTGAAATGATATTCTTGAGAAGGGTACACTTCTTCAATGCCTCGAAGGTAATGTCCTCTAGTCTTGGGTCCGTTCCATCGCCAAACCTCTCGTAGATTTCTTCCTTCAACTTGGCCCAGATATCGGGGTTCTTGGCCAATTCGTAGAAGGTGAACGACATCAATCCTGCTGTGGTGTCTCTGCCTGCAATCATAATATTAAGAGCTTGGTCCCTCAACACCTTGCGGTTCTTTGTCTGCTTGGCCAACTGGTACAAGAAAATGTATCCGTCTTCACTTGCCTTGTCTAGCTCGTCATCCGACATACTGAGGGCCAAATCGACGTAGTAGTTGGCAAAGTTATGGACGATTTTGTTGCATCTTCTGAACTCAGAGTAGTAGAAGATGTTGGCAAGCATGTAGAACTGCTGCAACCATGCCCGAGATGAACAGATTTCCTGGGACCTGTTGAAGGCACGAAAAAATTCAAATTGGCCCTCAAAACGCTCTTGTGGGTACTCGCCAATGGATTCGTCTGACAACGACTCTGCTGAACTTCCAAACAAGAATTCCGTTGCACTGTCGACAGTGAACTTGAAAAAGAGGAGCTGCAAGTCGAAAGGCTGACCGTGGAACTTTCTGAAGTGCTTGAAAAGTCTTTGGAGATGAGTTTCCAACGAATGGAGGTGGCTGATTTTCTCACGAGAGAAGTTGGGCCGCAAGAGCGCCCGTGAGTTCTTCCAGCCGTCGTAGTCCAACGTGAAAATGCCATCACCCAACAATGGGGCGAATTGCGCATGGCGAAAACCCAAAGCAAAGTCGTTGAATTGTGTGGCCAAAAGTGCCTTGATATTATCTGGGTCAGTGGTCACCAACATCTCCTTCCGGCAGATCAAAACTCTCATTGTGGCGCTGCTAGAGTTCCAGATGCGCCACAAGTATTCGAGCAAGAGCCCGTTTCTTTTCAAGCGGAAAATGAACATCATTTTGCGGCTGTTGAAGATTCCCGGGTTTTCCAACCAAACAGGCTTCAGCGCCCCCAAACGGTAGCATAGAACCCTGATTTTGATCTCACGGTAGACAACGAACGTCACCACCGCAGCCAAAAACACCTCAGCCCAGTAGAGAAAGGGGTTGCTGCTCCATATATTTAACAACATACCTAATGGAAAGACAAATTGAGTACCATTGATGGATTTTATATATTTTTGAAATCCAATAGGCGTCAATGGCTGGCCCCATGCGGGCTTGCAACTGTGAGAAGTTTCACAAGCATGACAGAGCTCTTAAAGTAGGGGCAGTGCTCACAACGAAAAACTCCGATTCCGCATGTTCTTTGGGCGACGTGGGATTGGCAATCCTGTGATTTCGCCATCGGCCAGTCCCATGAAGAGAAGACCTAATGAGCTGCTGAGATCATGGCAATATGGAGACTTTGTGAACTCGGCGAAAGATATTTTGACAAATGGCCCCAGAATACATGTAGCGAATTACACATGCCAGAACAGAGCCCTGGTAAGTAATAGTAGGAGGTGCTCAGTGGGGAACAGATAATGTTACCAGAAACGTCTAGGACCATACACGGCAATGGATGGTGCTAAAGGGTTGCGGGGAACACAATGGATATGGATTAGGGTTTGGCTATAGATAGATTGAGCAATACGGAATTCACGCATTCTGTAATTATCAGAGGGATCGGGCTTCGAGATCCTAAGACAGACCTGCGAGAACTGAATATGACGGAGTGGAGGGATATGTCACTCGAGGGCCAGACAATCGCATAAGCTCGATTTTTTGTCGATGATAGAAAGATGACTGTTTGGGGCCAACTCAGAGTAGACATGACTTTCGCTCAGGTGGAAATCAAGGTAACCCTTTTGGCGAAAATAGATTTCGATGGTCATGACCTAGTTTTGATTGGGTAATGTCCAAAACTTGTCAATTTTGGAAGGATCAGAGACCCGGAATCACTCAGGATCAGTCTAGAACAAATTACTAGTTCTGTTGTATGGACACGCATCGACCGTTTTGATATCAAAATTCATGTGAAAGTCACAGGTCTCTTCTCAGAAAACCACTTGCTAGAGTACATGAATTTCACATGGAGATTTCATTCTGGGCTAATTCTGGGACAATTCTTGGCTGCGTATACCTAACTGTGCAGCCCAACATGAACACGGAAAACAATCTTGCGGCATTGCAATATCCATGGATAAACTAATCAGCCCCGTACATGTTTGATGACATCAAACAAAAACCATGAAATTGTTTAAAATGTCTATCAACAGCAGAGTCAACCTAAAGAATAGAAAATGACAGCTCTTGTACTTTTATCTTTTCCTTCACATCAAGTAGCACCTAATCTAATAAGTAGTTTCTATGAAATATTAGTCACGTAAATTCATTTTTCTGATAATTTTGAGTTTTTTGTTAACCATTTCTTATCAATTTCCAGTTATGCGTCACTTGGATGTTCCCGTTCAACTCCATATGTTTGCAACACAGGCCCCCGTCTCCGGATTCTCGAGCACCAATTCTTCCTCTTAAATATACAATCTCTCTCTGGGACTAATCTTAAATTTCAACTTCTACCACCAATTTGAAGCTACTTACTGTCCAAAAATTCAAGAAAGTACATCCAATTGGATAGTTCTCTTTCACGTGAATACAAACCAAAACATTTCAATTTTAGACTACCGTTGCTTAATGAAACTCAGTATTCAAGTATTTGATAGTTTCCAGGAGACTAGATAACAAAGTTTTGATTCTCGAAAGTCAATTTTCTCTCCCGTTGTTGAAAATAGTAATTTGTGCCTTTCTCGAGAGATTCAGCCCTGTAATCATCACTAATGAAAACAAGTTCTTATTCATCTACCAATCCAAACTAACGAACTGTGATTTGCCATCTCTTGTTTCTTACTTCTATGATAATCGGAGAACAAGAGAAAAGTCGAAATCCTGATGAAATGGGCAAATAAAAAGCGAATACCTGACTTGAGAATTGTAATCTCCAATGTGGCTTTGTTTTTGGATATTCATGTACTATCTCACCTCGAGAGTCAAACGCGAACCTAATTCCTTTGGGGCCCACTTGGTTTGACGGGTACTTACATTTTCAATTCACAGCAAATTGAAGGTTGGAAATGAGCCAAAGGGATCACACAAGCTAGCCGAGAGGCAAACAACATATGACGTACTAACAACCGCGTCCTGAAGCCCAAGCCACTCGTTTGCCGCTACTCAATAAAACATCTCTTTCCGAAAGCATTCTTCAATTCAAAATCTCACCTAATCAATCAATTGCCTGGTATTAATCATACATACATAATTATCGAAACAAAATTCTTCAGCATATTGAAGCATAGGCATCATCAGCCCTACAACTTTGCTACCTCTGCTTTGGCCCTCTCCTCAGCACGGATCTTCAATGGCTCCTTCAAGATCTTCTGGCTCCACTTGTATAAATTAGGAAACTCCTTCGGCAAATCTTTTCCTGGAAGAAGCTGTTGAGTACGGGCCTCTTCACTAAAGAGACCTTCATTGATAGGAAAATCAAGAATTATGTCCGCTCCCGTCAAATGATCCCCTACAAAGTATCCTCCGCCTTTCTTTGCCAACTGGTCATCCAAATACCTGAAGTTCGTCAAGAGCCTCTGTCCGTAGAAATTGGAATTGATCCTTGAAAACAACTGGCTAAAGATGAAGCGAAGAGGCCATGGAGCTTGCGCAGTAGCAACGTTGCCAACCAACATCGAAACCAAATGAGGCTGTACACTGCCCTCGGCAAAATGCAAGTAAAAGTCGACCAATTCCTTGTCTTCTGCGGTCACAGGCTTGAACTTGCCCTCTGGGTCGTAGTTTTCAATCAAGTAACTGACGATGTGGCCCGATTCTCCTATGGTACGAGGCTCAGCACCTTCTTGGATGATTGTTAACACCGGAGACATTCCTGTGGGGAAAACCTCGAGGAGCTCTTTTGGAGCAAGCCGCAGCTTCATTCTTTTGTAGACTTTGAGCTCGTAGTCGAGGTTCAATTCTTGCAAAAGCCATGCAATTCTGGACGCTCTGGATTGCACAAGACTGCACGTTAGTAATGAGGCCAATTGGTAGAAATATGAGGTACATACTAGTGCAAGATAAACTTATCAGGAGAAGAAAACATTACTGCTATGGATAAGCCAACATCGTGGGACAACGAGGTATTTATACTTGCTGCCCTACCCTTGCTGGTTGGTATGATGCTACCTATTGTGGAGATTAGTCTGCATAGTGAATGAGCAAGGTTGGCGCAACGGAATTCGGAATTACTTCATGTTTGTATCCGTGCGATTTTCTGGGTAATTCAGAGGCCCATTTTGGGTTCATTAGGATGATAATTGGTCGCCAGTTGGCGATATTAGTGGGCAGAGGTTCAAGTTGAAGCCAGAACTCGATACGGAGAAATGGCGGAAAAAACGGAGAATTATCCATGCTCCCCAAGAAGTAAGGCATATACTGGCCTGTGATTTGGTTTATGGAAAACCACCGAGGATGCTGAATGTAATTGGAAGGTTTAAATTTGGATAGATGGAGGGAAAAAAGCGTTGAAGAAATTGCCGTAGAAGTGTTTCTGTTGAGCGGATGACAAAGTATTTGCTTGGGGGATAGAATGCTGTAGTGCCTACTAGAGGAATGGTTGGTGGAACGTCAGTTGCAATGTATCAGCAAGTGGAAGTGATTCAAGCCTGATAATCGTGAACTCGTAGGTCAAGGTTCAAGTTGAGTAAAGTTGAACATCTAGAGAACCTGGTCACATCAACCGAAGTACAGAAATATCTTGATATCTCTGGGTAAAAATTCATGGTAGAACCAAAGTAGCGATGCACCTAAAAGTTAGGATGTCAAAGGTAGCTCATGCTTTCTTAGCAGGAGGATATCAGCTCTGGAATGCTATTCTGCCGCTTTTCGTTAATAACTCATGTTCATAGTAATCACGCCTTCTAGCATTATTCACCAATTGACAACAAAGGTCTCTGTACCGATTTCATCTCCCAAACCTCCAGCTGCAATTTCCGGATGTCAGCTATGCAAAGTCAAAGATAAAAAGAAATACCTTCAGACTTCTGCTTCTTCACCTTGTCGGCTTCCCATAGATATAATGAACCTCTCAAAACCATCCGGCCCCTATTCCTAATATACCCACTCAAAGCATTCTCATCAGTCATTTCATCTGTCCTTTGGACCATCCATCCAAAACTAGAACATTCGTGGCCAAATCTGTTAATTGACCTTCCCCACAAAATAGTGCACACAAAGACCGATAAGATTAGATCAAAATCAACTAGACTACTACGCGTAGAAATCACAACTTTCAATTACATCAAAATTGCAGCCGGCTGCAATTCTACCTACTCAACTCTATGCTTACCCCTTCGGCGCCCCGACGCGGTAGATACAGTAAGAACGGCTGCCTCCAGTGCAAAGCCAGAAGAATCAAATGTGACGAAGGAAAGCCCTGCTGCTGGCAATGTTCTCGTTTCAAAAAGCGGTGTCTGTACCTTGGGGAGGAGACAGAAAGCGGAATGGATGTGGGGAGTAATCACAGAGATCAAAATCAGCCAAATTCGACTGACCAAACCAGCCATGAAAGATTGAGTCAAACCATTAGGGAAAGAGAAACGGTCAGTAGGCCTACCAATGACGAAGGGGTAGCGTACAGCAAACCTCGTGAAACCGATGAGCACTCAGACATTTCCAGGGAAAGTCCTGAATATGCAGAGGACCCTGTGGCCAATACAAGTCTTGTAGAGATGGCCAATTGCACCATGGGAGCTGAGCTCTCCATAACTAGGCTCAATTGGGATGATGCAAATGAAAATGTGAGTACAATGGCGTTTCTGGAGAATTACAGGAGGTACCAGAGGAGACTGGACGCCATCAACAACTATGATCTCAACTTATTGGCCTTAGATCTTGACAGCATTGTTAACGACTTGACGGAGGTAGATGGGAATGGAAGACACCATGAGCATTTTAGGATGCGAAACGGTGACTATGATGAAAGTGAAGAAAGTGAGGATAGCGAGGATAGCGAGGAAAATTTTGGTCTTGGAGGGTACCGATCTGGCAGAAGTAACCGTGTTCGACGTCAGGTTTCCCGAAATCTACCCTTTGACTACATTCAGGTTTCTTCGAATAACGAAGCATTGTATTTCGAGGAATTCTACAACTGCGTGGCTACCATAATCCAGCCGTTGCAATCCTATGACGAAGATCACGGCTACTACTGTGCCACACGGGATATATTGCTACAGGTGGCTTCAAAGGAGCCCTTTGTGTTGTCTGCTATTTTGTCACAGGGTGCTCGAATGAGTTACGAGAAGCATGGCTTAAAAGGAGATAAAGAGGCATCGCACAGTTACTTGGTCAGGTGTCTCAGGGTTTTGGAGCCTGCTTTGCTGCGTAGCATGGAAGGTAACCAATTGGCGATCCACAAAATTGAAGGCGTTTTTTTGACCATTCTCATTCTTCAATCAGCAAACGGTTCGGTTAAGAATTCCGAGTCGGGGCAACGCCTACGAGGGGCCAAGAAATTCCTACTCAAGTACTCAGCAAGCAGCAACGAGGGGCTGATCTCCATATCAAAAGTAATGGTTTTCTGCAAGCACTGGTTCATTTCGCTTGAAATTTCGGCTGCTCTAAACTACAACCGCGGTGGTGCTCTTCGAAAAGAGTGGCAATTGGATCTCATATTGAGCTCCAGCGATCATGAACGGAAGATCTTAGAGGAGATAGGTATAGTTCGGCCCGACGGATTCAATCTACTTTTGGGATACCACCACTCGTGTTTGGCCCCAATAGGAAGTCTTATTAAGTTGCTCAATCGCCTCAGAAACGACGATACCACCTGCAACACGCTTGAAGTCATTGAAGTGCTTTCAAAGTTCAACAGCCAATTGAAGAAAAGGTTTATATTTCTGGAAGGAAAAAGAGAAGTGGAGGATTTGCGAAGTTCTAAACTACCCGAGGGTTCGTTGCTTGACTTCATCAATGTTCCCAGCGGAAAGCTTTGTATCAGTTGGATGGATATATCACACCAGGCATACATGTTGTCGTCCATGGTGATGTTGCTTCGAAAAGGGTTGCGATTCACTCCTCGCAATGCACATGTCCAGTATTTGAACAACGAATTATTAAACCTCATGTCCTTCTTGCTGGATTGCCATAAATTGTCCACAGACTCGAAGAATTCCATGCTATTACTTCAATGGCCGATGCTTGTCGCCGGGTTGAATTGCATGCGAGAAGACGAGCGATTGCTAGCTTCGAAATACTTTCGGAGTGTGGCCAGTATTGAAAAGAAGAAGTCCAGCTTTGCCTTGCGAAAGCTCAATACAGTTTGGAATCAACCGAACTTGGAAGGAAGAGCCGACAGCGAGGATAATAGTGATTTTGGCGTTGATCCTACTACCTATTGTTTCCACCCGTGATGGTTTTGGAATGATTGCCCTTTCTAAAACGGAACTATATGTGCTCCATTCCCCACCTGCGATCAAGAGGTCGACAGAAACGAAAATCTGCCTTTTCATTTTGTGCTCAAATCGTCCTAAATAAGAATGTGGGCAGAAATTCAGTAGGCTCTAAAAGTTGCGGTCTCGAGCTCTTTCTAAGATGGTTCACTGAAGCGTATGGCCATGACAACGAGGAGCAAACATGGAAAAGAATTGAGTCACACTTACAGCAGTTTCAAGAAAATATTGGTAGGTACAAAAATATAGAGAAAGTGCCGTATTGAAATGTCCATCCTCTAACACTGTAGAAAGCTTAAAAACGTTTTGTAGAAGAATACTCGAATTCCAAAGCATTTCAAGTATTGCTGTGCAAGCATCGAATGATATTTCTGGCAACAATAACTAGAAGAATGATTGAATTGTAGTCAGAAAAATCATTTGAATAGAAGAAATCAATATCATTGAAGTAGAAAGTCTTTGCAACCATCTGACGTTTTCGATGCTGTAAGCTTGGAAACAGAGGCATGTCACTCCTAATTTGAGGAAGAAGAGTCACAATCGAGCCAGCAGAGCTAGAGTTAATGAATCATTTACTTTTTAGGATGACTCCTATAGATTGTCATTTCTGCTTCTACTGATTGATAATCATATGTGATAGTAAAGCAGGTTAGATAGTTGGACTAATCACCATTCTTAGATTTGACGTCCATATTAGAGATTTTGTTCCCGAAATGGTCAGCTATGAGACATGAAGGTATACAAATATCTATTACTACCTCGGGCTTTAATTTTAAGCTGGAATACGATACTGAGTGGTTAAGCGGCTTACGAGGAATTAGATTTGCAGCCGAGGATTGCGAGGAAAAATGTCTCCTCAGCCGTCATTACGGCGACGGTCTACAACATGCCCCTTGCCTGGCCTGTTGTAAGCAGAATTTGAAAAATCATCAGGATGCCCTAAATCATTTGCTAGTATGACCATATAGACAAGTTTTCGAATGACAAAATTGCAGATGGTTTTCATGTTGCAAAGGTTAAGGACAAACGCTTAGGCTAGAATGTTTGCGAGCAAAACTCGGCAGAAAACTATTCCGAGTAATGCAGTCATTGACGACACTCGCAAAACTTGTTCAACTACCTCGCAAAATTTTTCATCGCTAAATACTTTGCATCCAAAAATGATATTGCGCGCAAAAGTTCATTTGCGAGACCTGTACATCTTTAAACACCTGTACCTCTGTTATTCATAGACCTTTACATCTCAATAAAACACCTCTACCTCTCATATAAAAATCTGCACCTTTCATTTCAATGGGTGCAAAATCATTCTTCAATAAAGAATTTCCACCAATTTCAGGACTGATTATGAAAACATTTGTTTGAGATTCCTTCATGGAAAATCAAAATTTTCTATTGTCTATCACTATGGAAGCTATGACCTCTTGCTGGACTCGCCGTTCACCAAAAACAGAGTTCACTACTGGAAAACAAGCCAAAGGGAAGAAGCAGCAGCTCGATAGGAACTTCCCCACATGAAGGACATGAGCTTCAACAATCTGAAACGACTCGTGCCATGGCGCGGAATTTCTTTCACTATTATGCCTTTGAGGTTATGAAGCGAGAATCCTCGATAATTGGTTGTCTGAGGATCAAATAATCGCCACAATAGAACAGTTTCAATTCACACCTCCAAATGTATTCAATTTCTTCCTAGCAAGTTCATTTTTTTCTACTCAACAATTTAGTGTTCAGGTGTCTCAATCTAAGGCCCTCGTTGTTCCTCTTCAACTCAGCGCTTGTATGAGACAGGATTTTTCAACTTCCCTCTTGTATAATTTGGTGATTACCACCGGATCGACCACCATCTTGTGGCCATTTTTGGCTTACGAAATTAAAAAGTTGATCTACGGACTCGTGTTACTGAAAGTCCTGGCCCTCGATTCCATCGACAAAGATAAAGTCGTCTTTTTGGCAAATCTCTTGGAATTGGGGAGTGTGGCCATTGCTAAGGATGTCTACAATCTAATTATGTCTTCGAGAAAGCAAGATAACTTTCGGAAATGTCAACGTATCCCGGGGGCATCGACAACACTTCGGGCAGAGCAATTGGGCCTGACAATAGTGAATAGAGATTGGGCTGGTCACGGATGCGCTATGTCGACGCCAACCACAAAACCAAGAGGATGAACCACTGCAATAGTGATCCTTTCCTTGTGAATGATTTCGAACTACAAGGATATAGTTTCGTAAAATTGTCCCGAATGGGACAGCTGGCCAACGTCCGCAGACAATGGCGACCCGTTTTCAAACCCAATATGCGGTGAACCCAACAATGATTCTTTTTTACGACTAAATTTCTTTTGAGCTAATTATCCTCTCCTTGCTGTCAATATCGGCAATGGAAGAGAGAATATATACGAGGATGGTAGTTGAGTGGTTGTATAATATAGGAAAGAATAAAAGAATAAAGGGGGGGATGGTAGTGGAGGGTAAAAATCCCAATAGAAGGGGGACCGAGTTAGATAACGACCTCAAGACCAACATTGCTGATGGTTCCTGCGGAAGAATATGCCAGATAAGCCAGAATCGGAGTTGTAGCCCCAATAAACATTCAGTTACACCAAAAGGATACAAAATAAGACGCGGTTACGAACATTCTCGCGGCGATAGGAAATTCTACAGGCCAAACTCAAATTTAGTTTGCTGAACGCCATTTCGGTCAACCAGAACTTGGAGGTCGCGCATCAAGAGATAATGTACGAGAAATCAGATATTGAGAAAGGGCACATAATTGACAGTCTACACATCTCGTGCACTTCAAAGACAATTGATTTTGCCAGTCAGCAGCAGCATGATCGGTACCAAAAGGTATATTCTTGTGTGGCTGGCAACCACAACAATGGTGTACTGTATATAAGACAAGAGAAATTAGACTCATTTTTGCTGCTGGTCCGCAGTGATATCAGCCCTGGGCGAAAACGTGTCAGTGCGCGGTGTGTAATAGTAAGGCCAGAGGATCTACTCTGCGCGTGAGCGATGAAAAATGAAAAAAAACAGCCGACCGGCTGCGCCAAGGAATGCGAGCGGCTAAAGGAAATAGACACAAACATTGAGACGCGTCGCAAGATCCTGGCCTCTGTTGCCACTTGGTGTGTAGAGGGATACAGGCGGCGTCGATTCCGGAGCCAAATGGTGTCGGACAGCCCCCAATCGCCCTCGGGATGCGCCCCTCCTCCTCCCTCCCAATCGCCCTCGGATGTTCCTATCTGTATGTAGGCCGCATGCTGATGCGTTCCGGGGGCAGATCTGCCCACGACCACATGCACCACCTGCATCTGACACATGCCACCCCATGGCCTGCGCCCACGACAATTGGACGCCTACTACAGATCCTGTCCTGCACCCACTCGTATCTATCCGAGTCCCCAACACGCCTGGACATTCCGGTGTAGCGGACGTGGTTAACTGGACACCAATTTCAAAGAGTCGATAGCCTCCTTCTTTTCCTCGTTGCACTCCTTCTTTTCATCGTTGCCATGTCCTGGACCCGCACTATCGCCCTGGCAGGCGAGTATGTCATGCAAACTGTCAAACATCCCACCAAGCGAACCTTCCTATACTTTCTAGCCATCGTATGGATCAACGCCATCAACTTCTATTTGTTCCACCACCGTCTCGAGGTGTTGGCGCACTTCACCAACTCGCTCACCGAAGTGGCGCCCCTCAATAATTACAAGGGCCACGCCATCCCCAGAAAACTCATTGACAATATTGTGTTCAAAATGTGGCTGAAAGTCGGCAAAGTGGGAAACGATACCCGCCGTATCGACACCCATCTGGGCATCTACGACGATTTTTTTGCCAACCACGAGGTCAGCTCCATCGTTGGCTTGTCGTATAACGAGCGGTGCGACGCATACTTCCGGGCGTTGTATGCGAAATCCAAGCTGTGGCATTTGGACTCCGCAAATGACTTTGCCGTCGACATGGAGTACCAAATGCCGTGGCAGGACTACAAGGCCAAGTACATCAACTGGGCAGTGGAGAAGTTGGCGGCGGAAAAGAAAATCCCCGAGCTGGAGGTGGACAAGAAGGGCGGAGAAGTTAACGACAAGATCGCCAAAGCGTACGACAACCTCAAGGAGAAGGCCAAGCACGACGAGTATGTGATGCGTGATCTGGTGGCGCACATGCGCATTTTCAACCGGTGCTACGTCGACCGTGAGGACGGACCCGCCTTCCAGGCGCAGACGCAATTCTTGCAGAAACAGCACTCGGAAATGCGGTCGTTGGCCACAAAGTACGAGCTCGCAAATGACGAGATGTACTTGACCAAGGACGCTTTTGACCTGTGCGGCAACTTGCAGTCAAAGATGTATCCATGGATGCACGGCAGTTTCCCTTCGTACCAGCGCCACACGGGCGAGACGGTGCGGTCTCCTCCTCAAATGAGCAAGTACGTCAGCGACCGCCGGGTCAACTCGCCCACCGACTCGCACTACGCCTCGGCCAAAGGTGCCAAGTCTCCCGTGCACTCGCAGCTCACCAACAACAAGCAGTGCTGGATCAACGAGTTCAAGAACAGAATTTCCGGCAAAGGTATCGTCATTCCCTTCGAGGCCACCTCGTTGGAAGACACCATCAACTTGATCCACCTCTTGAGGGCGTTGGGCAACACCTACCCGGTGCAGATCGTCTACTACACCGCCATGACCAAAGAGGAGAAGGAGAAGTTGGTGGATGCTGCCCGCAGACCGTTCACCGATATGCCTCGCTCGTTCGCCAAGGTTCTGGACTTGATTCCCAAGCTGTCGTTTGATTCTACTACCCAAGGCTTCTTGCCCACCGAGTTGTGGTTCGTGGACGCCGCCTCCATGATCGCCGACCACTTCCGTACCAAGTTAAGCGCTGTTCCCATCATTGCGTGGGCGTCAGTGGTGAATTCATTCGAGGAATACATTCTCATGCATCCGCTGGCTTCGCCATTGCAGAACCCACAGTACTTCTTTGATCTCCAGGAGTACCGCCAGAAAGGAGCATACTTCTACCGTTCCAAGGCATGGAAGACGAGAGACGACCGCGACAACAAGTTCTTCAATAGAATGGCTCCATCGTTGGTGGACGCCACCATGTTTAACATTCCCGTTTTGTCGTCTGAGGTGCTTGACATTCCGTTTTTCGAAGGTTTGTCCGAGGTCCAAGACGCCCGCTTGGCTGTCGTCAACAGAGCACGTCACTTCTCGTCAGTGATGATGCAGTTGCAACTCGCACAGTTCTTCCCTGCAAACTACCGCTCCAACAACGGCCTGGAGATCTGGTTGGCCTTTGCCTTGAATGGTGACCTTGACTTCCATTTCCACGACCTGTTGCCTGCTGCATTGGGTAAATACACAGAGCCTGCTTTGAGATTGAAGGAAGGAGGCAAGAAGCCAGACTCCAAGGAAATCTGCGGTGCCCAGGTGGGTCATCTTGACTTCACTCGTGAATCACCCATCCCTGTCTGGATCTCTGGAGGCTTCCAGGGCTGTTCCAGCCGTAACATTGACTTTCCAAAAGAAAAGTCCTCCAAAGTGTTCCCATGGAGACATATTCTTGAGGAGTCGGATCTCAAGAGCTTTTACAATGATAGAATTCATTTGGAGAGTGCCATTGTGCCTCCGTTTGATGGCGTAAAATCTTTGAACTTGAAAAACGATGAACAGGAACCAAGTAAGCCATGGGAACAACACCAAGGATGTGACGCTAAATTTTTCTGTGGGTTTTCCAGGGTCGGGGGTAAGAGCAAGGATAAGGACTCCACGAATTATGGAAAGGCCATTGACTTCGATAGATCATCCATTGATCTCTTTAATTTCTACGGAGATATTTGGGTGGGCACTGATTAATAGGCTGACACCAGTATAACCACTGGAATACAACGCACATAGAGTAAGCCTGTCGGAAACATAATGCATGTATTTTATTGAATGGACAGAAGACATGATTGCCGGATCCACCGAGCAGAGAGTGTCTGAAGCTATTTGATTTTCATAAGCCAAACAGAGATCCATATTGGGCCAATCAGAGAGTAAAATTCGAGGGAAGTGACTTGCATCCACACCTCAAGGGATCAACATAACGAAGCGATAGTTGACGTGGCATAGTTTGTCTGAAATCAACCATTAATTGATTATTCAATAGGAACATCTTCACCATAATTCATCTGAAATACCGCGCCAGCAAAATATGAAGTTTTGTGACCACAAATCACAAAGCCGATACTTCGCTCGGCATCAGATGAATCGAGGAAATTCTAAAGGCTCAGAAACTTTCATGGCTCAGAAATTCTCATGGCTCAGAGATTCTCATGGCTCAGAGATTCTCATGGCTCAGAGACTAATCTCGGTAACTCTTTCGAATCATAAAACTGCCGTCGTCCTTTTCAAGCCCGACTCGCCGATAAGGACGAGTAGAAGCGCCAGAATTCACTCAATTATGAAGTCGTTGAGCACTTGCGTGGCATATCATTCAACGTCTCCCATTGTTACTTACTGTCATCCCTCATGAACCACTTCACGTTGACATCCTTAGAGATTAATAGAAAATGCCTTTAACCGATTTCCTCTCTTCTCTAGCTCAGTCCGCCACTCAAATCCTTCATCTGAATGCCTTCGGGATGCTGGACCTGCCCCAATTCTTGCTGCTCGAGCATGTTATCGAAGAACGTCGTTCGGAGCTCTTTCCATCGGGTAGAATACGTGGAGAGCGTCACCAAAAGCACCCCACTCAAAACCTGCAAGCACCACCACAAAAGCAGCGTCGGAAAGTGGCCAGTGTACAACCACACCACGGCCAAATTGATGATATGCACGGTGACGGCAAAATCCCAAGCCAATTTGGATCTCCCCACTATGATGGTGACAAAAAGCACACAAAGAAGCGAATCAAAGAGCCACATGGCAAAGAGCGTGAGCCCCATAGCGTTGTTGGGCTCGATGAGCTCCCAAGAAAAGATCCAGTCGATCGAGAACTCGTAGCCATTTAACAGAGCCACCAAATAGAAAATGGTAAGTGCGGTCAAATAATAGAAGCATTGGAGAGCAAAAATCTGGAAGGTGATGTGGAGAGGCGAATTGGCGGGTGTGTCGCCGCCGAGGGCCCTATATCCAGAAAACCACGACATATTGGGAAGAATACAGAGAGGTTGTTCTGGAGTGGATAATGGTTGGTGATCGGCTTGTATGGAGGAGATATGGCTGTGGAGGGAGTTTAACGGTGCAAAGAAGTGAGGAGAGACGTTGGGAGCAGCGATAATCTGAAAAGGTTCTGTTGCATGGAATTGTTTGCTGAAACTTTTTTTGGAGTTGGTCTCTCGTGGCGGCAGCTATTGGTGTCTTTTTGGGGTTTCCATTGATACTCACAAGATAGGCAACCGCAGGGACCTTTATTAGTTTACAAAGTGGACTCGTGCCAAGAAACGAAGTTAATCTTCATAAAGATAGTGAAAGTGAAACCATTTAAATAGTAGCCGATGCTTACGAAAGCAATTTGTGGGTGATTCGAGAACTGAGTGAAAAGACTATGAATGAATAAGAACACTGATTAGCGCGATCTGTTGCAGAACCAGTGACATATCAAGTTGAAAAAATGATATCTGTGAGAGGACTTTCACGAGTAATTGAATTTCTGCTGTCGGGACTTCCTTTTAGGAACAACCTAAGGGCTTCGTTGACGACTATTCACAAACTTTTCCCATCAATTTCATTTCTCCGTAGAATTGCCTCAAATTTAACAAATAGGTGCTATATGCTTGAACGGTTCCCATTCTTCCAATCCCTAAAAAAAAAAAGGTTTCGAACCTAAGCCCAAATGATAGAGTAATCTTCTTCACGACGTCAACTCACAGCCCTCTGTACTCTCGGAATTCAGGAGACAACTATAAACACTTACATCTGCATTGTCGGATTTCATTCGTCTAAGGTCCATCAAGGAGATACCACTATCAATACAGTGTAAAGAGGCAAGTAGAGTACTAAATTAGATCTTCAACGGAAATTCATTGTCGTACTACAACATTAAGCAACAGACGATACTTTTAGCTTTCGATATCGTGATTAGAATTTTGATCCTAATTCCTAAATCTTTGGACTTTAGCTCACCGTAGAATCTTCAGAGAATGCAAACATAATCTGCGGTTCAAGATTCACAAACTTTGTTTGCCAAAGGAATTGCAAAAACCGCGTCAAACTCCATGGAAGTCATAAAACGCCGTCAATTTGGTGACATTCAAATGAACCTGACTGTGGGATCTCTTTGAATCATCAGTATCAGACACCTGAGGCTCCAAGAATCCCCTTCCATTGGCAGTTCGTGCTCGCAAGCATGGTTATAGAAGATATTTGCTTAGTTCTTTTTGAACCTGACTTATTAATTTCTCTTTCTCACCTGCTGCGGTGGCTTCCACAACTTTCCTTTCACTCGAGGGGCAAAGTTGATCATCTCAAAGTCTTCCTTCTTCAACTCGTCCCCCTTTGCTCCCGAAGAAACGATGGGCGGACCTTTCTCGATCTTCTTACTCTTCAGCTTGTTATTCTTCTCCTTGGGTTTCTTCGCATTACCTGTCGCTTCGGCCTCGCTCAATTGCTGTAGTGCAATTCGATTGGATATGTCATGATACTCGTACGCCGTCGTATCAATTCGCTGATGCAAAAGTCCCTTTTCGGGCTGATCGAAAACATCATGCTCGAGATTGAAGTCCTGTCCCTCGGTCTTCACGTTGAAACTTGTGATATCCATGGACTGAAAAATAAGCAATTCTGCTTCGTTGACGTTCAAACAGTCTATTCCAAAGCTATTGGCCCAAACCCTGGTCACGGTATCCTCGGTAATTAACTTCCACTGCTCACGGGCAGAAGAGCTGCTGCTTCTGGCCTCAAGATATTGTTTGAACACACAAGATCTAATCAAGTGCTTCAATCTTGACGGCGTTTGCAATGGACCTTCTACAACTTGTTCCGGAGCATCTGGGTCAAATGTCAGACTGCCCAACAATTCGTTGGAAGCAAACTTTGTCTGGTGATATGGAAAGTCATTCACCTGCAACTCGTGCAACTTGAAAGGCAAGCATTTATTCCAGTCTGGGAAAGATCCGTCTCTATACTCAATGTAGACGTTGTAGCGGAGAGGTGTTTCGACCTTTGGTCTATCTTCTGTGTCTCGTAGCTCGACATTTTCAACGAAATTCGAGTCAAAAGAGCCTTGCGTCCCTTCGTTGTCGAAGATCTTATCGATAAAGGAAAGTGCTTTGCGAGCATTGGTTGCCAGCATCGAGGTGCCTTTTCTCAGATACTCCAATTCATGCAAAGTATAAGAGGGAAGATAAATATTCAATTGGATTCTGTCTCGTGGGTGCTTCTCCTCTTGCATAAGTTGTGACTTGATGTAGTCTTGATCAAACCACCGCTTGATATTTCCAAAACCTCGAATGAACGACGAATTGTCCAAAATTAAGTTGACCGTACGAACATTAGGGACTTGAACTTGTGACACTGAAGCATTCAAGTCCTCAAAATCCTCCTCCGGCTCACTTTCAGGATTTATGGTGCTCAACTCCATTATTGAACTTCGCTTCCCTTCACATAATTTTTAGCTACACTTTTGTGAGAGACACAACTCGGACAACACATTGCTACGGCATACACACGAGGTCAGGTTGGTCTTAACGGTTTGTAGGGCTTGTTGTCTCATTTACGGGATTGTCATAGTAATAATTAGCAAGACGTAATCTTCGACCTATAACCACGAAGAACTCACAACGTGGTAGAAAGATTATAGGATGGAGCTTGTTCGGCGATAAAGAAACGAAGAGGCCCAATCTTCTTACGGTGAAATAGAAGAGAGACCGAATCATATTACGGCGAAAGAAGGTGGAAGGAGACGAATTTGCTCTACATATGCTTCGACCAGCGAATGTATTAGATCTTATGTTTCTTGATAGTTTCAAGTCTAAAAAGTTAGTCACAAATTTCCAAATAACAATCCAGGACAGTGCACTTCAAGGAAACGTGGATCCTTGAGTAGTGCTATCAGATAGTGTCAAGAGTTCTATTCATCGAACCGTGAGGTCCTAACATTAGAGATGCCAGAAAAAACATATATTGATAAAAAAACTTCATCCTGTTGAAGTCCTGGTGCTTTCACATAAGAAACATACCTCTTCCGTGGTGGAAGTACAAGGAACATCATGTTCCTAGTAAAGAGTTCTTTCCACAAAGAAATAAGGAAGAAATTTTTCACGCCAGTTAATACACATCGCTTGGTGCACGGGTGTCGTTGCTGATTAGGGCAACCACTTCAGGTGATATCCAGGAACACTTGCAATTGGACTTCTACGAAGTATCAGAAACCCAATTGATTGAGAGAAAAGTTAGAGCCAATAGTGGTTTGCTGCATCGCATCAGATCTTCTTCCCACTTTTCCTCCTAACTGCTCTATTTGTCTTTGGAGGCTCTTGATCATGCAAAAATCATTCTCTAGATCCATGTTATAGGCCTTCTGACGCTCCAAAAGAGTGATTTTCCATTGCTTGAACTTCGTTTCCTGGAATCTGATGGAGTTATCGAGACGCTTTCTGGATTCAATCTCAAGAGCCTCCTCGCATGAGTCTTCTCCGCCATCAATCATATTATCATGTGCTTTGGCCCTTTTGTAAATTAGGTACGAGCGCAACCCGTCAGTCTCGTAATCAGGGTGATGGTTATCGTTGAAGCCGAGCGAATTCACTGCTCTTCTCATCCGCTCTTGTAAGTACTTCAGACGAAACTGATCGTAGTGAGACTCCATTGATATGATCAAATCGAGCATGTGCTCCGAGAATAGTAGATCCCTAAGGTGAATAAAATCACAGTGGAGCGGGTTCTCAATCTCCACCATTCCCCAGTGGTACTTTCTTGCTCTGACGAGTTTCCCTTCCTCGTTTTTGTAGAATGTATTAGAACCAATGACGGCGTACGGAGCCACTTCTTTGATCTTGCGCAACACCTGCTGGTCCGAGACAAATTGACAGGCTTCAATATTATAAGCTTTCATGGTACTTATCACCAGAGCCTTGAAGGTCTCGAGCTCCTCCCTGTTTAGCGTGTCGCTTCTGGCAATCACAGGAATCAAATTGACTCGTTTGGCAATTTCCTTCATTGACTCAATATCTAATGGACTCAACGACATGCTTGTAGATGAAATAAAATAAAGGCACACATGGACTCGGTTGTCCTTCATGCATTTTCTGTTGGGTTGTTCCTCTTGTAGCAAATGAGCTTTGAAATGGTGGTCAATGTACCTTACGATTGGCGTCCAACTATACTGGTTATCCATTTTGACACCAAACCCAGGCATATCTACAGCCAAGAATTCCAAAGTGAAGCCGTCTTCTGTTAATTCAAATTTTCTCTCTCTGATCTCCTGGCCTGGCACAACAGGTGTTTTCGCCAACAATTCTTCTCCAAAAAGAGTATTGATGAACGTAGATTTTCCCGTCCCGCTGCTTCCAGCAAGTAATATGGTGAGTCTGGCACCCTTTCTTTTTACTTCTTGCTCTATTTGAGCTGGCAACTCTCTCAAGCCGATTTTGGGCGGAACATTTGCAGCCGCTTCTGTTTCTCTACAGGTATCCTGAACAACGAGTTTTGAAGTCATATGTTTTGTGATTGTATCCACAAAAGGTTCGAGATTAGCAATACGTTCGTCTAACAAACTGGAAGGGTTCATGAAAAGAAGAGTAATTGGTAACCCCAAGCAAACGGGGGAGGCGTAGGCGCGAAATGGGTGCAAAGTGAGGGAATTAAATGTAGGGGAACTTAGCTGAAATAAATTTCAATGGGAGTCGTAGCATTTTACAAGTGATTTTTTATGTTGACGTCATTAATATTAACTTAAAATGAAACGATATACATCAAATTCATTAGATATGTGGAAGGCACAGCAGCCAATGCAAATTGTTGATTGAGGAGCCGCGTGTTCATGACAACCTATTAGAAGTAAAAATGCAAAAGCGAACATTCGGACAATGTGACATTCGCTGAAATAGGATTGGATAGTCAATGCGTTGGTGAGTGGGAATTGGGAATTGGACAGCCATGTGAGTCATCACTTATTGATTTTTTCTGTCAGGAGCCGTTCGTCGAATAGGTCCTTTCTGTCGTTAACAAAATTCTTGGCCCAGCTTCGACAGATGATGCTTGCTTTCATGAACTTACGTGTGGCATACTTCTTGAAGAACTCGTCGTGTTCCACCGGAGAAACAAGGTACTGAACAATAAGTTCAACACATTCCTTCATGTCGTCAATCCGGTAGCCGCCTGAATAGTGGATCAAGTTTCCGTTCCACACTGGGTCTTTTCCCAACACAAGACGGGCGAGATACATGGCAGCAGCAGAGCAGAGTGAGGGGAGCATGCCAATGAAACGATGATCAACGATCGTGATTTCCAAGAGAAACTTACCCAAGGTTCTCAGCTGAACGTCGTAATCGTCAGCCTTGGATATACGCCGCAAGAAGTTCATTGGATTAGGATATCCAAGGTCAAAGTTGAGAATGGTCAAGATGTACTTTTCTGCTTGAAGAATTTCGTCTTCAGTGTACGAGCCGTCGGTATAGTATGCGTAGTTTTTGACGGAGGGGGAGAACACCTCTTCGTACTTGGCAGCGATGAACAAAGAGCCAGTTGCCAAGAGCTGCAACTTGTCGATTTGGACCACCTCCATCGACATAAACCTGTCCATGATATTGATGGCCAAAAACAACGTTTCGGGCAAAAGTCTGAATCGCTGATGCATTTCCACAAGCCAATCGACCAAGATAGACCGCATCTTGGGCTTGAGTTGCGTCTGGTTGAATAAGTAGTTGCGATCTGGCAAGGTTTTCTTCTCAAGCTCATGCAAATAGGGGAAGATCTCGTTGACGTACTCGCTCACCATCAACGGGTCGTCGAAATCCTCCTCGTCGAGGTCCTGCCATTCGTAGTCGGTGCGCTTAGATTTCTTAAATTTGATCGAAGAGTCGTCGTCGCTCTCGTGGTGGAGCTTCTCCACCAAATTTGTGCTGGACTCGGTTGCCTGTCTCTTTTGAGGCAATCGGTGCGGAATTAGTTGCAGAGAAATCAGCGACGCTGCCGTTTTCAGTCTCACATCTTTGGCCCGCGCGATCTCAACGTGGCTAGCGCTTGCGCGGGAGTTTAAGGACTCGGCCAAGGGGCGTTTCCTGGTTGTCGGCTGAGCGGCCGGACGAGGGATTCCAAACTCGTGGGTCACGTCGCTCAAATACTGGCGGGAGGAAGCATCGGCGGGGTTTGCTGGCGCGGCCAGCGATGTTTTGGAGCTGTCGGAGCCCTTAGTCCGAGATCGAGTTACTCGAAACTCGTTTTCGTTGTTAATAGTGGACATGAGGGGGCCCACTACGCGTTAACAGAGGACACTGGTAGGGAGACCAATGCAGCAGGAAGGAGGGAGGATTTAGATCCTAATTGAAGAAAGAAAGAGCGAGCGTGGAAGCAAGCGTGAATACCAGACGTGGGTAATGGGCATAAAAAGCGAGCAACTACCAGCGAAAATGCTGAGAGAGACGGATGCATCGCGTACACTCCCAAGGGCACTATCCCGGATTAGGACAATTGTAAACACCTGCATGTACGGCTTACTCGAGCAGCTTGGCTAGGGAAGTAACGGGATTTTGCATTTAGGGTTTCTGAGCGTGTTGTGTTCTTACAGTGGAGTGTGTCAGGACAGCGTACGCGATGAGCGGGAGGAGGCGTGTTATTTGCGCCAATGTTGCACGGTACCTATTGTTGTTTTTGGAGGTGCCTATTGTGATTGTTGGAAGGTGCCTATTGTGGAAGTCGTTCGTGCAGTTCTTATCCGCGCTCGTTATGGTACTAGTACAACCAACGTAGAACCCAAGCAAATGGCACCAAAATTTCCGAGCGGTTCGTAACCGTCAACGGGCCAATTTCACTTCTCACGATATTTAACAACATCAATAGGAACGGCCTGAATGCTGCCGCTTGTGTTCGGGCGACCGGTGCCGATGGAAGAAATCCGACATTTGGTGGCTTGCATTAACGGTTTGCATTAACGGTTATGTTTGACGGGTTGCTAAGTTTGGCGGGTTGCGGGTGTGGATTTTGCATCCATGCTCGAGGAGCGCTCGTTGCTTTCGCGACGGGCAGTTTTATTTTTATTTTGATTGCACCTGGATTGGTGCTTCTTTCCCACATGGGCTCGCAAGCCAATTCCAATTTCCCAACTGCATCCACCATTAGTTTGGATGTTGGGCCAATATGTTTCCGCCACCAAGATAGCATAGCGAACATCGAATTAACGGTACAAGCCTGGCCCCAAGAGAGATGGATGCTCCACGTGATATGTGGGCCCCGTTTTATCTGCCAAAAGTATTCTATTTGGACCCCTCAGATGATTTACGCATTGTTCGTAGTCTGTCTAATTACTTGAAACCTTCCTTTGTATGTCGTTGATAGTAGTATCGGACAAGTCGCAAGCTGACAGCCACGTGAAGCTCTTAGATAACGGAAGCTCTTGATGTATCAGATTAGGGTGATCAGGTAACTGTGTCGGGTTTGGTGATGTTGCAAAAGCCAATACTGTGTGAAGTACGACAATCCCCAAACTGTTGCATTCCAGAATTGAGTGACGTCTTTCTCTTTTCCTGATCTTTAGCAGCGCTGCCATCGTGGTGTTCATTGCTAATCAAGCAAACGTTGATCAAATGCTACAGAATTTAATTATACAAAATGAACGCGTGTAGTGAATGGGCATCAGGTGGACTTCGAGGAATAGTCAACCAATATTGGGTAAACAGCATTTGTATTGAAGAGTACTCCGACACCCATTTAACCGACATCTTGCTCGATCGAGATATAATAGTGCGTTCTCTTATCGTTCGAAATCATGAGTCAACATTTGGATCCGACCAACTTCGACATGTTTGTGCGTGAGAAAATACACCATCCGAGAGTTCGAACTAGGAAGCGCCCTGGAGTGAATTATGATTTCTTCCATGTTGCGATACCAAAGCCCTATCATTCCTATCTCTAAGATGGCTGGCTTTCACATTCTATGAGTTGCAATCTCATGACAAGCAGTTCTCTCTATAAGACTATACCGAGCATGAAACGTTAAGGAACGCTCTGTAAATCGGGTACGGGATGCCTTAATTGCAACATATGGGGACCGATCTCATGCTGAAGCATTGGATCATTCATCGAAACGCCCTCGCCCACTCATTCGCGGTCATTGCTGACTAGGGCTGTAGACCTCATCACAGGATGCCCCTAGAAAACTCCATAGTTGAGAGAGTGCCGCTTCCAAGTGGCTGAATTCAGAGCCGACTCACTGCGTGAATCGTTATTTATGCATCACATGAGGGATACATCCCTTCAGATTGTTCTGTTCCACAGATACCGGCCCATGAGAGCCTGAGTATTCCCCTCCGATTCTGAACTTGCCTCCAATTCTGAGTCGTTTTTTATTGTTGAGTGCGACGGTGGTCGACTTACCTTGTTGTATGCCTTGGCGCACGCGGAACAGCCAGAGAATGGCCGTTCAAAATGTAGACAAGCCTTTTCCGAACCAGATTGACCATGCAGATCTTCTCCGCGAGAAGCGCTGTGCAATGTTTTCCCATACTTCGAACCATGATTGGCGTCTGAGTAAAGTGTGGAGGCATCGTTTCGAAAAGCGCCCTCGCGATCTCGATCAACGATTTCTTCCCGATTCGGCAGGGATTGATGCTCCCGCCTCAAAGAAGAATTGATGTGTTTCAAATCCTTGCCTATCTGTTCCACACTCTGGACTAGTCCATTGAGCACCTCATTGTATTCGTGTTCGTGGTACTTTGAACCCGGGAGCTTTGCATGACCATCGTCAGGAGACTCAAGACGGGTTTGTGGCAGCAGATAGCGTCTTGAATTCAACAGTTCTTGTTTCGTCTGCACTAGAAGCTCTGCTAATCTTTGCAACGCGCTTTCAACGTCAACAAGATTGCTCCCTTTTGTTGGGCGTGATGACAACGTATTATCTTCAGCTTTCTCACCGCTCTGCAGAATGCTCGCATTTCCTTCTTGGGATCCTGATCTCAGTAGTCGTCTTTTGAACTGCTGCTCTTGTTGTCCTTCAAAATCGGCAGGGGCTCCTTGTCCCCTATCGGATATGTGTGTAGATCGGCCATCGTGAGAATTCTCATACAATTTCTTGTACTTAATGAGTTTCTCTCGAAGTAACAGGTTTTCTCGGGTGAGACGGATATTGTCGTCTTCATACTCTCGATACTTGCGCAGCGTCTGGTCAGACTTCTCCTGTAAACTGACAAACTGCCGCTTTAAAAGATCGTAATCTTGCTTTGTGACTTGCGCCTGAAATTTATCATTTTCGTTATTGGCAATCCTCAGTTCAAGTTCTCTTGTCTTCCTTCTCTCCGCAGCCAATTGCTTCATTATTTTCTCGGTGGAAGATGCTAGTAGGAGTGAATACTTTTCGAGCTCTTTGGAGCTGGAAATATTTTCGGGAACTTTATTGACATGCTTGTGCGTATCCATCAATTCATCATCATCATATTTTGAAAAGAAACTGAGATCAATATTCTCCTCTCGAGCTTTTGTTGGAGAAATCCTGCTTGTTTTCACGGGACTTCCTCGAAGTTTGTTCAAATGCGCTTTCAATGGAGATTGATGGGGTGTAGGAGGGGAAGGCAAATTCACCGGAAATTTTCCAAAGTCAGTTGTTTGATCTAGAGGATCAACAAGCGAGTCTATGTCATATTCGTCTTCGGAGTCAGATAGCGTCAGCGATTTTAGGTACTTTCCGCCGTCAAGATAACCTTTGATGATATCCTGGGTAGAATCCATTACCTAAGGAAGGGGGAACAGGAAGTTTACAATGCGAAATGAAGCCTGTTGAGGAAATAAGTAAACGAAAATTCTCTTATTCGTACACCCCAAGCCAGCGGGTAAAATTTGATAGCTAGCTACATCCTCAATGGGCTTGTAACAAATGCAAAACAACGCGGTCTTGTATTAAATGCAGGATTATCATGAATATTGTGAACCGGAATCTGTGATCTCAGGTCTGGTCGTCCACATTCACGTGAACTAAGTAGTCAAGCGTCTTGACAACAGCATTAATATGCCATGGAACCAAATTTCTTATCTCTGTAGGTGCGCTGTTTCCAAACTTTCCTGTTACGGGTTCGCGGTCGCACGTACCCATAACATCATTAAGCACAATCAATTTTTTGTACTGATTAAGTAGAATCTTCATGATGGCGTCCAAGTTCCAGTACGATGAACAGCTTAGTAGAGTCATCTCAAAAACAAGGTATTTGACTTCTTGGTGTGCATGATGTGTCTTTGATTCTCTGATCAAGTATCCAATCCGCATTCCTAACCGAGTAGGTGAATTGACTGAGGGAAGCGGAATCTTGGGAATCACTCCCAAAATCTCCAAACATGGGTCCTTGAGAATGTAGTCAGCTTCGTTAATGTCTATGCCGTTGGCATTAATTCCATTGTCTCCAGCTGCAGCGCCTTCCAGTGGTGATAAAAAATTGGGCGGCGCATTCAAGAATTGTTGCGGAGAATGAAAACTAAGAACTGCATTGTTCATAGGAGATACAATATTGAAGCCAGCACTTGAAGAGGACGGACTCATCGCGTTTCCCATTCCGTTCATAGACTTAAAGAAGTCTGGCCCGAGCATACTCGATGACATGGAGTTGCGACCTTGTCCGAGGTTTTGCAAAAAGTTGGGTGTCGTTTCATCAAAATTGTGTTTGACTCCTCCTGTCGGTTCAGAAACTGCCAGGGGAATACTTTTAGGATCGGAATTGAAGAGATATTTGGGCAGTCTGTTGGCAGAAAGAACAAGTAATGAAATGTCTTTGTGCTTAGCAGTGAGTCTCTTCCAAAACACAAGCTCGTCGTCTGGAATGATGCTGCTGATCCTTGTGAGGACTAAGAAATTTTTGATCCCAGATCCACATGTTCTTTGAACAGCGTCCTCATTCAATTTCTTGAAAAATTTGTTGGACATTTCCCAGATGTTGTTGATGATCGAACCCAACTCATGTGCGTCAGTACCATTAGCATTTGCGATTGACAGGCAATACCACGATTTTGTATGGGTGACAATTCCCGACGGGTCTGACCAAGCTGCAGAAATCCAGCTCTTATCGACTGACCTTTCGTAAGCAACATGAAGGAATATATCATCATGAAATGTCGAGCTGAACCCTTCTTTGTTAATTTTGTTCAAAAATTTGAAATGCAAAGTAGAAGGTGGTTCCCTTACCAAATTAGTGTATAATTTCCTTGTTTCATCGTTGAACGGCAACATCCTTGAATCATGGTTCTCGTTATTGGGACATTTGTTGTACAAGCTCATTGATAGCTTGGATAATTTTGAGTTTGATAAATAGCGAAGTCGACGACGCGTGCCAGACTTGTTGATAATGTAACTCCAAGGAATGATATGTGTAAAAGTATTGACCAAAGACAATTGGTGGTCATTCAAAAATAACTTGAAATTGCGACAAATCTTTGAAATCTCCAACACAGAATTCATGGACGTATCAAAATTGACAAATAGTAAGAGAAGTGGCCGATCAAATTCAAACCTGTTCGTTTTGTTTATGAGGTCGAGTTTGATGAGTTCCGCTAACGATTTGAGCTTCTTGTTGACTCTCTTATAGAACTCTCTGTATGCTCCGTTGCCAATAACTTTGTCGACAAGCAAAAGTCCATTGCTGATACCATCTAAGTCAGGCCTTGTATCGGAGGTCTGCAAATTCAATTTTTTAATACTTCCGAAATGTCCTTCCTTGTAATTATTTTTGAGCATGTCCAAGAAATCCAAACTGCTTGAATCGAAGAGTTTTCCGTCTTGACTTCTTGAATCATTTTCTGATATCACGAGCATCTGAAATCTCTTCGGGCCATTTACCGGACTGAAATTGAAATAATTCCAGAATTTCACGCCGATAAAGTTTAAGTTGACAATATTGGTCCCATTCTTGTAAACTTTTGCTTTCACTTCATTAAGTGGAAAAACTGAACCTTCATCATTCTTTCCATCTAATACGTTCGTTTCAGCATTTACTAAGTCCGTATAAGTGTTGAAATTTTGCTGATTGGACTTCAAATCAGGGTAAATAGAATCCCAGTGAAGTTTCTTCATTTTCTTGGATGAGCTTTCCTGATTTAGAATTTCATCACTTGTGATATCATCGAGAAAGCTCAATCGATTGTCCATTTCATTCTGTGACTCCGAGGCTTTTTCGTCCAGATCGTCAATTTCGTGAATGAACTCATTAAGTTTCACTCTGTAGCTGAGTGGAAAAGTTGCAACGAAAATATTTTTGACTTCAGGAGAAACTTCACCATCAATGACATTACTGGCCGATTCATCGGAGAAGAACTGCGGCAATTTAACCTGAAGACGCCTTTCGAAGTCAACTAAGCCCAAATCAAAAACGAGATTAGGAGTAAGACACTTAAGGAATTCATCAAGATTCTTCGATCTCACCGAAAGAGTGCTTTCAGTGGAATCAAAATCATCCTCTTCTTCATCCACGTCCATATTAAACCCCGTCGAAATTGGAACATTCCCCCAAGCCCCTGCAACTTTCTTGACCATAAAATTATTAGGGATGCTAACAACGTTGATATTTCGAAGAATCAATGGAAGGCAATTAGATGATTCAGTGATACCATTGTTAGAACTCGATGTAGAGTACGGAGTGTTCGCAATGTCAGCCGTATCAGATTCCTTATTCCCGTTAGTCTCCGTTTGCAGATTCATGCGGTCATTCTTGTTATTGAAGCTCTGCAGGCCTTCCTGGCTGAGATCATTCAAAATTGAGGGAGAAAGCGATGGCATAGCGGCATCAACTTTACCCATGATATATCCGAATGGAGAATCGACTTTGGTTGGTACTGATCCCTTGATTAAATTTGAGCCAGGGGACAAAAAGTTATTTATTTGGCTGGTTTGGAGGCCCGAAGAGGCATTGAGTCCTTTTTGAAACTCAGTCGAGTTCGCTCCATTGAGTTGAAAAATGTCGCTGGAGTGTGTGTTTAATTTCAATGGTGAAGTTTTCAAGTCCATCACATCTTCTTCATCCACGTCACTTTCTTCATCATCATCTTCTTCTTCATCATCACCCTCATCCTCATTTTCCTCCTCATCTCCTCCTTGTTCATGAATTTCGTCCTTGTGTATCAAACCTCCATCCGGGTAGTATGTGCTATCTATCCGATTGTCCTTCAAAGTAGATAAATCAGTCACCTCTGGTAAGGCTTTAACATCAGCGAGCTCCCTTTTTGATTCAAATCCTGAAACGCTTGTTTCACGTAAACGAGATTTAAGTTCTTCTGGCCCCGCCGAATTCTCCCGAGCAACGTAGAATTTACCTCCCTTACCATACTTTGTATCGATATTACTCTTTATCATAGGGTTGAACAAAATCGGTGAGAAAACATAAGCCAAATTTTCATCCCCCTGAACGGCTTCTTTGGAATCTTTCGGGGCAAATGGATTCAATGGTTTTCCCGGTTGAAATTGATGCTGATAAACTCTTGGTGTGGAATGTGGATGCGAATTCACCTGTTGTCCGGCATTGCTTTGAACATCGGGAACATTCTGGGGAATAATTGGTGTCGGCATGACGGGTGGAGGAGCACCGGGATCATCATATGACATAGGAGTCATATTGACGGGTGCTGATATCATTTGGTCTCTCGGGATGTTGATAAAAGCTGGAACATGCATGGCAGGCTGCGTACCACTTTTATCATTTGAAGATTCATCTTCAAATCTTTGAGGTTGATCTAGCGCCTTATCCACGTCATTCGAAGGAGCGTCTGTAGAATACTCATCTATGTCTTTAGGCTCCCTGTTTTCAGGATCAAGTTCATCAAATTGTGGCCTCTCTGTCGGCCTGGATTCCAGTTCCGGGCTACTACCAAAAAGGTCACTATCATCATCACACTCTTCCTCCTCTTTCATCTCCACTTCATCAGGCTTTCGTGCAGACAATACTTTAGCATCTTGGTTCTCCAATATGGGAGCTTCATTAGCTTCAAAGGCTTCCTGTGACTCAAATAAATGATCATTATCCATCTGAAAAATATCCAGTACTTCTGGGTGCACCTCCACCATGCTTCTATTTGGCTCTTCGGGCTTCTCGTTTCCTCCTGTACTAATACCGGTGGAAAATGCACTGGGGACGCTAAAAGAAGGATGTGTCATGCCGTGACTATTAAGATAACCGGGTCCAGCTATCAGCGCTTCGATGTGCTTTTCAACATTCTCGTCTTCGCGGCGCAGAATTGAAAATTGAATAAAATCTGAGATTAACGACAACGGATCAACAGTCGATGGATAGTTCTCAGGGAGTATATCTTCCTCGACGCTTCCAAATTGCAAGAGACATAGCTCCCATGGCCAGAGAATGTACTTTTTATTGTCCACATCATGCACGAAACGAGAAATTTTGGATGTTTGGTTGTTAAGATGTTGCAAATTTGGTATCAACTTAACCCACAAAATGTGCTGTTTGCTTTCCAATTCCACTCCAGTACAGAGCTTCAAAAGTCTCAATAGATTTCCACTCGACTTTGGTGGGGTGTATGTGAAACTCAGCTGCATGCTCGTAATATCAAATAGGTGGCATCGGAGACCAGAAGGCACAACGTAGATAACAAAAGAAGAGACCATTTCTTGAAACACATGGTCCAAGTTCAAGACAGACGAATCAAAAAGTGCCAACTTGTTCTGCTGCGATAGCGAGACAATAATATCTCCATTGCCAAGAAGCACTGGATCAATCTGTACAATCGAGTATTGCGCAGATGTTCCAGACGTTCGACCAATCACGTAATTACCGAAAAGAAGCATATTTCCAGACGCCGACAAGTTATATACGAGGGTTTTCTTGACTGCTTTAAGAAAGGAAAGACTTGCGAAGGCAAGTTGGCCATCTGGAAGGTCATCTTTCGAATTTGATTCCTTTTTGACGCTCTTCATTACTCGCGATGGATTTGAAAGCTGATCTGCGCCCACAGTGAATTCATGCTTGAGAGCCAATTGTGGATATAGAATGTGCAATTGCAAGTTGGATGTGTCTTCTGTCGGGGATGGCTCACCATTGAGATGCTCATTGTCTTCACTGAGATGGTCAAACCGGAAATGGTACAACGACTTGTTGTAATAAGTAAGCAAGATTTTCGGATATTGATGTCGAATCTGGAGTTCGAGTTCTAGAAGAAACTGATCTGCTGTGGGCTCCTTGGCAGTATAAATGGCAAATGTAACCAGCAGCAAGTGGGCGATTTTATAATAATGCGTGGAAATCCGCAACGCTGACGCGACATCCACCATATTTATTAAATCTGTGATGCCTCTTTGATGTCGCTTATGGTAGTGATGCTGAAACTTAGTTGGAGGCTGGCAGTTTCGATGTGCATATAACTTATCAAAAACCGGGATAGGTGGAGACCACAGGGCGAGTGACTTCACTAGCAAATAAAAGAGAAATATTGACTTGAGGCAAGTAGATGAATTTCAGGATCACTACTGTCTTGGTATCGTTGGAATTTGGCAATGTCCTCACTTTTCAAACCTCTGAATTTTGCGAATCAAAAGAGTATATAGCGATCGGAGTCTATGCTATTAATTTGTAATCCTTCTCTGACCAGTTACAGACTGTAGTGAGACGTCCGATCTTGCAAATCTTCTCAAAATTAAATTGAAATGGTGCCAACTATTGGGCCCGCTACGATCTCCTCAGTTCATACAGAATCGCGTACTTTGGAAGCAACTTAAGAATATCAACACTTCAATTATACACGAAAATCACTTTCCGAACATCCATTCACTTTTGAATCATGAGACATTTCTTTTGTTTTCTCCTAATTTTGTAAATAATCATCAGTGTCAATAAATTATGTTGATAAAATTCAGAACCTCTGTGTTCAGCTGCGTTTCTTCACCCCACAATAGGTTCACCAACTTCAATTTTTCAGTTTCTTTCGGAACTACAGTCACGTCTATGATACAGCGGATTCATTCCACTTTATTGGTGTCTATAACAGTCTTCTACTGCTTCTCTTGGGAGTTTTACAGGCTTCCTGTAGTTAGTGCGTCAGTACAATCTAAGGTATACAAACAAGAGCGACCACCAATGGCTTCTGTTGGCTCGAAGACTTTCAAACCCCTGGAGTCTACTCGTATGTTATTGCTAGAATCCATATGTGCGTGTTGATACTAACCCGAAGCAATTTTGAAGGCATCAGATTTGCTGGAAGAGATCCAGACAAAGGTACTTGAGCTAGCAGTCGACGCTACCGTCACATACAAAGTCGAGAAGGATATTGCTACCTATCTAAAGAAGGAGTTGGACTTGTTGTATGGGGCTTCGTGGCATGTGATTGTGGGTAAATCATTTGGTTCCTACGTGACCCACGAACTGGGATATTTTGCATACTTCTATATCGACGAACTTGCGTTCCTTATTTTCAAGAATTAGCTTAATATATAACGATATCGAAAATAGCAGCAACTACACAGTAATTTCAATTAGAATAATAATATAGTCCGTAAACAAATATGTAACTCTCTATTCTTTAGTTCTTCAACTTTTCGGTCTGTCCCGACAACAAAGTGAAAACAGGGGCATTCAATTTGTCTCTACCCTTCAAAAAGTCTAATTCCATGACAAACAAGTACTCGACAACCTTGGCGCCTGCCTGGGACACTAACTCACCGGCAGCAGAGGCACTCCCTCCAGTGGCCAAAATGTCGTCAACAATTACAACATGGGCATCTTTAGGAATGACGTCTTGTTGCATCTCAAACTTGTCGCTTCCGTATTCTTTCTGGAACTCGGCAGTGAACGTTGGTCCTGGCAATTTACCTGGCTTTCTGATTGGTATAAAACCAGCCTCCAAGGCCAAAGCCAAAGCAGGACCAAAAAGGAATCCTCTACTCTCCAAACCAATAATGTAGTCCACTTTCTTGTCTCCCAAGTGCAACTGCAATGCCTTGACCAATTTTTTGAATGAATCAGACTTCGCAAAGATGGGCAAGAAATCCTCGAAAAGAATGCCTTCCTGAGGAAAGTTTGGAAATTGTTTCAAACAAGACTTCAACTCCGAAGCAATTTCGGCAATTTCGTTCGACATTCCGGGCAATAATAGTGTTCGTACAAATCGGATCTTTTTGTTAATTTTAGCGACCCGTGCACCGCACGATTCCGATGTATCGCAAGCATAGTCAACACAAGATGACAGAAACGAGTTTTCCATATTCAATTACGGCATTTGCCTTTTCTTTTCAATTTTTCACTTTCTGAACCATGAGCTGGCAATGCCACTATCACATTTCAATAACTGGGGATCTTTGGTGCATCTCAACATTGCACTGGATGCCAGTACCTTAGTATCTGGAATATTTTGCCAATCTTCGTAAATGACATTCTTTGTCTTCCCTTCCCCTAAATAAATTAAACGAAACTTAGCCTCGCTAAATCTGTAATAAGAAGGCACAATTGCTATCTGAATTGTTTGTCCCGTCTGTCCACTACAGCCGTATTCTGCGGAAGTGGTGAACGTGCCTCCAGTATTTGAAGAAAATGCCCAATTCAAACTTGCAAAACCAGCATTAAACAAAGCAAGGTCAAGGTCGAGACTGGTGGCTACACCAAAAGTGTCGGAGAAACTTGCAGAAAGGGTACCGTTACTGCCATTCTCTAAGGAAAGACAATTAGTGAACGGAATACCACCATCAGAATCGACGGTGAAGTCGTTCGTTTCAACTTCCACCCATCTCTTCTTCGGGCTCTTTGCTTCCTTCTGGACAATCAATGGCTTGTGCCGACTAGTGCCAAGGATATCTAATCTGGAAGAGTGAAAAATCATGTGCTTGTTGTCGGTACAAAGGTATATGGCAGTTGTATTTTTGAGAACCAGACGCTCGATTCCGTTGCTACAACTGATTTGCTGTATTTCCTCATCCTTGAAGGGAGAGACGAATGCAGCCGAAACAACGCAGAGAGTCAAAACATACTTGGAGGGAAATAACTTCATTGTCTTTTTTTTTTTTTTTCATTTGCTTTAAGGTGGCAATAGTTTCATGAATAGGTAAAATAATGGAGGTGATATATATCTTTTTTTGAAAAGGCCATACTAGGTTTGTATTCAGACGGCATGTCGAATTGTAGCACAGGGAATTCAGATAAATCAGGCAGACCAGAAAAAAAAAATAAGGGAAAGAAAAAGTGAAAAGCCACATAAATAGAGAGAAGAAGAGATCAAGAAATTAGGAATCACATTCCAGAGAGAAAATCAAACAAAAAAAATATGAAATATCAATCTCAATAAGAACTTCCTTAGCAATGTCACTCCTTATTATCAACATATTCCGCCCCGCCATTAAAGGTGACAACAAAATCCTGAATGCTGAAAGCAAACATAAAGTTGAATCGAATTTTGAGTGCCCTTATGGCTTCGGCGAACAAGACGATTGTGTCTGCGTCCATGTTTAATTGTGAGGGATATATAAATCAAAGTTTTTCGGTCATTCCTCTTGATTCAACGGTTTGTGCACGACAACGCACAGTCCGATAAATTCACGACAACGACATATCAATAGTCTGCCATCCAAATGTCCGCCGTCCCGCAAGATATAAAGCAAGAGGACGCTACCTTGGGAGTTAAACGTCCGAGAAATGAGTCGGATTCCGAGCTGGAGGCAGCCGTGTCTTCCTCAGAAACTTCTCATCCTATCAAGGAAGAGACGGTAAATTTTGATGACGGTGAAACGTCCGACGCCGATCAATCCCAACAAGATGGTAAGCAAAACGATGACAACAATAATGATGATGATGGCGATGAAGACGACGACGAGGAAGATGACGATGATGACGATGTTAGCCTGTCGAGAAAAGCTAAGCGGAGAAGAGCTAACCAGTTCCTTGATATCGAAGCTGAGGTTGACGATGAAGAGGAGGATGAGCTCGATGAAGATGACGAGGAGGCAGAACTCTTGCGTGAGCAATTTATATCTGATGAACACGCCGAAAAAGGAGACGTTCCAGATGCCAATGATGACAGACTCCACAGACAATATGATCAACGTCGTCAGCAGGCAGAAGATCAGGATGCAGAGGAGTTAGCTGAGACTTTGAAACAACGTTACAGAAAGACACATACAGTTTATCGTGGTGATACCACTGCTAGTGGAACGGTGTCGCAGAAATTGTTGATGCCTTCCATCAACGATCCGGCCATCTTCGCAATAAGGTGTTCTCCGGGAAGAGAGAAAGACTTGGTGCGTAAGCTTTACGAAAAGAAACGGACTTTGGCTCGTCTGGCCCGGCCTCTTGATATTTTGTCTGTCTTCCAGAGAGACTCATTCAAGGGCTACATCTATATCGAAGCAAAGAAACCTGAGGCCATTGAGCGTGCATTAACGGGAATGGTGAACGTTTACGCTCGGCAGAGAATCATTGTTCCTGTTAGTGAATATCCAGATTTGCTCAAGCAGGTCAAATCGTCAGACGTTGAGATTGTTCCGGGTATCTACATAAGAATCACCCGTGGTAAATACAAGGGTGATTTGGCTATCGTTGATAATTTGTCTGAAAATGGTCTCGAGGTGCGTTGTAAATTGGTTCCTCGTTTGGACTATGGCAAGAATGACGATTTTACTGCAGATGGAAAGAGAGTCAAGCTGAAGGTGAGACCCATCCCACATTTGTTCAACGAACAAGAAGCCAGAATGTATGACGGCGACTTCTTGCAACCGGGTCGAGGGCCCAGAAGTTACGTCTATCGGGGAGATGAGTATGCGGAAGGGTTCCTTTTCAAGGACTTCAAATTGCAGTTTATCCAGACAAAGGATGTCCACCCAAGTTTGGAGGAGTTGGACCGTTTCCAGACTGGCAATGCTGAAGAAGATGGGTTGGATCTTGCTGCTGTCGCTGCCTCCTTGAAGAACAGCAAGAACCAGGGAAGCGGCCAGGTGAGCTCATTCCAACCAGGAGACAAAGTTGAGGTTCGTCGTGGAGAACAGGCTAAGACCGTTGGTAAAGTCTTAAGTGTGTCATTAAATGAAGTGACCATGATTGTTACTGACAGTGGAGATATTAAGTTTGCAAATCAGGAATTGACTGTCCCAGCTAATGATTTGCGTAAAGTGTTTACTCCTGGTGACCATGTCAAAGTCATTGAAGGAAAACACTCTGATCAAACAGGTTTGGTCATTAAAATCGATGGTGATTCAGTGGTTTTATTGAGCGATCAAACGAAAGAAGATATTCGTGTTTTCGCAAACTTCCTTATCAAGGCGACTGATACTTCGTCGAGTGCAGACATTGTCAACAGTAAGTATGAGATCAAGAATTTGGTCCAGCTCAATGCTTCCACTGTGGGTACCATCGTGAAAGCTGAAAAAGGTCTTTACGGCGTGTTGACATCCGATGGCAGATTGGTGTCTGTCAAGCCCACAGGTATCGCTTCTAAGCTAGTCTTGACTCGGAGGGAACAAGTTGCCACTGACAAGAATGGTCTCAACATTAATGTTGGAGATACCGTGAAAGAGATCGGCGGGGATAAAAAGAAAGAGGGTGTAATTTTGCATATCTACAAGAACACCTTGTTTGTCGAGTCGCATGAGCTTCAAGAGAATTTGGGTATCTTCGTAGCGAATGCGTTGAATGTCAGCACCATCTCCACGAAGAACTCGATGGTTTCCAAGACTTTGGGACCTGACTTGAGCCGAATGAATCCCAACTTGAAGCTTGCTCCAATTGCTACTCCTGGAGTCAAGGTTCGTACTGGAGGCCGCGATAAGTTATTGTACAAGGATGTCGTTGTCAACAATGGTAATTATAAAGGTCTCATGGGAAAGGTTGTGGAAACCGATGACGTCGATGCCAGAATCGAGTTGCACACCAAATCTAAGAAGATCAAGGTCAACAAGACAAAATTGAGTGTGATGATCAGAGGAGAGTCTATTCCATATTTGAGGTTCATTGGCGCTTCAGATGGTTCTACTGGTCCAGGCTCGAATTCCGGTCCTGCGTTCTCTTCTGGAGCAAGATCGGCATGGGGTGGTGCTACGCCTGCAGCTACCTCAGCCGGTAGTGCTTCAACATGGGGTGGGAAGACCCCAGCTATCAATGCTGGTGGTGCTTCTTCTTGGGGCTCAGGCGGAGCATCTGCTTGGGGCTCAGGCGGAGGGGGGGCTTCTGCTTGGGGTTCTTCCGGTAATGCTTCAACATGGGGTGGAAATGCCACAGGTGCTGCCTCCGCATGGGGCTCTGGTGGAAATGCTGGCGGGGCATCTGCTTGGGGCTCAGGTAATGGAGGAAACTCTGCTTGGGGTTCGGGTAATAACGGAGGTAATTCTGCATGGGGTTCGGGTAACAACGGAGGCAACTCTACTTGGAGAAATCAGTCTGGAGGAGGTTCCTCCACTTGGGGCAATAAGTCGGGCCCTGGTGGTGGAAAGAGTGCAAGAGGCTCTGCTTGGGGCCAATCCGGTGGTAATTCATCTTGGGGTAATAACAACGGTGGCTCGTCAGCCTGGGGACAGAACAATTCAGGTAATGCCTCTGCGTGGGGAAATGCCAACGCAACCAAGGGCTCTGGATGGGGTAAGAGTGGGGGCGGCAACTCCTCTTGGGGAAACAACTAAGCGTTCCTTGTGTATAGTACTTTAAGCTAAATTGTATATGCATCGATGTGTATTCTTGTGACAGTGAGGCGGAACGTCCGTGTGAGATAAGAAAAGAAGATCCCATAGAAGGAAAGAAGAAACATTAAAAGATAAAACATTGCTTTTGGGTAGAATCTGACACAATTCTGTATTATGATGTATGATAATGCTATAGTTTGGATTTCCTCCAACTGGCTAACTTTTGTTTTCGCAGCCAGGGCAGTTATGTAATGTTTCGTGGACAAATACGTCACAATCGATGCAGAAGTCGTTGTCACATCGGGTGCAACGATACCTTGAACTTGTGAGTGCAGACTCTGTGTCTACCGTTCCGTCTGGAAATCGAAGAAGGCATCCATAGCAGTATATACTCTTGTAGGCCGAAGCCACAGGAACATCTTCAAAATCATTTAGTGGGACCAAATGATGATAGGAACGAGCCAAGTGCGTCGACAAAATCAACATCAACCCACAAACTGGACAAATGGTGGGAAGATGACAGACTCTGTTGCGGCATTGTGGACAGATATAACCCACTGTATTCGATGTGCCAACATTCAGACCGCCTCCTTGACTATTCTGAACAACTACCACCTCCTTGGTTTCCTCCGAAGATTGTGTGGGGTGACACGCGCATAAGTGAGGAAAATTTGCTGTAATGGACGCATTAGAGGTTGCAGCCGTTGGAGAGAACTTCAGAGGAAAACCCATCCGGATTAGTGGAACTCCATCAGTAAGCTCGTGTTGATCTTCCGCGGAACCTTTTGTAACAGCGAGGGGTTCCACACAATCCATTAGGAGCTCCTTGAAATGAGCATCGTTCATGATCACTCCATAGTATTGAGATGCCGTGCTGTCCACAATGGTTTTATGACTTGCAGATCCCAGAAAGTTTGTCTTGTTGACGATTTCTTGACATATGGCCACTTGCGCCGAAAGACCAATGACTTTCACTTTGATCTCGTCTTTCACTAATGAGTTTATAGTCTTGTGAATATCGCCTGGGTCAGAGGTGAAGAGCGCCCCAAAGATAGTGAGGATCTCCTTCGAATTTTTAGTTGAGGCAGCGGCAGGACCGCCAAAATTGGCCATTAACAACGATCGAGCCAATTCTAGCGCATTCTGGAGCGATGGGTCACCTTTGGGTTCGTATCTATTATGTTGACGACTCTTCAATGCTCTTATCTTGTCAATATGGTGCTGGGGCAGCCCACTGACCTCGCTGATTAGATGTGCGACACCATTTCTCATCATGACTATACCCAATTGGGAGATAGGATTCTGGTCGAAAAACTCCACCACAAAGTCCTGTAAATACGTAAGCATGGCACCAAAACGAGTTGGCCGTAAATCTTTCTCAAGCATCGTCAGCGATCCGTCGATGATCACCACTAGAGTACGAATGATACCTCTTTGAAATGGAGTCGTGGGATTCTTCATAATCTTCTTCTTTCTTGACTCTATCATCTGCTGTACAAGCAGCTCTATCGAACCCTGGCCTTCTGAGTCGTCTTTAACAACATCCCATGTGCGTTGGTACTCGTCTTCCCATGCATATCCTCCAGATGAGTTTTTCAAGTCCGTATTAGTTGCTCTGGACCTTGTTCTCTTCGCCATTCCCTGAGGCTCAGGGGAGGTCGACATTTCCCCTGCATCACTGCCGGATACTACCTGGTCAATGAATTCGTCGTCCGATCCGTCCATGGCAATAAGGTCCAGATGGAGAGAGTTGTCAGATTGGCAAGCGACTAAATGCACACCGCATTGATTTTGTAGTGGCTCCAAAAATGAGGGTAAACCTTGGGTTCCCCAGACACAAAATAAAAAATGATGTCGAGAAAAGACGCCATTGAGATTACAAATCTTGAAGTTCGCCTTTTCAGCGTTAAGCCAAGAAATAATTTCTGAGCTGGTGATTGACTCCTACAATTCAGAAAGCGATTACCGTGTCACAGTCTCCAGTTAGTTCTATCTCATCTCACAAAGAAACCAATATGGTGATTTTTCATTTTCGAAGCAGTTTTAATTCTATTTATGCCCAGTCCCAGTTAATATCAATTCTTCCCAAACTCTGGCTAGCAAGGTCAGAAAAGGCAGATGGAGAGAAGTCCAAATCGTAATAGGAACAACCTTCACATCTATCAACAACAGTTACTTCAACGGTATTACCTTTATAGGAAGCCTTAATCTTTTTTCCACATAATGTGTTATGGTTAGGGTTTCCATTTGGGGTATACTTATCATACATCTCGTGCGAAATAGCCACAATGTAGTCAGTGTCGGTGCTCGTAACACCACAAGAGCCCAAGCCAGTATCATAGAATGTTCCCTCGCCTGAGAAAGAACCAGAGGGACCAGAAGACGAAGTAGCAGCTGCATATGTGGAAGCAGTCTCTGAATTCGTGGCAGTGGTGGAAGCAGAAGCTGTTTCAATATTTGCAGTAGACGCACTAGTGGTGGCCCAATTGTCAGCAGCACTAGAGGTTACGACAAATGCGTCAAGAACACTCTTCAAGTTATTGCTTTCTTCAATGGACGATGGAACTGTTGGAGTTTCAGTTGTGGCAACCGATTCAATGTTTGAGGTTTGTTCAGCTTTCTCAGCACCGTACAACATTGTTGTGTAAGCAGTGACAGTAACCCATTCAATTGCGGGCACTGGCGAGGCAACAGCGATAGCAACGAGAGCAGCAAGGAGGTAGATCGGAGAGTTTCTCATCATGAACAGGAACACTAATAGCCGATGCTTAAAAAGGAACGTTAAGGAATATGAAAAGGAATGTGGGTGTAAAGGAATGTGAGCACTGTGTGTCTAGTCTTATGCTGGCCTCTGAGATTTCCCATCTTAAGTGGAGAAATCTGTTGTCTTATATATCTCGGTAAACCAAAGTCGAGGTCATTACTAGATTGGGTAATTGCAACTTGTTGCGAAGTGGACCGTGGTGATCTGACACGCATTCGCGCCTGAAGGACTCGTAAAATGCCCCGGGGTGCCTACCTTGAGTGCCTAGCTCTCTTTCTGCCGGAAGCAGAGAGGCTTTGCCCAGAACAAAAAAAAACGGTGAATCTACCTGCAGATTTGTCTAGACTACGTTGCAGAGCGGTAGAGTCTGGAATGCGTGCGCTTGTGTTAGAGTAAGAAATGTACCTGAAATACGCGGATCCGACAAGTTAGTGCCGGCTCCCAAGCGGCAATTTGAGTTTCTTGACCTGTGCGCCTGCTGTCTAGATGAACGCCGTAGAAACAAGAAAATGGGTGTATACTTTCGAGCTTTTCATATTGTGAACTCTTAGTAGGCAAAGATCTCAGTTCCCTCATTAAATGAAATTTTTCTTTTGACTGCATGAACTTATAGAAGGTAGTAGTACCGCTACGTTGCAACTTGCGCAAAGGTCATCAATGAGGAATGGACAAGTGAGTCTTCACAAAAATGCTTGAATTGATATCGATTGTGGCTAGGGGCAGGGGCCCACAGTTTCACGCGACTATTGCAAAACGATGCCTACCTGCTCAAGCAACTATTGCTGGTCGTTGATGTTCAACAATAACTGTGCCAAGCACCGTTTAGTGGCTACATCGTCCTGTAGAATGCTGGAAAACGTGCCGTCTCTCAAGGGCTCAGGCAAGATCGTCGCCAAAGCCTTCTTGGCCTCGACGTTGTCAGATAAGCGCATGTAGCATCTCACAACATGCTTTAATAACCGGCCAGAACTGCTCGATGCGTGTGTTTGTTGAGGTGCTGTGTTCTGTTGTTGTATTGGGTCTGTTGGTCCCAGCAGGCCTTGGTTGGCTGTAGAGCTCAACTGATCTATCATTTTTGATAGCACCGATGCAACCGTATGGAATCTTTCATATGTAGTGCAGATGTAAGACAAGCCCTGGTCATCCAACAATATTTTCTGTAGAATGAATATTGCGACTGTTTTCGAAAGTTCGGAAGAGATTTCCATGATATTCAAACAAAGCGGAACAATTTCCGTAGTCAACAAAAAGTTGATCACTTCGGGAGTATCGTTTTTGACCAAAGCACCAATCACACCCAAACTTGTGAGTCTCAAGTACTCAAAGGAGCGTTGTCTAGCATTGGTAGATAAAAATGGGTATAAGTACAACGGCAAGTTAGCGCTTAAAAACAAACCACGGGTTTGAACGTTGGACGCAACACACTGGAGGAGTGCAAGCGCATTACAAACCCTGTTCGACACCGAAGCAGTTAACATTGGGGGGTTCAAAAAGGGATAAACGGATATGATCTCCTCCAATAAGACTGTCATTACACCAAAGGAGTTCCACAAAACCAAGGCCAAGTCATCATATTGTTCTCTTTTCTTTCCCAACTCTAATAATGCTCGCTCTCTGTTAGTACCCGTTACGAGTTCTGAGATCCACTGGTATATCTGCTTATCGTTCAAGGCTTTAATTTTTCGATCTGCCGAATGTGTCATCATTCCGGTTGACGGCGGACTCATGGATCCGCCCATCTGCGCTGCAGCACTGTACATGTGGACCAATCTTCTTATGTTATAATCCAATGAGTGAAATTAGTGAGAGAGATCGTAGACGTGCGCGCACCACCATTTCTGATACCACCCGCAAAAATGTTTGCACTGTAAGGATAATTATTCAAGGAAGTGAAGACTCTGAAATTTGGGTGTATTTGAGAAGATGGACACATTGGTATGAATCGTAAAAGAGAGGAAGTAAAAAAAAGGACGACCCCGGTGAGGATCGAACTCACGATCTCAAGATTAACAGTCTTACGCCTTAACCAGCTTGGCCACGGAGTCCAATGTTGAAAGATATCATTCACATATTGAATAAGTTCAGAATATTTCAGTAGTAAATGCCATAGAATTTGCGTGGTTTTTCATCAGTGTCGATTGACCAGTTGTTAATAAAACTTCCAAAATCGGCAGCTCGATCCTTCTTTCACTCTAGATTCGTGAAAACAAAAAAAAAAAACACAAGATCATGTGATTTTGTTCAGCATCGGGGAGGATGAAAGCCCATGCGGATTGAAGATATTGAGGTTCGAATTAAAGAATACTCGACTTTACTCTTCAAGAGTTATAGTCACAAGCGTAAAAAAAAAATCGTGTACCTTCAGTTGAGAGCTTGACGTCTAAACCGTATTAACCGAGCTCGACGAACTCTTGATTCGTAAAAAAAAAAAAAGAACTCGATGGGATGCGTGTCTTCTGGATGCCCTCCTTGAGTTAGACGAGCCTGAGTTGAAGCGGTGAATACTTTACTATATGCTGCAGTCAGTTACTAGCTATTGATTAGCAGTTGCAGACACATTTACTTCAATCACTTTCAAATTTTTCATCGGACTTCATATTTTCACTTTCTACACACTTTCTACACTAGGGGTCAACAGTACATGCCGTCAATTCAGGACCATGACCTCCATGACCTCCATGCCCCAGTGGATGAGGAAGGTCCTTGTTGATAGTAAGCGACAACAAGAGCCAAGGTCACACATCACGTACTGACGACAACTTCAAGTCAAAAGAGGTATAAGAGCTTTCCCTCTCAGGTATAAGAGCTTTCCCTCTCGGAGAACATTGTACGACTCAACTCTCAATCGTACCCAAGTTGTGGTGTAATGTAGCAAACGTTACATAATAAATATGTCACGTGACCATTTGTCAGCCAATCGTGTGTTAAGCCTTGGCCGCCATGTATTCTTTAATCTCAAGCATGACGAAACTGTTCGAGATTGTCTTCAACGTTCCAATGGAATGTCAGTCCTGTGTGGACTCCGTGAATGATGCTCTCGAATGCTTAAACGGTTTAGAAAAGGTCAAGGTGGACTTATCTACAGAGACTGTTACCGTAACTGGATGCTTGCCACCGTCTGACATCGTTAAGAAAATTCAGGAGATCGGAAAGGATGCTATCATCAGAGGTACAGGGAAGCCAAATTCTGCTGCTGTCTGTATCCTAGAGTCTTTCGATCCTAATTACATCCAGCAACCTGTCAAAGGTCTTGCACGATTCGTGGCTGTGAATGATGAGGATTTGTTCGTAGATTTGACTGTCAATGGGCTTCCGAAGGGAACCTATTATCCGCTGATTCGGACTTCGGGAAATTTGAGTAGAGGTGCCTTTTCTACCGGATCTGTATTCCACCCGTTTGCGCCTATCGAAGTTGATCAAGCCTCAGATATGAATAGCAAGATCAATTCTATCGGCGCTTTCAGTGATACTTCTTCGGAATTATACTCGGGTCATTCATTTCTTCAGGCAAGATTAAAGGTACATGATCTTATAGGAAGAAGTATGGTACTCTCCAGGTTTAAATCAGAAATCAGCGATGATGCAATCTGTGGAGTCATTGCTAGAAGTGCTGGTGCATGGGAAAATGACAAGATAGTTTGCAGTTGTACTGGAAAGACAGTTTGGCAGGAAAGAGTGGATGCAGTGAATAGGGGGGTCGCCTCATAGAGTGGATGTCCTGTGACCTGGATCAGATTTGTAGATGGTTTTAGGTTTGCACTTTTAGATAGATCTCTTGGTATCATATAATGAAGTCTTCCGTTTTGGGTTTTTGTTAAGGTTTAAATGATACGGAGTAAGTGGGCATCTTCGTTTCTGTGACTTTAGAGGGGGCCTTCAATGAGCTTCACGAAATACGTGCTTATTCTCGCTCTTGGATACCACAGAAATATTTCGTACACCTGCTTCCTGATATTTATTGTATGCAAACCAAAGTGGGATTTCATGATCAAGCACAACCAAAGAATCAAGACTTAATACCCTCTTCTCAGCGATCCCTTTTGTCTGAATAAGAAGGAATAAGAAGTCATCTAATGTCTCTGCTAGCTAAACCTGGAAGGAATGCCGACCTATATCACATATTCCGTGATCAGTTCGATCAGATTAAAAACAAAAGAACTGCGGTTATCAAGCTTTCCAACTTTCCGAGTGGAATCAGCCTAGGAATAATTTGTGAAGTCTTAGCGGAGATTTTGTCTCAGTTCAGCCCGCTGGTCTATTTGGAGCGCTTGATCATGGCTGACAACTCATTGAACTCACTCCCGGCTGAATTCGAATTAGTCTGTGGTCCTTACTTGAGATATCTCGATCTTCATAATAACAGCTTTTCTATCGTGCCCGAAATAATCGGTACTTGCTGTTCACATCTCGAGGGCCTCGATCTTTCACTGAATCAATTGACGTCGCTCTCGCGGTCGGTATTCAAGGAGTTACTGGATCTCAAAGTTGTGCTGTTAAAGAACAATGAATTAAATTACTTGCCTCCCTTTCTAGGGGAGATGATCAATCTCGATGTCATTGGAGTTGCAGAGAATCCACTTTTGATACCCACTCTTGAGATAGTAAAAGCTATGCCAGGAGTAAATGATTTGAAGGCCTACTTACTTTCCAATAGCGGCATCTTGGAGCAACACATACAGCTTCAAGCACAACATATCCAGAAGGCCCCCACAACGCCAAGTGCTACAAGAACTCGTTCATTCACAGAATCTGGTGGCAGATCCCTGAAAGCGAGTCGAAGAAAGGGCCTCATTATCAGCAGTAACAAAACTACTCCTGAAGATAGTTCCAGGTCTGACGCAGCGCAGCTGAGTTCCCAAGACACATTTGTCACTCCAAGCAAGCCTGAGCGTAAGCTCCTAAGCGAGAAAAGTGATATCGCAACGGGTTTGGAACATAGAGATACCACTTTTAATCGAGATTTCACTTCTGGTTCATCCACATATACTACGTCTACAGCTAGTCGATCTCGCTCCAGTTCCCCATCTGGAGGAAATTATGAAGCACCTCCGAGTCGTCCAGGAAGTCGGAACCGAGGTCGTTGGATTGCGCTGAGAGATATCAATGGAACGGGGGAAAGCAGTGAGTTGGCGGACTCGGAGCATAAGTCCAATGCATCCTTCAGGCGCTTGTCTACTCTTCAGGAGCGACCAGCTGATGAGATGTATCGGACTTCTCAGGAGGACTTCTCGGCCCTGTCCCCGAATGAAGCTGCTTTCAAACGCTCTCAACTAGTCGAGAATTCTCCTCTGAAGAATGCCTCAAGGAAGCCGTCTTTGAATGGTCAATCTTCTGGTGACCTGAACCCATATCAGGGAACGACAATATTGTACCATCCTGAAGCCTATAGTGGTCATGATATGACCTTAACCTTGAAAGTTGCCAAGAAATTGTTCTTTGCGCTCAGTGAAGTGCATTCATCGTTTGAACGACTCATTGGATTTTGCTCTGATAAGAAGGTTGTACTGAAAGTTGTTACAGTGCTACATACAACGAAAGTCAAAATCGATCTTCTTCGGGAAAGTATCGAGGCTGACGAAGGTAGTGGGGATAATCTAGTGAGTGCACTTCATAATTGCATCAAGTCATTTAAACAGATATTCGAGGTCGTCGCAGATAACATTGCGTCTTTTGTTGCAAATGTTGAACTATGGTTTGTCCGAACGGTGTATTTGACATTATATGGATCATTCAACGAGATGCAAAACGCTTACAGGCTTTTAAATCCCTCCGGAATTCCTTCAAAGGTCTCCCCAGCAATTCCAAGGAATCAATCTGGATTGATCCTCACAGCATTGCAGTCAAAGATCAAGCATGCCCAACCTGCTGTTACATCTGAAGAAATGATGAAGGGTTCTGATTCAAGCAGCAACTTTTTTGATACTGTTGCATTGGAAGAAAAAGATGAACAATTGTACCAATGTATTGACCTGGCTACTGCGAACGCTGAGACAGTGTTCAGCGAATTGACAACGGCGATTCGGAAAAGCGCCATAGCATCGGCAAACACGAATGGATCTCAAGCTATTAATCTGGATGTTTCCACAAAATTTAGGGAGTTGACCGACGTTTGCATATCTTCGATGGATATCACAAAGAGGCTAAAATTAAAGCTCTCGAGTATACGCTCAAATCAGAATTCATTGGCAAGAAGACTGTTCTGGGATGACGTCAGCTTGTTTGTAAAGGCAATAATTCTGACGTTCTCATCAGTCAAAGCAATTATGAAGGACGCTCCAATCTTAAATGAGGTGAGGCAATCAATGGCGACATTAACAAAAACGACAAAGGAATTAATGATCCTATTAGATGGATCTTCCTATAAGTCGATGTCTGATACTTTGGTGTCTGCAGCACACCTGCAAGCCTCATTATCCTCTGCTGTCCCGCCACCATCGGCACCTCCCTCTCTTAACTCGCTTCTGTCGACGTCTGCCGTCAACTTACCTCAGTTGTTGAGTACCACTCTGGTCAGAACCCCACTTGTTGCAACTGTTGGGGCTGCTGCTGCTCAAGCTATTCTCCCTTCATCTGATTTAGCACAGTTGAATTCATCAACAAGCAATTTTCCGGTCTCTTTCACCAGTCCTCCTCTAGTTACTTCTGATGTTCTGAATACGGGTTTGCATACCGCACCTGTTCAGTCAATGGAGCAATATTATGCGAAGAACATTGATCCATTTGATAGGATCTCATAGACGCTTTTGTGTACCTGAATTTCTCGAGGAATAAATAACTAACCTTTTCACCCGATGCTTAGATTTAGCTTGAGTGGCCACAACAGTGTAAATCAGACATCAATAACAGCCTTGCCTCGACTTGAAGATCTAAGCTTAGGAATTATCGTTCTCAAATCGCAGCTTGGGAATACAGTACAAGACTATGCATCAAACATCATTGGGAATCAAACTCATGCTTTTGCTTTCAAATTTTTGTATCAACGTTCACATTCCATCAATAAGCGACATTCCATTGGCAGTTTCCCATTGTCCATCGATCGGATTCTACCAACAGTATCACTATATCTGTTCGGTAACAATTATTGGAAGTTTTTATGTTATCAGATTGCAGCAACTAACTGATGTAAATACAGAAAGCTCCATGCCATCTAAAATAAAAAATGACTGCCCAAATCCGGAGCCATTGGTTTCTTCATGCCCGTTGTCTTCTCTAACTCAGTCAGGTTGTGGACAATTACCAATTGGTACAAAGAATCAGTGTCAGAATGCAAATAACATCTTCATACAAGAGATGACAGCTTGTATAAGCATGATTGATTCGGTGTTGGATGTAATATTGTCGCCCAACTATCTCGGATTATTAAGTCTGGCACTTTTTTTGATGGCAAAACTTATACTTTGCATTAATTGAGAGAAATTTAAAGATTGAATTTTTCGCAATTGTGTTGCAATTGCCTCTAAACTTTGTGAACAAGAAAAAGAAAACAAATCTAGGCCCGAAGGAATTAAAAGCATGATAATTTGGGGAATTTTAATCAAAGCTGAGGCTAATGACTTTTCGAAATGTAACGGTCTACCGATGCAATAAGCAGCCCTCATTTCTAGATCGCTTGGCCGCGGGTGTTCGTCGGAGGCACTAAATCACCAACAACTTATCCAGTATGCTGATTGTATTATGAGAACCGCCATACACCTTCGAGGACAACAGCTGCTGTAATTTGTTCTTTCAATTTACCAAAAAGCATTTCAAATGACAAAGGACACTTTTTAGTATGTTTTCATCGCTATCTCACCGCGGTGAACTAAATCGTACGGCATGTAACTATGCACGTTAACGGGCCGCCGATAGCATTGTATGATTGACCGCGGCTATCGCGGGGTTTGATTGCTGATAGGCGCCCTTCATTAATACTTATAAAATAAGGTGTCCTGTGAACAATTTTCTATCACGTACTTAACTTTTCAAAATTAGAATGACCACCACCGAATTGAAAGTCACTCCATCTCCTAGAAGTTTTGGATGTAGTATCGAACTTCCCAGCTATGCAAATAGTGACCCAGCCAACTTGAACGAAGTTGACTTCAAGAAGTTGTATGATGCAACTCTCACTTACCTTGTGGCAATTATTCCTAATCAAGAAAAGCTCTCGCCAAAGAGTCAGTACTTGTTGACCAAACGTTTTGATCCAACGATTCCAGAGCCAAAAGTTGATGGCTTTGCTGGCTACGGTCATGGTAAGGAATTTCGTCACCAACAGTCTGTTTTGAGAAAGGACGGAACATCGGTGAAGTCACAACCGCAAGTCCAAATTTTGGGACAGGGTGTTTTCGGGCCAGGTGAGTTGGGTAACGAAAACGGCGAGGAAATTACTCTCACCCACCCATCTCATACGAGTTTCCATCATACTCCTTTGACTGAGAATGAAATCAATAAGGAACACAAGACAAGATTCTATCGTTGGCACATTGACTCTGCCCTCTACGACTTGTCGCCACCAATGGTGACCACTCTATTGGGTATTACAGTGCCTCCGGCCTCACACACTCAAACTATTGAATACGATGACGGGACTGGCGACGTTTTGCAATTGACCCAAGGATCAACATGTTTTGTAAGTGGAGCTGAGGCATTCGATCGTCTTTCTGACGACGAAAAAGAGTTTGCTCTCAATACAACCGTTGAGTATGCCCCACATCCTTATATATTCATTTCTCCAGCTAGAGCAACGAAGGATGGCTTGACAATGGTTTCAGAAGGTAAGGAAAATGATTTCAAAGACCTTCCAGAGTGGGATAAATCTAAGATCAAGCATTTACCTATGGTGTGGACGAATCCTGTCACCGGAAAGCACCATTTGCAAGTTCACGGTTGCTGTCTATACAGATTGCATACCAAAAGCGGGGACCAGATGAAAACATTGCAGTTAGAGGATGCCAGAAAGAAGGCCCATTCCTTGATGCGTCCCGCAATTTCTCCTGAGAAAATTTTGGCCCATTCATGGAAGCAAGGTGATTTGGTCATTTTCTTCAACAGGGGTGTATGGCATTCAGTCACAGGGGAGTTCAAAGGTGTTAACAATGGCGTGGACGAAAGGAGATTGATGCACCAATGCAACATTGCCAGCGGTGCTGATCCAGTTACTGTAGCTTAAAATGAAGGAGTATGGAAGTTGTTTAATAAAAGTGAAGTACTTAAATGGACCTCTATCCATGTTCGTAGTATTGCTGTCTTTCACGCACTGAAAATTTTCGTGGGATCTAAAGTTTACTGAAGATCTCTTCTTATCGTATATTTGAACCTCGAACCTTGATTCGCACATACGGCTAAAGCATGGACGTATGATGAATATCCAAATTTCAAGGTCATCGAGGAATGTTGGATGGTTTCGCACCTAGACATAATGAAGGTTATTTTTATTGACGAAGTTCTCTTACTATGGAACTTTACAATTCAAATGTATCATAAATCACGAAAGCTCGAAGTTGAAGACGTCTTCGTCTTCGCGTTCATCCGATACAAGGAAGTCAGACTTGGCCATATACTGAGTCTGATTCTCTTTTTAGTTGAAGAAAAGAGAACGCCTCTCAAAGAATTGCGATTATTAGATGTTGTTCAATCTGGCGGTCTCCTTTTGAAGTGGGAGATCCTCCGCATGGAGGGAGATTCATGGAAGAGTTTCGAGGTGGCTTGGCGGAGTGAATCAGTCCAAAGTGCTTCTTACGATGTCTCATGAGGCTCTGTTTACATTTGCATAAACCACAACATTTGATAATTCTCACTGTGGAGTTTTGACCGACGTCACGTGATTCAACTTAGTGACATATCTGTTTAATTCACTCATATCTGATATAGGATTTTAATAGTCTCGTACTCTTATTAGTGATTAAGCTATATATCTTTCTCTCTGCCCTTATAAAATGTGGGAAATACTGTCTCCTTAAATATCTGAAATCTCACATGGAATGTAGTACTCCATTAGGCAGTATTCTCAACCGGGAATAGCGAATCTAGTCGACTCCTTCCACTTGTTTGCTCCATCTCCGGTAAATAATATTGAAGAAAATATATTAAGTTTCGGATTTGGATGCAAAAACGTCTCCGCAACCTTGAAATATAAGCCCTGTATATAGTGGTCACATTTCAACACTCACGCCCCCGACGACGTTCGGTCACTCTACTAGGGATAAAGAATGGGACATTATGTCACGATTGCGACCTGCAATCTAAATCAATGGGCTCTTGATTTTGAAGGTAATCGCGATCGAATTCTTGAAAGTATCAAGGAAGCCAAGAAACAAGGTGCCAAACTCAGAGTGGGACCAGAGTTAGAGGTTTGTGGATATGGCTGCTTAGATCATTTCTCAGAGAATGATTTATATGAACATTCGTGGCAGATGTATGGTGAAATATTGAGTAATCCTGATACTTCTGAAATTATCTTAGATATTGGAATGCCCATTATCCACAAGTCAATTAAGTATAACTGCCGTGTGTTGTCTTACAACAAGAAGATCTTGTTCATAAGGCCCAAGTTGTATTTAGCTAATGACGGAAACTATAGAGAAATGCGTTATTTTACTCCTTGGAACAGACCAAAGTATCATGAAGTGTTCCCTCTCCCGAAGAGAATTCAACAGGTTACGGGTCAATCCTCCGTGGTCATTGGTGACTGCGTTTTAGAGACCTTGGAAACTAAACTCGGTGCTGAAACATGTGAAGAGTTGTTTACCCCGCAATCTCCTCATATCTCAATGGCCTTGGATGGTGTTGAAATCATAACAAATTCGTCTGGCTCCCATCACGAACTCAGAAAATTGGATACCAGGTTAGAATTGATCACCGAAGCTACGAAGAAATGTGGAGGAGTTTATCTTTATGCCAATCAGAAAGGCTGTGATGGAGACCGTTTGTACTACGATGGTTGTGCTTGTATCATTGTTAACGGCAATATGGTTGCCCAAGGATCTCAGTTCTCTCTTTCCGATGTCGAAGTGGTTCTGGCAACGATTGACTTAGATGATGTTCGTGCCTACCGTAATCAAAAATCTGCTGCTCTTCAGTCTGTTAATGAGACAACACCATACCACACAATAAATTCTCAAATTGAGTTGTCTCCGTCGTCCTATGACCTTGATCCGACTATCACGCCAACCAAGCCATTGAAGAAGATTCGGTATCATTCTCCAGAGGAGGAGATCGCATTGGGGCCGGCATGCTGGTTGTGGGACTACTTGCGTCGATCCAAGACCGGAGGATTTTTCTTACCATTGAGTGGAGGTATTGACTCCTGTGCGACTGCGGTCATCGTTCACTCGATGTGTCGACTTGTAGTTCAGGCGATTGCGGACGGTAATAAGCAGGTATTGTCAGACATACGATTTTTAACCAAAGAACCGGGCTTCACTCCCGAATCACCACAAGAAGTTGCCAATAAACTCTTCTATTCATCGTTCATGGGTACTGTCAATTCTTCTAAGGAGACCCGCGCTCGATCGAAGGAGTTGGCATCAAAATTAGGCTCTTACCATATCGATATGAATATGGACGCATTGGTTGATTCGGTCATAACTGTTTTTGAGCTCGCTACAGGCAAAAGACCAATTTTCAAAATTTTTGGAGGATCGCAAACTGAGAATCTTGCTTTACAGAATATTCAAGCCCGTTTGCGAATGGTTTTAAGTTATTTATTTGCTCAGCTTTTACCTTGGACTCGAAGGAAAGAGGGCGGATTGCTTGTTTTGGGAAGCGCGAACGTCGACGAGTGTTTGAGAGGTTACCTTACGAAATATGATTGCTCAAGTGCGGATATTAACCCAATCGGAGGCATTTCAAAGACAGACCTCAAGGCATTTATCAGATGGGCAGAGGTTCAGTTTGATTTGCCGATCTTGAGGGAGTTCTTGGATGCTACTCCAACTGCAGAATTAGAGCCCATCACTGAAAACTACGTTCAATCTGATGAAGTTGACATGGGTATGACATATGAAGAATTGTCTAGCTTTGGAAGACTAAGAAAGGTTGAGAAATGTGGCCCTGATGCAATGTTTGTTAAGCTTTACCATGAGTGGTCACAACCTCCTTTTAGTTACAGTGCTGAACTCATTGCTGAAAAGGTTAAACGGTTTTGGTTTTTCTACGCTATTAACAGGCATAAGATGACTACGATGACTCCAGCTTACCATGCTGAACAATATTCCCCAGACGATAACAGATTTGATTTGAGACCCTTTTTGATCAATCCTCGATTCCCAGTCGCAAGCAAGAACATAGATGAGTATGTTCGAAAGATCAATAAGCGGAAAAGTGAGCTCGATTCAAGCCGCTTAGAAATAGATTAATACGAACGGACTTGAAATTTATTCAACTTGGTTTCAATAATTAATTTTTCCACCCCACCTTGTTTGAATCATATCTTTCGTCATCGACTTCTTAGCAGCGATATTTCTACGAACAAATTCCATTATACTGATTGCAAGCTGCAGGGGTATATCTTCTTGGAGAAAATGACCAGCATTCGTTGTGTTGTTAAACACGATTAGTTGATATTTACCTTGCATCTGGCCAATTATCAACTCTTTATCCAAAATTTCGCTTCCCGAAAGAACGAGTAGCTTCGAAATTGGGCACCTTGATTCGGATCCACATTTGATAAAATTATTGGACAAGTTCAGGAACCAAGAGTTCCAAAATCCAGACATTAGCCCAAAATCGGACTTCCAGACAAACTTTTCATTATCAACACGTTTGAGTAGATCAGAGACACTAATTTTTGCCGAGGTCTCATTTCTTAACAATTGAGAATTGAGGTGCCAATGGACGGCCTCCGAAACAGATCGAAATGATTTGGGCCTTTGCTTTATGAAAAGGGAGGTAGACACCAATGCTCGGACTGCAGTCTCTTCGACAATATCTATCATTGCTAAACCCCGAATGTTTAAGTGAGAATGATCAAAATTCATCACGTAGTTAGTGAGAATGGCTCCACCTAAAGAATGTCCAATTAAGAATACTGAGCCCTCAATGTTGTGTCGACTGCAAAATTGTTGAAGAACAAAGGAGAAGTCATTGGAAAAGGATTGTAGACTGAAGTCTGCTGGTGTCTTGGAGGAATCTCCATGACCGCGGGCATCGAAGGCAAAGATTCCAGGAACACTCGCCTCATTGTCAGCCTTCAAGAGATGTGCCATCCAACAAAAGGTCATAGATGATGAGCCTGCCCCATGGTGAAATATTAAAATAGGTGCTTCCTGCGATGCTGGTGGCGAGTAATAAGTTTGAAATTCTACACCATCGTGGTTGGTGTATACCTCTTGAATTGGGAAGGTATCACGTTTAGTATCACTGTAGAACTTCGCTAGCAACTCATCATCCACATCACCGGAAGAAGTACTGGCCTCTTCAGGTTCAGTATCGATTGGAGGTTCTTCAGCAAGTGGTTCTAGACCGTATGTTTCATTCCTTTGTTTTTGGAAAAGATTCCTATGGAGGTTACTCATAAGATAATACGAGGATGAAATTTCTAGATAGAAACAACAAAGAAATAAGAACCTTAGCTTCAAGTGGAAGGACAGATAGAATCACTTATCATGCAAACCATTGAAGGAAGCATTTAACCTCTCATTGATCACGTGAGCAACATCGCTCTAAAAATTCACCAGTGTAGAAAGCACTGACGATGGACCTTACTAATGAGTTTCGCTTCATGGCCATTGCAACATTTGTTGCTTTCAGAGCTCTTAAGAATGGCGAGACACCAGTAGCTTGCATTTTTGTTCACGAGCCAACTCTGAGAGTTTTAAGTTTTGGATGCAATGATACCAACAGGTCCCTTAATGGAACAAGGCATGCAGAATTCGTCGCCATTGACAAAATTCTCCAAGAAGCCGAACTATTGGAGAAGCTGCCCGAAGCAATTATTCAGTTTTTCAAGAACGTAACACTTTATGTTACAGTCGAGCCCTGCGTAATGTGTGCACTGGCAATCAGACAGTTGGGAGTTGGAAAGGTGTACTTTGGTGCTGCAAACGATAGGTTTGGCGGAAACGGTACAGTGATTAAGACCCAAGAAGATGAGAGCTATCAAAGTTTTGGAGGAATAATGAGAGTCGAAGCTGTCCAATTACTTCGAAACTTTTACATTCAAGAAAACAATACTGCGCCGGTTCCAAAGATAAAAAAAAATAAAGATATAGATGGAAAGGAATTTCCACCAAATTTGGACTTTAGCAGATATCTCGCCAGGGAGGTATTTGTTTGCACTTTTGGTGAAGCTCGGCTGGAGAAGTTTTTCGATCAACGATGCTCAAATGCAGAGATTACTCCGGTTTTATTCAGGGGTTATAAATTTCTGAACTTACTCAGCAAGGGTGATTTATTAAGCATACCGCACCTTTCAGATTTGTACCCATTGAATGACATGGATATTGATGGGGATATTCTGGACTTGGACTCTTTATTACCTGAAATTAGGAACAATGGCATCGTTCATTGGAGAAGCCATCACTGAAAGGGCTGTTATCAAGTGTGCTATCAACCTTATTGAAGGTGGTGGTACCGATTGCTAGAACCCTTTTTCCATGACGTGATAGTGTTGTCAAGTTCGAGACAAACATGTTGAAGCCATGGCGCTTGGACGATATTCTGCTAGTTGCGTACTCCATCTTTACCTCCCTTCTCTCGTTTTCTTTTGACTTGAATTATGCCGAATTCAAATTTGTGTTTGAGGAACCGAGCGAATAATTAGCTTTGTGTCAAATCATACGATTTGTGTCATCCATCGAATTCTCAGCTCGGGATAAGGACGGAACCTTCCCAGTTTGAGCGTTTGCAGAAATTGATCAATAGTCTCGAAAGAAATCGAGTCAGCGCGGTTATAGTAGAGGATGAGGTGTGGTATTTAACTTACATTTAAGGTAACAATTACGCAATTCCCAGTTTGAAGCCTTAACAGCATCAGTGAAGTGTCGGAGAGGTGTGGTAATTTCAAGTATGGATCTCGCATACTCTATTACTAGAAATCTTGGAAATAAGTTTGATCATCGCACTTACGAACTGTCAATCTTCTGCTTTGGTGTCGGTTCGGCAATAATCGAAGAGTTCCAAATACAAGCTTTTAAATCGACTTTTATTCTAGTTCAAGGATAGTTGGGGAGCCAGCATATCAACCTTGACTATGCAGAATACTCTCTTGAGCTGGTATATCTGTGACGTATAGACAACTATGCCTCAACATGCATAGCTATCCTGATGAAAGGTGACGGCCAATATTATTGAAAGACCAATCCACTCAAAAATGGATCTGTGGCAGAACTGGTCATGTGTTGAAAGTATGTAAGTCAGCAGTGTGAACCGTGTAACAGATTGTACCCAAATCAGTGTTGTTAGATTGCACCCAAATCAGTGTTGCCTGGAATGTTTCATTACTTCTTCTCACTCTGGATATTCCCTCCTAAAGGCTTCATCCTTAGCGGCCTGATTCTGGCCCGCCTATGACACCGCTGCTGAGGACCCTTCAGTTACTTAAAGGCCTCTCCAACGCAGGGTTAATAGAAATAGAAATTAAAATTGCAAACCCTAACTATTACAAACCGTCCGTTTATGTACATGAGGCTACTTAATCAAATCACATACCTCGATTCATAGGGCAAAAAACTTGAAGAAAATCAAATATGCGATCTCTAAATCCTTTTACAGGATCTACATCTCAACTTGAGAGAGAAGTGGGAATGCGAAAGATCTTTCAGTTAAGAGAAGCCTTATTGTAGCAGCAATAATTTTTTTACTAGCAATTATGAAGAAATAGGTGCTATTAGTTGTAGTTCTTCTTTGAGACTGGGGTTTTAGAAACCCTAGGTATATATATAGATATATATGTACAGTGCATCAAATTAAACACAGGTCTAACTCATCTCTTGCAACTGGACGAACGTCGGATCCTCATCTACTCAAATATTTATAAGAGATATGTTACCTAGCATTCTAGAGCCCGCCACACTCATACTCGTAATGTACTTTTCAAAACAATCTGCACAACCAAGATGTGTACGCTCAATGTGGAATTTTGACCGACATCACGTGATTCAACTTAGTGACATATCCGTTTAATTCACTCATATCTGATGTAGGATCTTATATTCTTGTAGATGTATTATTATTAGTGAATAAGCTATATAACTTTCTTTCTCTCTGACCTTTAAAGTATGAGAAATACTATCTCATTATATAGTATTCTCCGTGATGAGGCAGTGATGTTCCATATGATAATGTCACACCTAAAAGAGTTAGCCTAGAGTACTCATGATAACTCATGATGGCTCATAAGTCCCGATTTGGTGGCTCATGATGGTTCATGATGGCTCATATATCTAGAATTGGATATATGATTCATTGTGTCTCATAGATGCAGATCATCCTCGGAAATTCCCGGTAATGAACAGTCTGCATATATTGTCCACATTTCAATACTGCAGACACGTATTCTGCTTGTTATCTCAAGGGTCGTTTTCCAGTTCATTCGTTTGTCGGCACACAAGAAGTCAGTTATGAGTGATAATAGGATGCATCAGTTCACTCATTCAAACGTCCAAAGACGGGCGTCAACTGTCTATGGCTCCGTCGGAAAGCAAGGATTATTTATTCCCAGCGACTTCCTCCAGCCAGATAACCAGCAAGATTTGGAAGAGAACATTGCAAGCACTGATGAAACCCAGCTATTGTTGTCAGTACCTCCTAAAGTAAATCGCCGGAAATCAAGTGTCGCTCAAGAGCTTATTCAACAAGAAAGAGAATTATTGAAAACTCATCACATTTCTGTTGACGAGTCCGACGACGACGCGATCGCAAATACTTTCGAGTCAGCTGTGTCAACAAAGCAGATTCACTCAACAACAGCAGGGGCAGAACTCCGTTCGTTAGCGATGTCGTCAATCCCTTTGGTGATGACGTTCCTCTTACAGAACTCCTTATCTACAGTTTCAGTTTTTTCAGTTGGTCACTTGGGTGCTATTGAATTGGCTGCGGTTTCAATGGGATCTATGACTGCCAACATAACAGGATATGCAACTATTCAGGGAATTGCTACTGCATTGGATACGTTGTGTCCTCAAGCATTTGGAGCTAAGAAATATGGAATGGTGGGAGATTATATGCAAAAATGCATAGCATTGATCTTTGTGATTATGATTCCCGTTATGATTGTCTGGTTTTTCTTTGGATATCACTTGACTTGCCTTTTGTTACCTGACAAGGAAACCGCTAAGCTTGCGGCAGATTACCTTGTCTATATCACTCCGGGTATTCCTGCTTACATATTGTTCGAATGTGGAAAGCGTTTTTTGCAAGCTCAAGGAATATATCATATTTCAACTTATGTTTTGCTTCTTGCAGCACCTTCGAATCTTTTCATGAACTTGCTTTTCGTCAAATCTTTTGGGTATCTTGGTGCCCCTATTGCAGTTGCTATAAACTATTGGTTAATGTTTATTGGTTTATTGGTTTCAACGGTGTTCTTCATAGGTGCAGACGGGACTCCTTCAAACATTCATCCTTTTGTTTGTTGGGATGGACTCAACGTTCGCAAGGCATTCAAGGGCTGGGGGAAATTAGTGAGCTTGGCCATTCCGGGATTGATCATGCTTGAAGCCGAGTTCTTGGCTTTTGAAATTTTGACTTTGATGGCCTCTTACTTGGGAACAATTGAATTGGCTGCTCAATCTGTCGGCTCGACAATGGCATCTTTAACATATCAAGTTCCATTTGCAGTCGGAATTGCTTCATCTACTAGAATCGCCAACTATTTAGGTGCAGGGTTGGCGGAAGCCGCAAGGAAGACCACCCAAGTTGCATTGAGTTTTGGCTTGTGCGTTTCGCTTTTCAACTTTCTTGCATTATTCTTGTTCCGATCGCAAATCGCAAACCTATTTACTAATGATGAACAAGTGATTGCAATCCTTAAGAACATTATGTGGTTAGTGGCTCTCATGCAAGTCTCAGATGCAATGAACGCTAATTCAGCGGGATGTTTGAGAGGGCAAGGACAAACGAAAATAGGCGGTATTGTGAATTTGCTTTCGTACTATGTTGTTGGAATACCTTTGTCGATCTATTTGAGTTTCTACTCTCCTTGGAAAGGATCTTTGCATGGCTTATGGGTTGGAACAACCGTTGCTTTGACGATTATTGGAGTTGTACAAAGTTATTATGCTCTATTTGCCGACTTCAACAAGTTGTGCGCAGAAGCCAGATCTCGCTAGAGTGAGTCTCGTTTGATCTGATTGGTGCCCATTCGATTTCTTAGAACAATTTATATTTAAAGCGCGTAAATGTAGAATAGCTCAAGTTACAATTTTAGCACCTTTTCCATTCTCGTTCATTAAAAACGTGTGGCCAGGTGGTAGAGATTGCACGTCTATGTAGGTTGCATACTTTATTGATCTCTTATCCTTTCTTCTAAAGGTTCTCACCCAATCTTCACTTTGACAAATTAGGTCTAGTCGTTTGGCTTTAGTAATCAGCCTTGTTGGTTGTCGCCTGAAATCTTTGCGTCTTTGAACCTCACTACTAACCTGATGAAATATTTCGTCACGCTGCTGTCTCTTGTCATTATTTATTAAGCACCACATCCGTAATGTATGACAACAACTACATGTTTTGATAGTAACTCTTCGAACGCATTCTGATGTGCAGATACAAATAGAGATGACAAAATTACGTCCGATAATTCGAAAAATGGTGAACAGACAAATAAACCAAAGATAAGAAGTTGCTGCGCACTGCGAACGTAGATTCAAAGATTGATAGTTCCCACAAGTTGATACTTATTGACTTTCTAGATCTGGGTTCATGACAAGAGTGGGGTGTAGAATAATTAAAAGGCATCTTCCATAGCTGCTTCTTTCGTCTTTGAATCCTCAATCCTTGGTTGACCAGCCAAAAGTTCTCTTCTAATTTCTGGACCGATTGCATGGTGGAATCTTTGTCGAACAATCTCCAATAAGAAATCGCGCTGATCATCAGTGATATCGTTCTTGTATCTTTGTGCGAATGCCAAAAATGCCTTGTGCCAAACAACTGGTAAAGTGGGCTCACTATTCTCAATAGCCTCTCCCATTCCTTCTTGAACTGCTTTTTTGAAACGCATGAAGTAAAACACTACCTCGTCCAACGTTTGGTATGGAAGCGCGTACTTCTTTTCAATCAAAACCCGAATGAACACCATTGTAGCTGGACGGAAATCTCTCGATACTAGCTGAGTCAACGCCACAGATGAATGCAATACGGGAACAGAAACTTTCGAAAGCACAGATGCTGTAATGGTGGCCTCTCTCACAGTGCAGTGATCATCAACTAACGGAAGGAGGAAACCTTTGAAGAACGCGCCCGGTTTATACAACGCCTTCTTGATCGCTCTGTAGATGTGATAGTCCAAGGAATGATTCTCACTATCTTCGATCGAGTTTCTGAATTTTTCTAGCAATACTTTCTCGATGAATTTTTGCGCTTCATAAGCTTGCAAGTTCGATACGAAAAGCTTTGTCGCCTCGTAAGTAGCATGAGGCGTCCAGCCTTCAGGGTTGGTAACATATAATACCTGTTCCCAGTTCTTTAAAGTCGGCAAGACCTTAAGCAATTTAGGAAGTTTACCGTGTTTGTAAGTCGACATAATTTGACCAATTTTTTCATACGCTGCGATGACCTTAGGGGGCAAATATACCGCATCCGTGTTGTTGAAACTGGAAATCGACTTCTCCTTGAGTAGTTCTTTCTCCTGAATTTTCGCAAGAATTTTGTCGGCCAAGTTTATAGAGTTACCAGCATTTTCTCCTTTGAAGTAATTCTCAAACAAAACTTGATCTTTCTCATCAACTTCAATCTCCTCTTCTTCATAGTAGGCGTCTTCTTCGAAATCAGAGTATTCCTCATCACTGCCGCCCATTGGATCTTCATCGTCCATAACTTGGTCCCTGAGGGTCAGAGCAAAAGAATTATCCTCTCTAGGATTGTGAATGAGGTCATTTTCTAATTCTTCTTGCTGCTCTTTAGCAAGCTGCAAAATCTTACGAGATGTCGAGGCATCAAGAAAACCTTCAGGAGTCCCACCTTCGTTCTTCCTAGCCTTGGATAGCTTTTTTGACGAATCTCTTAAGATCCCATCAGAGGTTGTGATGTCTTTAAGCAACGGATTATGACGCTGCCTAGTTTTTGCTTCCGAAACTATTTTACCCATGGCTGACTGATACTTGCAAGTAGTCACCAAAGCTACTCATCGCAGAAATTCTTGAATGCAGTAATTATATGCACACTAAACTGATGAGTATTCAATCTTGAGAAACAAGGTTGAGTATAGTAATTGTTCCCCGCAAGAATCATTGAGCGGGAAATATCTGTAACCTTGATTCACATCAAACAAATTCACCACTAGGATACCTATCTCCTTGGAGTCCTCAATCGTTCTGGAAGACAGAGAGGAATGTACCGTACAACGAACAAACACCAACTCGTTAAGGCACTCAAATGTTCCAAAAAACATTTGATCCCACACTGGATTAAAACCATTTTCGGCAACCAATCGGGTGGCACCGACAGTTGATTCCTTATCCCACTTCACGCCTGATGTGCCAATTACTTCAACAATTACAAATGGATTTATCGCGACAGAATTGACAGGCTTTGGCAAATGCTGAGCACTTACGATTTCCACAGAAAATCTTGTTTTCACTTGGCGATTGGCAAAAACCTTGCGCATAGTCGATTTCATCAACGGACGGCGAAGAGCTAATGGTTTTAGAATGTAGCCCAGGCCTTGAGACTTTTCGAAGAGAGCTTCATTTAACTGCTGTCCTAGATCAAATGTTTGCCAGTTTGTGGCTACCATCTGACATCCATGTGCCCAATAGTTTATAGGAACGAAGTTTGAAGATTTCAATCGATACTTGGATGGATAGATTCTCATGAGGAATTTTCGGTTGTGCTTATCCACTGCTGACACTTTCAGCTCATCTTTAAGCATTGAGTTGATCGCTTTCTCGTTCAAAGAAAAACAGTGGTTGAACATCTTTGACTCTGGAAGGGAGAAATTTCTGAATTTGACACCTTGAATGTATACTCCTAACTCACTTAAGGCATCAATAACCTTACTTGACTTTCTTCTTCTGATTTTTAGTGAGTTCTTTCTCGGTGTGCTAACAGAGTCATTGCTCTCGCTGAAGGAAGTTCCGGTCGTTGAACTGCTCACAAACTTACCATTTTCATCAATTCCAAGATTTTCCACTGGGCTCGTTTTCTTCACTTTGATTAGTATCCTGTTTTTAAGGGCCTCTGGACTGGGAAGGCTTGCACTAAAATCAATGGTCTTTTCAACTAACATTTCACCGAATGTCTCCTTTAAAGAGTCGATGATTCTCACTTGATAATCAGCAGAACAATGGATTTCGAGACTGAGAATGACTGGATATGGTGTCGTAGCGAATGCATACTTTTTTATGGTGCGTAGCGCATTCGTTAAACAGATTCCGGTGGTGAACGTTCTGCCATGATTCACTAGGGGGTCGCCCTCAGGATCATCTGGATTATCCCAAATATCAATCTCAATACACCTACAACCTCGTCGCAATGTCTTGATGTAACCCTCGACCGACGAATCTCCCGCAACCTGCCTTCCAATCAAGTATGTGTTATGGGATGACAAAATGTAATATTCATTTAGCGAGTGGCTGTAATAATCAGGCGAGTGAAAATCATTCTTTAAATGAAAAGAATACTTTGAATGCAAAAAGGTATCCCAGATTTCCTCTGTCCAACCATCAACTCCGTCAATGGAAAATCTGTTGAAGATCTTACTCAAGTACTCAGAGTCATATTGCTCTCTCTGAACGTTCAACATGAAATTTTCAAAATCTTTATAGGACATAAGTTCCTTGCCATTCACAACTGCATTCCATATCTTTGTCAACTCAGGACGTTCCTTAAGCATCTTCACAAAACTTTTGAATTGGTCAAAGTTTATGCCTTCCTTTTCTTTGGTATGGACATTCAGGAAAAGCTTTTGAAGATGAGAGGGATTCAAGTTGATGTTCAAACGTTTGCAAAATTTGAGTACATCCGCAAATGTAAGCATTTCCTTGATGCTTTTATCAGTTGCTTCAGCCTTCCCAAAAACAACATTCCGTGAATTCTCGTCCAAGTCTTTCAAATTTACTAAAAAGTTTCTTGAGATCTCATCTTTTAGCCTCTTAAAGTTCTTGATTACGAAAAGCAATTTTTTCAAATCATGACTTGTATCAGCGATTATATTAAGCGTCTTGAGACTATTTTTTGAATGATTGTAATAGACAATTGTTAACCAGCGCCTTTCGAACTCCTTAGAAATACCATGTTCCTCTCTATAGTGATTAGCTTGCTCTCTGGAACAAAAGCTTCTAATATCATCGACGAAAAACTCATAAACTTTGCTTTTCGAAACCTGGTTGAAGCTAATCTTAAAATTGGCCGGATCTACCCTCAACTGAATTCGCTTCTTTGACTTGTGTGATATCTTTAGGAGAAGCATTCCATTTTTGAGAAATACAGACGGGACCTCAAAAGAATCCACATCTTCCATGGATTCAATGAGGTCATCTGTATCTTCAGAATTGCTTGGAATCAAAGACACACTTCTGAATAGTGAATTTGACGCCTTTGCTACGGTATGAACATAATTCCGTCCTCTATCAGCTGTGTGACCAAGTTGTGACCCTCCAAGTTGCGAAGATACATGGGATTCAAAGTTTGCTCTTGTGGATAATGGGGATATTGAAGTTAAGTCCGAGGGACTTTGAGGTCTATTAAAAGACAAGGAGCTCGAGGAATCTCCCCTCACGCTAGAGGTAGGGGAATCGCCTGGCATCTAAGTCGTCTGAATTTGCTAATCACTCCTGGATGCAATGTGTACTACCTGGGACTTACGAACATGCAGGTTCTCATTACACCAGGTCCTGTTGAAGCGTAACTAGAGTTCTAAGTCAATATCTAATCTAACATCCATCTTCCCGTGCTCCTGTAAGAACTTCTTTACAGTGTTGACTTCATAGTCACCTCTGTGAAACATTCCAGCACCTAAAGCAGCATCAATTCCGCAATCCAACTTGAATACTTCTTCGAAATGTTCAGGAACTCCAGCACCAGAACTCGCAATAACGGGAATCGAAACATTTTCCTTAACTTGTCTTAGCAACTCCAAGTTAAACCCTTTGTTTGAACCATCGTTGTCGATTGAGTTCAATAGAATTTCACCTGCACCCAAGTCTTCACAAGCAAGACAAAGTTCGAGAGCGCCAAGCTCATGGGTCTTTCTGCCGCCTTGAGAGGTCACTTGATAATAACAGAACTGTTCTCCGTTGGGGCCAAACCTGTCAGGACTGTCAATCTTGATTGTTCTCATGGTAGTATCCGAAGGTGAATTCACATACGCTCTTTTTGGGTCCACCGAAATGACCACTGCCTGGTTTCCAAAACAAGCAGAGATTGTTTCAATTGCAGAAGTACCAGATTTCTTCTTGCCATTTTTGTAGTAATTTTCTGCAATGATAACAGCCTCTGAACCTATGCTCACCTTATCTGCACCAGAGCGAAAGTAAAGGTCAGCTACCCTCAGGGCTGGATATACCTCATTTGTGACTGGATCTATCAAATCCTTAATGCCCCCTCCAACAGTCAATGGAACAAATATTCTTTCTGCTGATCTTTTTAAAACTTCAAGCATTGGCAAATCTTTGATGGGCGAGTTTCGGAAAGAAGTGATATTCAAAAATGTGACCTCGTCAGCTCCCTGGAGATAATATTTCGTAGCAAGCTCCACTGGTTTACCTAAGTTCCTAACTTGCCCTTCGGATCCTTCACTTGACTCCCTGACATTATATTGATCGCCTTTCGTAACCACAAGATCACCATCGTCATTTGCTCGAACGTCCAAGCAAGCAATGATTCTTCTTGACAATCCACTAATATCAATTTCGACTTGTTCTTGGATAGGTTGAACTCCACCCAGGATGTTAGTGCTACGCTTCTCACCATTCAAAAATGCTTTGATCACTCTTAATCCGGCAATTCCAGACTTCTCAGGATGGAACTGAGTTGCAAATAAACCTTTATAAGCCACAGCTGCCAAGAAAGTCTCAGAGCCATATTTAGCGAGAGCAAAATCCCAACCATTTTCTTTCGCAGCTTGAATAGCAGCATATGAACTCTCAGTTCTCAATATAGAAGCGTATGAATGTACAAAATAGTACTTGCTGAATGTGTTGATGTTGAAAAACGTTTCTGAAGGTTTTAATGTTTCGTTCCCTTGGCAAATTTCAGTCACTGTATTCCAACCGATGTGAGGTACAGATTTCCTTTGCCCTCTAGTCTTAAATAATTGGTCCTCTGTGTCAAATTTGTACAAGTCCAAGTTGAGATAACCAATCGCTGCAACACCGGGGCTCTCCTCTGATGAGTTGAAGAAAGCCTGAAGACCAACACATATACCCATTATGTCCCTTCCACTCTCAATATACTTCTTGATTGGATCAATAAGATTCCGAAGCTTCAATTCTCTAACAAAATGGCCATAGTTACCAACACCGGGGAAAACCAACTTCTCGATTCTCGAGTCAAACTTTTCGAACTCCGCAGCATTGTGAATGAATACGATCTCATTCTCACCAACATATTTAATAGCGTTGGAGAGCGATTGTAAATTTCCGCTTTCAACATCGATCACGTAAACAGTCTTCATCTTCAAACTTATCTGACAGGAATGCTTCGATGGATTTTTTATTTTCGCTGAGTCATTCTATGCAAACATAAAGGTGCAAAATAAAACTGCATATACGTCGCCTGCTTTGTTGAGATGTGAGGACCAATATGCAGACCTAAGTGGTATCTGTCGCTGTTGCCGAAGATTACTCGGCTGAATCTGGACCAACCCTTTCTCGGCGGAATCTGATAGAGAACTTTATTATGGACTGATAGGCTTCGCGGCCTATCTAATTGAGTAACACTTACCCGATAGTACATCAGTGACTAATCACACTAAATGCTATATAAAGACTTAGTGTTTTCTTCTTTCTGATGGCCAGAGAGAGAAAGATATATAGCTTATTCACTAATAAGAATACATGTTTGAGACTATTAAGACCCTACATCAGATATAAATGAATTAAACGGACTTATCACTAACTTGAATCACGTGAAGTCGGTCAAAATTCCACACCTACTGCAGCATGGAGCTAACTATATTGAATGAATCCATAAAATCTTTAGCTCATACTAGAGTCTACTCAAGATTTCTCAGCACGAATATAGAAGTAATAGTGTAAGGATTCCTTATCCTTCTCATCGGCCTCCTCAGCGAAACGAGCACAGTAGCTATCCACATCCCCATATATTTCGTAAACTGACATCGCAGTATGTTTGATTAAAAAACTGTTCATGTCATTCTTAGCGCTTAGTAAAACAGAGGAGAACTTCACATTTTTTGCTCCAAACAATCGCCCAAGTTCTTCAAAGAGTGATTCCATGAGACGGGGAATGAGGTCAAATGAACGTGCAACTTCAAGGTCCATGAATTTTGTCAGATTTGGAAACTTCGAGGAACTTAATTTCGAGAGATCTTGAGTATGATCGTCACCAGAGTTGAATAAAGGAAGTTCCAACACTCCCCCCTTCTTCAAGAGTCGATAGAACTCTGCTAATATCACCTTGAAATTGGTTGGACTAAGTTGTAGCGGAATATCTCGGCTATGAATAACATGAAACGTCTCTGATTCAAGTGTCGATAACGAGCTTGTGAAATATTCGAAATTTGGAGGTTTGAATTGGGAGTCGTAACGCCCTCTGTCTGAAGCTTGTCCAGCACACTTGTCGTAAGTACTTCTTTGGAGATCAACGAGGTCCTTCCCACTCAATCGAGCAAGCAGCTCATAGTCTTTGAAATTTAGATGGCTGAAATATTCTTGGTAAAGTTGCTTGTCAGAATCCTTGAAATTTCTCCTGCCATCCACCGTTGCTGCAAGGTAATTTCTGTACGAATCGAAATTCGCGATAATTGCGGAATCCTCTCCATATATATTAGCCTCGAAAACTCGGACGAATGGCATCGTTATAGCCATGTACCACGAGTATTGCGCACTGAAATAAGTATTGAAATGTAATATTTTCAAAGACTCTTTTCTCTCCAACTTCATGTTCAAGTCAAATAAAGAAAAGAGATGGCCAACTATTCTATTCTCAATAGCAAAATTGTGACTCAACTTCACAAGAATGAGTATCGCATATTTCTCTAGGAGAATAAATTCGTTTGAGACCTTACCTATTGTTTCCAATAGAATTTCGACATCAGAAGTAGAACTTGGCATATCGTCTGCATAACCTGATTTTCTTAGAGAATATAAAGCACTGCTCATTTCAGAAAAGAATGATCGAAAGTGGTAATGCTTTGCCAGAATTTCATCTAACTTTTCGGGAGGAACAGGTAAAACATTGGGAAGGTTGAGGAGAAATCGTACGTAATTAATGAAGTTAACTTGTAAGAGCTCCTCGCATGAAATGATGCAGGTTTGATTGGGGTCGTCCTTGGTTTGCAAGCGGATGAGCCGACGAAGGAAAGTGCGGCACTTCAATAGCTCATAAGAAATAAGCCCCTCGTAGTATCGAATATCTCCCTTGCTTGTGATGGAATTGATTTTGTCCCTTTCGCGCTTGCTGATAATATGTCTGCTGATGAATTTCATTAGGGAATGAACTCGAACTGCTGCAAAATTCATCGAATCACCTTGGTGATGTTCCGAAAAAATCTGCAAGAAGTTATTATAGCGTATCGACATATAGTTTGGATTGTAAAAGTTCTGTCTTAGCAGGGTTTCCTTGTTCAACACTTGCAAGTCTGCGATTGCACGAAATTTGGGAATCTGGAGATGAAGTTTTGAAGCTTCTTGGTTACTACCTTGATGTTTGAACAATTCGGGACGAACAGCAATAGCGCCTGGTGGAGGCTGGGAAGAAAAGCTAGCAGTCGGGACTTGTGAGTACGAAGCTTTGCGGCCCAGGTTGAGCGACTTAACGTTCGATGATTGCAATGACGAGGACGACAATCTGCTATTCCGACGACTCTCTTGAAGATCAGCAGACCTTGCCAATAATCTTCTGCTCCTTTCATCACTGACTCTCATCGCTGATGATGAAGTTGGAGTCGACGTCTTGTCAGACTCCATGTCGTTTGCTTGAGTTATTGATGTGAAGTTCTGTGGTCCTGTGGACTTGCTGATGTACTTCGGAGAGTTTGACCCCGAAGCAGCACCTGTTACTTCATGGAGACAAATGTTTTTTGGTGTTTGGGGTAAGGACTCAATTGACTCCCCATAGGGGGCACTGGATTTCATTGACGGAATATGAGTCTTGTCGCTAGCACTTGCTGTGATATTTGAACGAAAGCTGGAGTTTTTCAGATGTTTCTTCTTCATTGCCTTCTGCTGTGTCTGATACAGCCCTGCTGGGACAATGTGAAAGTTCATTCGCGCAATAAAAACCTGAATGAGTTTTGTTGCCCCGATTAATTGATTGCAGGAGATTACTCTCCATGCATTAGAATATATGTTGTTATACACGACTCATGCCCTTGTGATTCTCCCACATATGTTTTCAGCCCATTGCAAACCATCCTGTAGTCTAGCAAATCTTAAATCATATTTAGGTTAAAGCTATTTAAGTCGATAATGTGATTGCAAAACTCAATGATTATCTATGTACGACTACATTGTACCAGAGACTAGGAATGTTTCCTGCTCTTGAACGATCCGGACTTCCCAACTGCCAGATTCTTGGTCCTCTTTGCTGCACGAGGTCCACCAGTTCCAGCTTTGCTGAAAGGATCGAATGAGCGCTTCTTGTTTTTCTGATTCGCCGTGAAAGAACCTAAAACTTTTGTGTTTTCAGGCGCATTGTAATCGAAAATAGGTTCACTCGATTCCATAAATCTCCTTTGATTGTTCCGGTTCTTCTTTGTCGATAAAGTAAATATTTCCGATGGCTCCTCGACCGAACCAGTCTCGATTTCTTCTGACTTTGAAGAGTCGGACTTTGGACTTGATTTGTCAAATGTAGCCTCCTTTGTTATACTCTTCTTACTCTCAAGAACAAGTAGATGAAATGCTTTTTTCATGTTCTCCTTTCTTGACTCAAACTCAATCTTAGAGACGACGCTATCTTTCTTTGGCGAACTGAACTTGATTGAGAAGCTTGAATCCTCTTGAGAATGAATAGGAGCAAAGTAGGAAGAGCTTTTCTTTATAAGCTTGGATTTCTCATCCTTTAAAAGCGTTACAAGATCATTAAATATTTCATCGACTTCGCAAGCTGTTTCGAAACTTATGTTTTCTTTTGATGGTACAATGGTCTTGGATTCGTGAGAACTTTGTCCAACATCGAAAAGCTTTTTTTGAAGAATCGCGATTAGGGACGGTAACTCGGTTTTGATATCGTTTGAGAGTTTGCCAACCGCAGATGTTATCTTTCTAATGTCAATAGGATGTGAAAGATTGCACAAATTTATCAAAGCACGATTGGAAAGGATATATCTGGGTGATTCGTCAGCGGCCCTTGCCAACTGATCCCTCCAAGTTAATAGGGAATCGAGAAGCTCTCGTTTCGACATTGGCAAGTTATACTGCAACATCATGCGTTTCAGAGAACTAAGTCCATATTGTCCACTAGGCCATTCATTCAAATCGTTTCTGAATGTGGTGTATTCGAACCTTCGGCATGCAACACGCCGAGATTCGAATAGAACATCCTGCAAAGCCCCTTTCTCAATTAGTTTATTTCTGAGAATATCATAGATATACAAGAGGAAGTGAGTGTCGGCTCTTGCATATTGAATCATCGGAGCAGTGAGAGGTCGAATCCTCCAGTCAGCCAATTGATACTTTTTCGAGGTCTTAAAATGAGCGATTGTTTCCAATAAGTGGGCCAATGAAAATTTTGGAAAGCCTAACTTCTTGGAAGCGTGATATGTATCAAATAACGACACCACGTAAAGTCCAAGATCTCTTTGTAACCAATGTATATCCATACTTGCACCATGAAATACCTTGACAATTGCGGGGTTCGCAAATAGTTCATTCAAAACTTGCAAATCATCGCGAAGAGACAAGGTATCGATCAACCAATCCTTTTGGCGATTAGATATTTGCATGAGACATGTTATACCGTAGTAACTTCTGTAATCATGATGCTCCAAGTCGATCGCGATTTCTGTCAGCTGTGACAATTCCTCAATCATTTGGTGAAGACTTTCGACATTGTCAATCCATGTGGGCTCTGATGCATTCCATTCGATGAAGTTGATGGGATCATGATACACAAGTTGTGAATCAGGAAATGGTTGATTCATTATCTCATATTCATATGGATGTGAATAGTGAGGACTGCTTTGATCATCTTTTTCGTTGAAGTAATTGATGCTTTCCTCAAGCGGCTTTAAAGAGTGAGGTTTTATAGACAATCTTGGTTTGAAGGGATGGCTATCTGAATTATCCTCTTTAGTACGAAAGTGCAACTGAGGCTTTTCTTTCACTTCAGGAACGTCTGCTTCAACAGATTCAAACATTTGAATCATTGGATTTGTTCCCTTAGCTGAATTTTTCATCATATCCAATGCTATATCAACCTTCTCAAAACAAGAATCCAACGTATCAGAAACAGTTCTCCAAGTTGCTGCACTTCTCATTCCAATTTCTCCATGATCTAAAGGCTTAAAGCTGGATGAAATGTCCACCATCATTGTATTTGCTAGTGATAGTAAGCACTTGCTCGTGTTCTGAAGTTCAACGGTAAGTTTCGGATCTAGGGAGGCGTGAAATTTCACATCCCGAGCAGCCAACGAAGAAGTTGCTCGTATAGTCAGAATAAGCTTCGGTATAATCCCATCATAATTAGAATCATTGCTCAGCATCTCAAGTATGTCCTGTCGCAGGAGAACTGAATTTGTAGGTCGGGAAGAACTCATCGCGCGAAGAAAAAAGAGATAAAAAAGAGGAGGCGATGCCTCAGCAAATCGTTAACTCTTTTCAAAAAAAAAAAAGTTCAAATAAAAAATAATAATACACTTCAATACACAGCTATGAGTTATACATGCGTTAGCTGCGGGCTTCAATTTGAAGATGTGGGGGGTCAAAGAGTTCATATGAAATCAGATTGGCATAGGTATAACCTCAAGAGGAGAGTTGCACAACTTCCGCCAATTGATGAAGAGACATTCACATCCAAGATATCGGCGCTAGCAACGGAAGAAAGCCAATCCTCTAAGGACTCCAAGAAACAACCTACTAAGAAAGAGCTCAAAAAGAGGCAAAGGGAGGCGCTTCAACAACAAAAGAATGACCTTAACACAATCAGAGGGGCCATCCAGTCAAAATTGACTTTACAGGACAATACGAAAATCGACTCAAAAGAAGATATTTCTGAGGTAAATTCTGAGCAATCAGATTCTATCTCAGCAAACTTAGAAAAGCATGAAGAGGAGAGGTTCATTGAAAACAAATTAGCGAACAGGGTAGACATTGGGATCACTACGTGCTTATTTTGTCCAGAGCAAAAGAGTGCACGCTTCGAAACCGCGGACGATAATATCGCCCACATGTTTAAATCGCATGGTTTGTATATTCCTGAAGCTAAGTATTTGGTCGACAAAGAGGGGCTCATCGGTTACTTGGGTGAAAAAATTGGTCTTGGAAATGTGTGCTTAGTTTGCAATTATCAGGGACGTGACATCCTGGCAGTGAGAGAGCACATGCAAGCGAAAAGACATATGAAAATTCCTTATGAATCGGAAAATGAGAAACTTGAGATTTCTGATTTCTATGACTTCTCTTCCACATATGATTTCGACGTTATTGCGAAAACAGATGAAGGAGAGGACGAAGATTGGGAGGATGTTTCAAGCGATGGTAACGACGATGAATTGGATGAAGAAAATAATCTCCATGGAACCAACAGCACAATCTACGATATGGGAACTGAGCTTCTCTTACCCACCGGAACTGTGGTGGGCCACCGATCTCTTGCAAGATATTATCGCCAGAATCTCCCTCCCGATAGGATATTGTCGGAGGGTCAAGGGACTGTAATTGCTGCCGAATCTCGTCATTTCTTAAGCTCTAGGCCCAAGCAAGATCTTGCAATTCAAAAGAGGGCTTGGAGTAGAAAGAAGAAGCGTGAGGATGTCAATGATCGAAGAGCTGCAAAGTTCATCAACAACCAACCTCATTTCCGGGATCCGTTATTACAATAGCATAGTAAACTTCATAATTTTGCGCTCTTACTAATATCGTTTTACTGTCACTTGAAGGCCACAATCAAAAGACAAATAATGAAATCGACAGCGAAGTTCATCAATATTGCCCAGCTCGAAAAGTACAATAACTTTGGGCAGAACACGGACCATATGAACAAATGGTACCTCAAGTTAATGCATGAACCAACCAAATTAATCATTGATAGACAATAGAAAAACAGCATAAGTAGTCCCTTATTCAAAATGGTTCTTCGAGGTGGGACTCTTGCTAACTTCGAGAGGGGCATCTGAAGGTTAGGTTGCGACGATCCATTTTCAAATAAGAATTGTAGCCCGGCAATTGACCAATATAAAGGGACGGCAAAGTTGGACACAAAAGTTAAAAACCCAACCGATAAGACGTCATAATCAGAGACTCCATTATATGCGTTTGACAAATCGATTGTCGCCAACAGGTTGGTATTCCCGACAGAGAAGAACGAGAAGTTTTGAACACAAACAATGAAGAGGGTGACCGAAACGACGGACAGACTGGCATTGTTGTGCTGCGAAGACGTCAAGAGCTTTCTATATGTGAATCTCAAAGCTGCAAAGACAAGAAATATAGGAATGACTTCCACTCGAGACTGATGCATCAAGTATAAAGTCAATAAATTCAACAAGTCTGTTATGAGGAAATCATTCAAATCTCTTAATTTACCCATCACAATCCTCGCCAACCCAAGTGCGCACAACGAGGTAGTAAATAGTCTAGAGATTTGTGTGTTTAGAACTAAAAGAATTGACGTTTCCTTCCTCCATTTGGTTCCGAATGACTCCCAGGTAAATGACAAGAAAAACTTTAACCACTCTGGAATTTGATTCCCATCCACAAATGACTGACTCAACTTGAACAGAAAGGATAACAATGCAATGAGATAGGTAACAACAAACGAAATGAAACTTGCAATATCATTCAACTTGCGTCTTCGTATTGTTACGCCGGGTATTGCGAATAATTCTATCAAAGCGCCTTCAGAGTACAATAACCATGTAACTAATAGATAAGATACAAGAGCCAGAAACCAGAGAAGGTCAGAAGAGCGCAACAAAGTTGATGCAATCGTGAATGCAGAGGTAAATTTTTGACCCGAATCATTCCAGCCCTTAATGATGCGTAAGCATACCAAACATGCTAATGCCCATGCAAGTCCTTGACGCTTTCGTTGTGCGAAAGAACTTAAAATACTGAGAATCAGAAATAACCACCAAATCTGGTGCTCTTCTTCGATCAATGATGACCCATGGAAGTGCAACGAGTAGACACCACAAAAGCAAAGGAATAAAAAGCTTTCCATCCCCGAGAGATAGCTATCTTGAATGAAATCACAGAATAACTGGAAAGCCACAACACAGAATGCAATTAAAATCAAGCCGAAACCCATCCAAATTTCAGAAAATGAAAAATTTGTTGCTGATTCAGAAAGTAATATTTGAGTCTTCCTGAGGAAGCGAATGATATCATCCAAGCTTTTGTTATTCATCTTGAGGCGTTCATATTCTTCCTTGATTGCAACGAATTCTGGGTCATTCAGATTGTACGATACTGTAAGCAAAGTCAAGAATTGTTCACAGTTCTCGAGCAAGACATTCTTCCTGGCATCATAGGAGTTCCAAAGATTAAGGATTTCGGGAATAACCACCCCTAGGTTGTTTTTCGGAATAGGGAAGTTAAACAATGCGGCAAGCGTCGGCACAAGATCGATTTGCGATATGAGCGAAAAGTAATCAAACTTGTTTCTTGTCTCGAGTGGACATTGTGTGGGTTTGGTGAAGTGATCAAACTTTGGGGAGATTAGAACCATGCCTGGACTCGTTTCACCTGAAGACGATCCACCATGATTTCCAACTTCATTCATACCATGATCTCCCATTAGTACCATCAACGTAGATTCCGAGGAATGCACACTAGACATGTAAATTTGCTTCACAATGTCATCCATTTCTTCCTGTTTCGGTTTCATGAAGGGTGATTTGGGTCCACCTTTATGTCCTATGTGGTCCAATCCGAGATAATGCAAAATAAGAGCATCCCAATTACTATCTTCAAGCTCAATATTCAAGTGCCTTGTGACATTGTTATCGACTTCAGTATAATCACTGACAAAAAATGATCCTGTCCCTTCATACTTCTCAAAGAATTCTGACGGGGGGAACAACTTTAGCCATGTGTCATCACCAAAAAAGTGAATCACACGGCCACCATCTAAGTTTTTGAATTGACGGATCCAGGAATCAGTATGAACAAGACTTTGAGAGTCATCCTTGTCATCTGCGACATTCAAAATCGCATCGACGAAACTTGGGGCGCTACCTGTAGTTATTCCTTTCAACCTGGGCAAAGTGACTGTAGGAGGGTTCGAATATGCTGTGAATGGAATCGCACTTCCTTTTTCAATAAGTGAATGAAGAAACGACATATTGGATTCCAGGGCCGAATACATGAAATCTGAACGCATAGCATCCACGACCATCACAATCAATCTATCAAAATGAGGGCGACCCTCATTCTCGAATGGCGACGATTCATTCAGAAATGTGTTTATGCCCAGAAGAACAACTTTAGGTGGGAAAAATCCTTTCAAGAAAATAGAATATCCAAGTATCTGAATCACCAAGGAAGACACAATCCATGGCCAACTCGACATGTTGAATATTATTGAGCGCCACGCGCCACTGCAAAGTGTTAGTGTAGTTGAGTCGTGTAATAATCTGAAACTTGTCGATCGATCGAAGATGCGTGCTCTTGGACGTGTCAATACAATATGCAGGTTCTAAATTCATCCCTACCGGAATGGATATTATTAGTCACTTCGAGGCTAATGACCTGTTTCGAAACACCGCGTAGATGTAATGCATTCAACTATGCAACTACTAGATACCGGAATGGATATTATTAGTCACTTCGAGGCTAATGACCTGTTTCGAAACACCGCGTAGATGTAATGCATTCAACTATGCAACTACTATCTAGGCGGTTTCCCTCAATCTCCTGGTTTTCAACACATAACCACCCAATATTAAATTCATAACGACTAATGTATACCATACCAGATTCTTTGTTCAAATACCTTATAATTCAAATACTGTAGACATCCAATAGTCACGGACTATCAGATGGTTGTACACCCATCTCACAAGCAGAGCAGTCAGGTAATACATTTTTGTTCTTTTTTGTTCTTCTTACCAAGGAATACCACAGATAGAGCATATGCCAACATTTCAGGATTCCTGCAAGCAGACTTAATTGAACGACTACGTAGTAGTAATTCTTCCTAAAAAAAGACACAAATTTGGAAACCCTCTCTTTTCGATTACAGCAGACATTGACATTTCTGTACGAGTCGTTACCTCCAACTGATACCAATAAACCCCTATTAACTGAGAGCCTAAAGGTATAACATGACGAAGTTAACTTTTGAAGAGGATAAAGAGAAATGAGGTAAAAGTTATTCAATAACATTATTCAAAGAAAATGAAATCAATATAATGATCAAAAATTTAATGTTCCTGAAAGCTACGGAGTAAGGAGGTAACCTTTACTAAAATTGTCCCCCACAGATGGTTGATAATTTCAGGGCATTTGATTTGAATTCGACGTTTAGTCAATAAGAATAGATGATTCAGCAGAAAACAAAAATCGTCGCACTATTGTTAATACTATGTCGCTTAGAAACTTCTCTTAGCTAATAACTATCAACCATCTCCTACCTTACATCCAATAAATGAAACAAAGTGCTGCTCAAAGTATGCGAGGATATAATTATTTGTTCAGCGAAAATTCTAAAGTGGACTTATATATCAACTTGGGAAATACTAGACAAATTCATCATTTATCGAGAGTTCATGACTCATAAAAACAAGAGATCAGAACACCAATCCAAAATATTATCAATAAATAGAAAGAATAAGCAATAAGACAAATAAATATCCTCTATATTTAAAACACTGTCTTAGTTGCATTCGCGTATTCGAATATTCTCGACCAAAGCTCTTGTCAAAAATAAAATTAAAACTAACAATCGAATTAGCAATGTAAAAAATCTTACTTGAAAAGCCAAACAGAAGAGGACTTCGTATGTGCGGCGTCAGGTGAAACTTAGCACTACTGCTTCTCTCGTACCTTCCACACCCGTTCGGAGTCCACTTCTTGTGTGATTACTTGTTAAGAACATGATTAGAAGATGATGCGAGAAAAAACTTGCCACAATCATAATGAGGCCCTTGGATGCCTTCTCTATGAGACAGTCCACCATCCAACAATCTATTATAATTTAGTTGTCAATAGGCATTTTAACGCGTGATTTTAAAAGGAAAGAGTAAAAACTCTTAGTTAAACCTACCTTAACTATTTTTTTACAATTCGAAATTACATATTTTACTTCATGACTTAAAACAAGCGGAAATTTAAATCACCAGCAAGGAAAGTGAAAACAAAAGCTGTCCCCCTAAAAAGCAATTTAAAAGTGATTGAAGAAAGAAGTCTGCGACTTCTAATCAATAACTAATAATGAACTAGACTACCAAGCGTTGCAAATTACTATGTGCTTCCGTTTATACTAATTGAAAATGAGCATGCAAAGCACAACTGACTGCTTAGCAGATAGTAGAAAGTAAGTAAAGGAACTAATTTCAACTTGCAGAACGAGATGCGTAAGCAAAAATATGCACACGCTCATCTTGGCAGATGCAATCGACATTATAAATTTCTTGTATTGTCCGAAATTAAGTCCGGACTTTAATGGAAAAGGTTTAAAACTGACAACTGAAGGAAGAGTTCTGAAAGAAGTATCTGAAAGTTAAGAGCTCTTGGATGTAAGGCGATTTGAAGAGACTTGTATACACCGCTTTTGCAATAACATCGATCGATTGTTTTGTGTATACGATCTTGCAAGGTAGGAGGTTGCAGAACATGACATTCCTGACTTACAAAGATGCGCTTGGAACAAAATTCGAACAGTGTCATATTCTACTGAATCAGAAAAGTTAGAAATTATTGTACCTGATATTTTATTTAGCTCACAACTAATCTGACTTCATTCTAGATCCTTCATGTACAAAGAAAACAGGCTATTCTCTTTAGATTGTTGGGATCTAAGTCTTGTGAGCTTGCATCTTGCGTTGTTCTATAGTCAATCAAAGTCTTGATCGATGCTTTATTTTTGGAAGTTGATATTAAACGTGCAATATTACGATTGCTTTGTATTTGGGCTCTCGCATGCTGCATTTGATTTCTAATTATGACTTACATTGAGTATCGTACGTGTTCGCAAGATTGTATTCGATTTGTGTAGACTTTGAAAGTTAGGAGTCAACCCCAACAGATGGCACGTCAAGTAAGATCTTTTGGTAAACACTATATTTAAGTATTTCAAAGTATTGCGTGGAAGAAGAATACATCGAATGCAATATCTTACCCGATGTGTTAGATGTTCTCCTAATCTTTATCGTACGCTTTTGATGTATTCTGCAAGAAATGATCAAGTAGCAAAAGTGGGAAACATAATCGAGGTAAGAAATGCTCAATATTGGACGTCACCGGAAGTGACTTTATTTTAAGAAATATTTGGATTTCAATTTTCTAAATCAGTGCGTTTTTGGAATTTCCTCCCGTTAGTTTAGTTAGCTTGATTCGTGTAAAAATATGAAACTTCAACAGAAAGGCATTCTAAATAGGAAAAAAGAAAGTCTAACGTACTTATTGTTTTTTTTTTTGTCGATTGAGCTTAAAGAGAACTTGCCGGGGATATCTGAAGTTTTAGGACTTATATTTTGTGTGCTTTAATCAGTGGTGCCGCCAAAATCCATCATAAATGATGTTTAGCACGCAAGCTTTGTCAACATGTACTCTCGGCTGCATCGTTCTGATGTGACAACAAAATGATAGCTGTTGCAATACCGTAACGATTTATTCGCTTACTGATAATGAATGCTGCTTTGCGTAGTCGTGACCTATGGATTAGCGGTGGCAGAAATTTTACGTTTTTACTTTCGACAAGCTTCAATTTTTCATGAGTTTTTTTGACTTCCTTTGCAATTTGTTATTGTGGTTTTATAGCGATACGTCTTTTCCGGCTAAATATATAATGTTGATTCGTAAAAGGAAAACGAGCGGAGTTTCAGGCGTCTAAATCTTCGTATTTCTCAATTCGATCTTCAACTTCTTCATCATCAAGGATTTCTGTCCCCCCACTAATTGAAAACTGACCGCCTGCACCAATGAGAAGGATATCCATTGCCTTGGTGGCTGTATTCATAATCCTTGTCGGAACCTCCACATCGCCATCGAGGGGTCCAAGCCCAGGAGCGTAAGTGTCTCCAAAGCCCCAACTATATACAACACCATCGACAGTTACAGCAAAGGAATGATGCGAGCCAGCTCCAATAGTTTTGAATTTGAGGTCAATCTTGTTTGAAAAATTGATCTTTGTCGGACGGGGAACCGACCTTGCATTGCCATGTTCATCAAAATAAGTCCAAGAAGGAAGATCTGCGTTTCTTAGGCCAATCTCCTTCATGTCATATCTTCCCCAAGCATAAATATGTCCATCAAGTGTGAGGGCCAAAGTATGATGTTCTCCAGCAGCGATCTGCTGGATTTTCAAGTCTTGCAATTCCGGAATCTCCCTTGGTTTTGTAATCAATGAGCCATCCTCAAGTTCGCCATTTTCATTAGTAACTCCACATTGGCCAAATTGGTTTAACCCCCAAGTGAACACCCTATTATCCTTATCAATTGCAAAGCAATGGAAGTCGCCGCTTGAGATGTACCTTATATCGTAAAGCCCGAATTGATGTGGTTCTAATGCCGCTAAACGATGTCTTTCCAATATTTTTCTACCCAACTGAAACTGCTGACCATTTCCCCAAGCATATACCACCCCTTTCGAATCGAGGGCCAAAACATGATCCTTTCCTCCTGCAAGCTGAACAATATTCTTGAGTCCAAGATTAAGTGGAGTTACTTGAACGCTTGTTCTTCGGGAGAATCCTAGAATACCTTCATTACATCTGAAAGTACCCCAAGCATAAACACTCCCATTACTGTATAATGCTGCACTTAAGTTGTCTGTAGCCATCAATTGGACAATTGTTGGCTGCATCTTTGGCAAGTCTTCTACGAGTCCGGGGGTTGACTCAGCTTCGTTTAAATCTCCATCTTCATCATCGGAATCATTTTCATCCAATGATTTCAAGGCCTCCTTTGCTTTTGATGTATCTCTTCCCAAAACTTTGTAGTCATTAGTACCCCATGACCAAATTCTGTTGGTGCTGTCTAAGGCAAGAACATGCATTCCTCCAACAGCGAAATCAACAATCCCGGCGGTGCCCAATTTTTCCTTTGTAAGGTAAGGGTTCAACCGTGGTCTTTTGACTTCTTTTGTCTTCGCATTAGGACCCAATCCCAATTCACACATTGAACCTGTTCCCCAAACGAATATGTTCAATGGGACGGACTTTGCTTCAGGATAGTCATTAATATCAGGTAATTTCGTATAACTGTGTAAGACGGAAGAAGAAGTTGATTTAATTCTTTTAGCGTCGCCGTTTGTAGATGGCGATGCAGCTCGCTTCCCTCGTTTCAATGAAACCATAGATCAGGACGGTCAACATCACTGTGTTTTTTTTTTCAACCTTTGAGACTGCACCCAGCAGAAGTCAGGACTTCGTGATTGTGGTACTGGTGTTCTAGCGTGCGACTGGCTTTACTCATGAGGAGTCTAACATTGAAAAGAATATGAACCTCATCAGAGCGTAGCTTTACATCTTAGAAGGTTCTAAGAGGGAATAATCAACCTTCAAACGAGTAATAGGAATGAAAATGAGCGAAGGAGATCCAAGGGACTACGCTATTCGACGCTATATTTAGAATCACAATAGTATAACAACAACAGTAGCCAGTCGCTGGGCTCGTACCTTTACACCAAACTTACCTAGTGTTGTGGTTCTCTATGATGCCCTTTGGCAGAGAAACAGCTCACCCCACACAGCAAAACGGATTGGACCGAACTTGGCCTCGCTCCTGTTACCACTTCGGAAACCAGCTCCATGGCGTATCAACCTTCGAATCATAAGATGGGAAATGCTGCGGAAACCGGTCTTCTATCTGGTAGTCAAAAAGTTCTTAGGTACAATCGAATTATCATGCCCGATACTCTTCTGAATATCATGCCTATACTACTCTTTCATTGGAAACGCTTCTGGAAAGCAGTGCACAAACTTGATTGGACCGTTGACCTCCATCTCGGGACTTTGGACGTTTTATCTGCGGTCCTTAGTTCCTTGGGACCTGAGTGGTCCACCTTGAACTGTGAGAATAACTGTTGTCTCTTTCAGATTGCGACAGGGCCGACAAGGCAACAAGCATTACCGGAAACTTACTTTTGATGTGTGCCCGGCAGTCAAACAGTGATTGGACCTTTTTAAACTATCGGATGACACACAGTGTCGTCAGCCCATTGTTCCGCTTCCAGTTTACAGTAATAAGAACGTCCAACTCAATCAATTTATGAATGTGGTCTGAGAAGAATAGCAGCTGAGGAAAGCAATGCTAGCTTAGGCATTACCAAACTAGACTCCATAGAGATACGGCGAGCGGTACTTTGCAATCCGAGCTTTCAATGAAGGTGTACTATCTGAAGTACAGATCTTGTACTCAGCTCGTATTTTAATAGATGTAATAGTTTAGGGGTCCCTAGATTGGATACCGAAATTGCAATTATTACTACAAATCCTGCGACGACGGGGCCTTTAGGTAATTGCCTGAAAGGCTCTCGGCGGCAGCGCTAGATCAGGGACGCTTTAGGCGGGAGCGACTTAGACGAAAGGGTCCGATTAGAAAGAATTAAGAAATAATAACAATAAAACACTGATTTGGGCACTGTAATAGATACCGAAATTGTAGTTATTACTATAAACCCAGAGATGAGAAGCCTCTAAGTACTTTTCTGGAAACCTCTCGGCAGGAGTGCTTAGGACGGAACGATGTAGGCGGGCCGCTAAGCGACGACGAGTCGGTTAAAAAGAGAAAAAAAGCAGCTAAGGCTGACGATGATAGAGGGCCGGAACCGGACCACTTAGGATGAAGCCTTATGCGGGAAAAGAAGCAAAAAAAAACGAGAAGAAATAAGGAAGCTTCAACAACAAAAACACTGGAATGAGTACAGTCTGTAACAGGAATCTGTTACATTAATTGAAAGATGTATTTAGGAAAAAAAGTAAAATACGGAAAAGAAAAGAAACTACAAGTTCAGAAAGGGAAAGAGATGCTGTTAGTATATAATTGCCATCTCATTCATAGAAATACCAGATTCAATTGAGTGCATTTGGACGGGTCACTGCGTACCCCTCCCTTTTGTGTCTCCATTTACTGTGAGTTTCAACGGCTTGTCTTGCAAGATTTTGAAGAAGATATGCCAAAGAACCGACCGCCCTAAACAACGCAAGGATTGCGACGAGCCAAAGTACGAAAGCCAAATAATAGTTTCTGCTGGTTTCCCCCGCGTCATAAACTTGCAACATGGTCATAATGAATATAAGGTTACAGATGAGCCACACGAGGACAACTTTTGTTCTTACATCTTTCGCGTAGTCTTCTCCATCAACAGTGATAGCTTTCTGAGATTGACTGTTCAATTTCTTGTTGGATCTCCTTGCTCTGATGTTGTAAAGTGTCTCGAGGTATACCTCATCAATATTGTAATCGAAAACAACGGCTTCAAATTCGCCCTCATCATTCTTCTCAATAATATACTGGTTGGATCTATCCTCTCTCGGATTGTTATCTCCTTTTGTTCCCCAGGAAACATCGTGAGTATTGCAAAAGGCGAAAATCTGAAGTGTACAAGTATATGATGGAATCATCAAAAAATATTGAATCGAACATGTTATCATGTGCCATGGATCCAAATACAAGATCGACATCAAGGAGTAGAGTCCATAAGTCGACAAAATCGACACAATGATACTGATGAACACGTAGTTGGATGAGTTCCCTGCTCCAAACAGCTTAATTGCATTGCACACGAAGAAAATGCCAACAATCAAAGCATAGAGCGCACATACGGTAAGCAATATGATCAAGCATTTGAAAACGTTCTTTGATGCTTGCGGTCTGTTTCCGATGGATGTGACAAAAAGTGATGTGAGGATACAAATGCAAAGGTAATTGAAGATCGTGAAAATCCAAAAGCCTCCTCTCCCTAAAGTCTTTTCATTGATCAAAGCTCCCGTCAAGAAATAGAACGTGAGATAGAAGTTGCTCAACGAAAAGAAGGAGAAAATTAGAGTAGTAAACTGATAGACGAACTCCACACAAAACCAAAATTTTCTGACAATTGAATGATTGGTATTCCAAATTTGTTTGAAATGACGCATAGAGTACAAAGCAGCAAAGAATGCACCATTGATCCACCTTCTTCTCTGGGAGAGGAATTCTGGTATTGATTCAGGAACGTCTGTTTCGCCAGTAGCCAGCTTGACAAACTTAAGGACCCAATTTTCTCCTTTTTTTGCGACTAGTTCCCAACACAATATTCTGTCCTCTGCCAAATACATGTTGGCTTCGAAGAAATTCGTCTTGCTGTTTTTCTTGTGGTGTGAAGTCAATAGGTCTTCACCTTTGAAGTAGGACGCAAGGGGACCAGTCCCGTCAGCATGATTTGCCAAAGCGATGTATCTATAAGCAGATAAGGCGCCCGGAAGAACAGAAATATAGCCAAAGACAGATTCCAATGGTTTGTCTAAAATGTTTGACATTTTGTATTCGAAATTCTGTGAAGCAACAAGAGGGTTTCTCAAATTTTTCCAGCCTTTCCCTTTCATTGCCGTGATCTCACCAGCTGCACCTGCAACATTAGAGTCTCTGTCAAACGCTTTCCATAGATTGTAGATTGAGTGGTTATCGGGCTTAGTGCCCACATCCAACAAAATCACGACGTTAGGATCCAAAATTGGGCAAAACGCATTAAATAACCACCGGTGCGAGTTGATCTTTTTCTGATTTCTTTCTTTTAAACAAAAAAGAACCTGGACAGGCGTCAAACTCTTCTCGTCACCTTTGAATTTCAAATTCTCGTCTATGGAAATCTGGGTTGTGTACTCGAATAGATGAGCGTTAACTTTCTTGTTATTAACGTACGGTCTGGTCAAGTTCTCTTGATAGCACCCAGTAGCAGTCAATAACTGTAATACAGTCTCATCAATCTTGTTTCTTCCGTCAGCAACAATAATCACCTGGACTTTTTTCCAGGCATCCTTTCCCCAAACAGAAGATTTCCTTCGTGAGCATAAATGGGCAACGTTCTTCATAATCCCATGCATCGTTCGAGCAAATGACAGGGCATCTTCATTATACATGGTAACACAAATCACCAATTCTGTCTCCCTGTCATACTTTGGGGCCCTCAAACTGAAACCATCTTTCACGAAGTCATCGGGTTCTGATGTACAAGCTGTGTAGGTCATGCTTGTGAATTCACCAAAAGGGGAGTTCGTCCTCGTCAATACCTTTCTCAATTCGTCAGGAATACGATTCTCCAAAACTAAGTTCCCTGTCTCACCTCCCACCAATCTCACTTTTCTCTTCGTTAAGGTCCTCTCTCTATTAGGAACGAATCCTCCTTCGATATTCTTCATCACATTTCTGTCTATAGATAACCCAAAGAAATCACTATCCGGGTCCATGTTTGAATATGAACTTGAAGTATAGGCAGTGTCAACTTCGGACGATGATTCTTCGTCCTCATATTCCTTTTGGTACTTCTCATACCCATAACCACTGTCATACAGACCAAGAGTCCGCTCATCTGAGGTTTCAAGCGAACCAATTTCGGATTCAATGTGTGCTTCAGCGTAGGTTTGTGGAGAAAAAATGGGTTGCGGGGGTTCCAAAAGTCGTTCACTTGGATTGAAGCTCTCAGACTTCGAAAACAAACGTCTGAGAGGTGAACCATCTAAGCTGGCATCATTTTGAGATTCAACAACTATTTTCCCTTCTTTCTGTCTTCTGGGACTTTCTTCGCTTGTAAAGGCTTTCCTCGCAGTATGTTGGCTCTGATAACTCAAAGTAGGAGTTGGGACTTGGTTTAAGATAGGCTGCATGCTTTTCGCATGAGTGGAACTTCTGGTGAAAATGTTGGGTGATTGACGACTTGGCGAAGCTCCATTCATCGACATTGGGACACCTGAAAAGCTTGATTCATCATCAAGGTATTCATGGGCAGCGCCTAACTGATAATATCTCCTAGGTGATGACATGTCACTGGTAATGGCAACATTGGGTGAGACGAGTTCATCTCTTTCATAAAACGGATCTTCTTCTTCAAAGGGATTTGCCATGTCAGTATGCTAATGAGGGAATCATCACCGGCGACTTCTGATATATTCAAATCGTGAGTGTTTGTTTGTTTACGTCTTTCCAAATTGGGAAAGTACAACAATTTCCTCTCTCGGACATTCTTCACACCAACCTCTCATAATTTCGTAGGGGTAAAGCTGTGAACAAAGATACTTCATGCATTTCATCGCTCTCTGTTTTGATTGCATAGATATCGCCTTTGCGTACTGATATATTTTGTTCATGGAGCCGACTTGGCATCCTTCAGTCTTGAAGGAGTGACATAACCTCATGAAACAAGGATCGGCAAATCTGTGAGCAAACCCATCGATAGTTGTAGCGTCCTTGCAGTCTGATTTGGGAACTGGAGCTGACTCGATGGACGTACCATTTGTTTGCGCATTCTATTTGGGTTGGCTCAAGTACTATTATTGGAAAATGACAACGGTAGTCCACTATCGAAAATGGACCCCGGTATTGAAAAACACTGAAGATGGATCATTTTGAATATTGAATCTAGTTGTCTAATAATATGAGTTGATGTTTCACCTTTTTTTATGATATTCGCACCAGCTCCTCAAAAGTGAAAAAAGGCTCATAGGGAAAAAAAGAAAATGGACATATGTCACAAGAACGAAGAGTTTAGAATTGGTAATTATAACTCTGGAGACGTAGAGCAATGGCTTGTTCCTAGATTGAAAATTACATATTCCTGAGCTTGACTTTCGAAATCACCTAGAAGGCTCCGATGACAGTGGTTGAGAAATTCATCTTTACGAGCACACATCAACGGCATACCTGGAATTTCACTGGAGGGGTTGAGTATTGACGATTCAAAATAGCAAGAAGATATTGAATTGAAGTTCAAGTTGCTTTGTTTATTTCACTATCATTATGTTGCATCAGATTGAAGTTAGTCTGTGTTTTGTAACGACCTTCATTCTTTCCTCCGCAGGTTTCACCAATGTTTCTCCCTGCCATCCAAGTCTCGTCTATTCTTCTTTTTGGTCTTCACCTGACTCTTTCGGTGGTACTCGTAAGCTAATGTACCTCGTATGACACTTGGATCGGGTTCCTAGTTGAAGAACATGAGATTTCCGTGCCTTACTCACTGGGCGCTTGTCGTTTGAATTATAGTAAAAGCTACCTCTTGGTAAGTCGTCGCCAATCCATTGCCACCTCAAGTAATATAACAAATTGAGGAGTAAGTGATTCGCAAGATCACCATTCTAAACCAGCCATATAACAACAGAGTTTATCAGCAATTATCAAATAGAAGACACAAGCAGTTCGCAAATAGACTCCTCGTAAGTGGGGTAGTTGCATATTCTAATTCACAGCTCTTCTTCTTCTTTATACCATATTTGAAACTATTTCGAGGTCCCTCGAGCTAGATAACATGTCGAGAAACTTCTCTAGTACTTGAGGCCGTATTCGAAACTTCACTTTCACACTTGCAGGTTCTCGGAGTTGGGTTGTGAAATATGCAGTCCCGAGTACTTGTTGATATATAAGAAGTTTAGTAGTAATATGTGCAGTATCTACGAAAGTATTGCACTGGGGAAAACCTCTTAGTCCTAAGTTATATTCAAGACTAATTGTTTCTTCGTTGATTATTGTAAAACTTGAGCAGAAAAACCCCACTTATATATCAAAATACATAAGTACTATGCTGCAACTAGATGTGAGCAAGTAAAGATAGCATTGACACATTATAAGAGCAATAACACATGAGCAATAATACATTGATCATCCGTATGCATTTGTCTGTTAGCAAATGCATCGCATATATGAGATGCACTGATTTACTCGTATCTCAACAGTACTAATTCCTGATGGTGTCCGAGGACGGTCCTGCAACCAAGGGAATATTCCTGGAAGAGACCCACTTGGACCCTTTTACTCGGATCGGGTCAAAGATGCCCCAGTTAGGGATGACATTCCACACGCGACATCATTGGCTCACCACGAGAAATACTAATTAAAGAGATAAGCCATAATTTTAGAAAGACTGAGAAAGTTCAAAGTCAATAGTTTCGAATACATCCACGAGTAGATTCAGATCCCACATCAGATATTCCAGCGATATATCACTAAGTTAAATCACGTGACTATTTTCAAAATCGGAACATGCAGTCCCAATATTTCTGCATCATATTTATCTAAATAGTATGAAACGTCTGTGATTGGCCATGTCTTCGTCAGGGCAAGAACATCCGCAGCTTTATTTACACTCCAACGATTCGTCGCTGTCGACTATTCAATTTCAGAAGATTCCAACACAAGTTTCGAGTGTGGGCTTCAACACTTTGAAGAAACAGATCACAAGTTCTTCTCTGAATTTGAGCATAACAACTTCAAATAGCATAAAGCTCAATACTATAAGCAAATTGCTCAGTCGCAACAAATCCTCTCTGACAGTTCATGAAGATTCAATACGGCCCCAAGTTTTCGATGAAGAATCCAGGCCCTCGATTGAAGACGATCATAGTAATGTTTCTCAAAAAGGTTCTGGGTTGTTCAAAATGTCTAGAGCAAAGTTGAAATTTAGTAATAAAGGAGTGACTAGACCAGATCTAACTATTCAAACTGCTGGGCATCATACACTCAAAGTTCCCAAGAAGATCTTGAGCTCAGCAACTTCTGATGAGTTTAGCAATAAGAAAGCTGTATCTTCACCAATATCGCGCAGCCTCTTTCATCGCCAACATAATCAACTTGACTCGAATAAATCTGGAGGTGAAGATGCTAAAGCTCGACACCAAAAGTATCATAGAACGGCAATGAATTTGTCGTCTCAGAGTTCGAACTCCTTCATTTCAGATGTGAAAGTTGCAGTGCTTTATAATTTCACGGATCCGGATTATTCCATTGACGATGATGATGAGACCTCAGACAACTTGATCATTCTGGATTTTCGCAAAATGTATATGACTTCAGCAGACCAATATGCTTCGTCCTCGAGGTTCAACAAGAGCGATAATGCAGTCTTGGAAGACCTGGACGCAAACGATCAAACCATGCAAAATTTAATGGAGAGCCAGGATTGCGATTTTGAGAAGACTCTTGCTATGTTGTTTGATTTGCTCAAGCCATTATTTCAGCCTTCTAAACAAACTATGTTAAGAGATGGTCTATTACTCCCCAGTATGACATTAACAATGGAACAAGTCAAGAACGTTGTTGGAGAAAAGATCATCAGTTCAGCTAGGTCATTTCTGTCATCCAAGTATCCCACAAAGTTTACTAGAAGAATGTCTGAGGACGGATCATCAAAAGAGGCTAGAGACAATGTTTCAATGAACGGCAATCTCGACGAAGATATCCAAGACTTGAGACGAAAGGAATTAGGTCTGCAATTGTCATATTACTTTGAAAAGTGCTGCACTTTATTGGTTGATGACATTAGGAATTTCGACGACTTGTGTACCTTGGAAGATATCATATCAGGATCCAGAGGAAAATGCCTGCAAGATCTCAAAAGCGCGGATCAAATATCAAAAGATGAAACGAGGCAATACAACTACTTGCGAGAATGGAGGCGTATTGTACTTGTTTGGAGATACTTCAACTTGAAAGTCAGATTTTTCATTTTGAATGCTTTCTATCAATTACAAAAGCATTTCAACGATGAGGAGCGTTTCCATATCAATAGTGGACAAAAGTCGTGGAATGTTCGAATTGAGAATGCACTTCTCATTGCATTTAGAGACTCCGTGATAATACCACATTTATTACGAAGACCAACAGATCTAGAGCATGGGTCAATTTCATACCACGATCCGGTAGCTAACGAGATCCATTTTTTTCGCAATGAAGGAGTATCGTTGGTTAAAACCCTTAGGCATTGCTTTGGCGCAATTCTTTCACATCTGCAAAGTGAATTGGTTGGATCAGATGACCAACCTTTCAAAGAGATGATGTTTGACGAGTATGTTCACTGGTTTTGTCAGATGACACGCTAGATTTTGCCTTCACGCACTCCATTACTGTTGAATTTGCACCACAGCAAGGCCGTACCTACGCATGTATTCGAGATGCAAAGGAACAGGTGTTTATTCTACAGCAATGTATTACAATAAGGGCACTGATGAATTTGTTTGTGAAGACGAGGTCTTTGCAAAGTAAACATGCCTTGCTGCATTGGAGAACAGGCTGAATGCATATCTGCATATGGCATCGCTGGGAACTCAAAAGAATAGAACAGGAGTATTTCTCACAGTTTTTGAAAAGAAAATTGAAAATGGGAAAGCGTACAATACCGAAAAGCATACAATGTTGATGAGCCGTTGGTATCGAGAATACATCTACCAGATTATTGAGATCCTGCATCAGATATAAGTGAATGAAACTGATATGCCACCAAGTTTAATCACGTGATAATGTGAAGCTTCGTGAGAATAAGTCCTAATGTACAGGACTTAACGGTAGGCTATATAGTAGGAAAAGCCCTCAGTGTTAGCGTTGTGGAAGATATCGCTAAGAGTAAACGTTGCAATTGTTGCTCTCTAGATGAGGGCAGAAAAACCTCCGAAAATAAAATTATAAGAGGGGTATATGCATACAGCATATGATAAACTAGGCTGCAAACGACATGAGGCTTAAGCTGCAAATGGCAGGAAACGACATGTGATGCACTGATTTAGTAGAGACCAGTTACGGTATGCACACATCTCAACATAAAATTCCACTCTACACGTGAAATGTACACGAATCACAATCAGACAACATCCATTCGCATTAATTAGCCAATTCATAAAAATAATTATACATATCGATAATATGGTTTTGCCCAAGACAATGCACCAGAACCTTTTGCCGTCAGAAGCTCAGTTCTTGTCGGAAAATTGTCTCATTACCATTCTTCCAAGATACTCAATGAAACGAATAGAATTGATAGGGGTACGTCGTCAGGAAATCGAAACTGAATCCAGGACTGTCAGCCTGGCTTATTCACTTGGCACATTCAGTTTTTGAGATTCATACTAACCGTCAAGATGAAGATTGCGCCTTTGAAAGCTATGAGAAGAATAGATGTTCCATTATGGGTCGCATTGATCTTGAAAGCACAAGATAAATGCAATATCGTTCCTCCTAAGTGGCTCTCATACAATTTTCTTAAAGAGAAATACGAACAAGAAAAGCGATTCTCTGACCTGTTCGCAGACCTACCATGGAACTGGCTCGAGATTTCCAATATTATTCTTGCTAAGGCTGCTGATGACCTTGCAGATTCCGATAGTCAAATACGATCGCTAATTCAGGATTTGAGGGAAATGCGCCAATTGAAGGCCCGTCGGGGGTTGCGTGAATTAAATGAGTCCAACATTCAACTTCATGGACTTTCTTTAATGGAGATCAATGAAATTCGACCTTTCGTTCTCAACGTCATGGGAAAATTACATCAGCTACACCAGTGCGTCAAATCGGATGGCGCTGGGTATGAAGACGACGATATCGAATCAGATTTGGAATAGGGATGTACACTTGATTCTTCAGCCATGGGAGGTAGAGCCTGGCGCAGTACTTATCTACACATTAAGTGCATTAGGCATACTTCAAGACATTTGGAACGGAAATGGGGCATATGATGCTGCCACCAATACCACTTCAAGGACTTACTTTCCAGTAAGAAGTACAGTGACCCAAGCAGCTGGGCTCGTACCTTCACGCCGGAAAAGCAAACTTACCTAGTGTTGTGGTTCTCTATGATGCCCTTTGGCAGAGAAACAGCTCACCCCACACAGCAAAACGGATTGGACCGAACTTGGCCTCGCTCCTGTTACCACTTCGGAAACCAGCTCCATGGCGTATCAACCTTCGAATCATAAGATGGGAAATGCTGCGGAAACCGGTCTTCTATCTGGTAGTCAAAAAGTTCTTAGGTACAATCGAATTATCATGCCCGATACTCTTCTGAATATCATGCCTATACTACTCTTTCATTGGAAACGCTTCTGGAAAGCAGTGCACAAACTTGATTGGACCGTTGACCTCCATCTCGGGACTTTGGACGTTTTATCTGCGGTCCTTAGTTCCTTGGGACCTGAGTGGTCCACCTTGAACTGTGAGAATAACTGTTGTCTCTTTCAGATTGCGACAGGGCCGACAAGGCAACAAGCATTACCGGAAACTTACTTTTGATGTGTGCCCGGCAGTCAAACAGTGATTGGACCTTTTTAAACTATCGGATGACACACAGTGTCGTCAGCCCATTGTTCCGCTTCCAGTTTACAGTAATAAGAACGTCCAACTCAATCAATTTATGAATGTGGTCTGAGAAGAATAGCAGCTGAGGAAAGCAATGCTAGCTTAGGCATTACCAAACTAGACTCCATAGAGATACGGCGAGCGGTACTTTGCAATCCGAGCTTTCAATGAAGGTGTACTATCTGAAGTACAGATCTTGTACTCAGCTCGTAAACAACTAGAATACTTATCTGGTTAATGGTTTCATTATGCAAAGCAACTTGGTTGTAGGAAAGAGTTGTCACCTTGTACTGTCTCTTTCAGGAGGACAGCTAGAAGAACTTATTCGTATATACATTGGGAATAGCTATTGCCCTATGGCAAAAATAATTTATGTTTGCTGAAACTTTTTCTGACTCACAGAGCAGTCAGCTAGGCGGACACTTACACCTCATTCCGATGTACTGATTTAATAGAGTGTGCATATACGGAATTGTACGCTACACAATGTGGATAATCAAAGATTTAGGTGGAGTAATCCAAACATGAGTAAACTTAAGAACTTGGGAACTCAATTGGTTTCGAATTTCAGATCCACTGACATTGCAACGAAAGCAAAACGAGACCTTATCTTGTCGATCTTGAAGTCAACGACCACAAAGCGAGAGGCTAAGAATTATCTTAAAAAATATCAGAACCAGTTCACTGATAGCGAAGCTGGCATTCAAACTTCTCAGAAATTCGGAGCGCTATCGAGAGCCGATAATCAACGTGAACTATTTGTTAACCGCTTTTTACAACACCAGAATCCTTTTGTCAGTATCTATCAGGATGAAGAAACCAAACTACAAAAAATTCCGTTGCGCATTGCATTAGTGAAGCTTTCGCCAGTAGGTGACAACCTCGAAACGTGGAGGGGCATAGCAGAGACTTTCAAGAGGCTTGTCGCGTTAGGGATATCTCCTGTTATAGTCATGGATCAAGACAATGCTTGTGACAAAGATTTCAAAAGCAATGCCGCCTTTATGATGCAGCAGGGATACAAGTTGCTGCAGCAGTTATCTCAAGCTCCCAACGAAGGAGAACAAGTTGAATCCACGATTCTTAGGTCATTATTCATCAGGCGCAGCGAAGAACTCAAGTTGACGAGCTTAGAACAAGTACTTATTCCTCTTTATCAAGGTATTGTTCCGATTATTCAACCTTTGGAGTACAATACAACAAATGGTCATCAAGAGTTCGTGAAATCCAGTGAAGTGCTTTACGCTGTAAGCGCCGAGCTCCTTCAATATCCCGAATTGTTAACTATCGAGAAGGTTATTATTATAGACAAGTTGGGCGGTATACCATCAATCGAGAGGAACCAAACGAGCCATGTTTACATCAATCTATCACAGGAATATTCTGATATCGTGTCGGAACTTTTTATTGGATTCTTAAATCCTGTTACCAGAGATCAACATTTGAGTAACCTAAGGACGATGGACAAAATTCTCACATTAGCGAGTTCAAAATCGGACTGCAATGAAACAACAGGGATTATCACGACACCTGAAATAATGTCCTTGAATGATGATGAACTTAATCCGATCATTTATAATGTATTGACAGATAGACCTATCATCTCATCATCGCTTCCATCATCGCTTTTGCGTACCCCTCAGGTTTCAACATCGATTATCAAGAAGGGTTTCGAGGTCACTGTTCTCGATAAGCACTCTCTTGGAGAAGAGTTCAAGTTTAAGAATTTGGTCCGTTCCGGGCTCATCGACGAGAGAAGAATGTTTGAATTGATGAACGATTCATTCAGAAAAGAACTTGATGTCGAATCATATGTGAAGCGTATAAATGAGAACTTAGCAACGGTTGTTATTGTTGGTGATTATGCTGGTGCTGCAATTATAACTTGGGAGAGGTTGCCTAATGGGGAGAAAGTCGCCTATCTCGACAAATTTGCTGTTGCCTCGAAGTTCCAAGGATTACCAAGTCTAGCAGACATTATTTTCAAACTTATTTGTCGCTCACACCAATCAGAACTCCTTTGGAGGTCCCGGAAGACTAACCCAGTTAACAAATGGTATTTTGATAGATGCCGAGGTTCTTTCAGTGCAAAAGACTCCAACTGGAAGTTGTTTTTCACAGGAGAAATATATCATGAAAGAATGGGCTTGAAGATTGACGGAACCGAACTGGATCAGGTGGATATTAATGAGAAATTAAGAATGTATGCGGATCTCGTGGAAAGAATCGAATCATCGTTTGTTTGAGAAGTTAACTATGCAGAATAGACCCAACTTTTATATCCCAACCTGTAAGAGCTTCTGGCTCAAAAACCTAACACACCAAATTCGATATATGTTATTTTGAGTCGCTGAATATAGTCTTATTCAAATGGAATTACGGAGAAGGTCGCACCATCAGTCATCGAAGAAAGTCTTAGGTATGCAACAAGAGCAAGTTAGATTGTATTACTTCCATGAATTAGACGAATGGCAACAAGATAATCATTACATACTCTCGGGTTATGTCAAGGAGACATCAAGCTACTGGAGGTGCTTAAAGTCTCTTACATATCTACATAACGAAACGGGAAACATTTATTCCCACCTAGTACCTTGCGTTTTGGTTTCTATCCTTGTGGGTAACTTTGTGGGTTGGGAAATGGGGAAAATCAACAATGACTTGAAATTCTGGGAAAAGTTGAATTTCATCCAATTTGGATTTGCAACCACATTTTGCCTTGCTCTGTCTGCCCTGTTCCATTTATTTAAAAGCCACTCACACTCCGTTTGCAAGCTAGGAAACCAGTGTGATTATTTCGGAATCATAATTATGATCACAGGCTGTCTTATTTCCATCATGCTATTTGCATTTTACGATGTTCCTAAATGGAGAAATTTTTATGTTGGTCTCTTCTTAATTCTTGGAGGAATGTGCACGGCGGTCACTTTCAACAGAGAGTTTTCCACGCCTCAGTACCGCCCCTTCAGATCTATTATGTTCATTTTATTTGGCTTATCCGGAACATTACCAGTGTTGACAGCAATAAGCTTATTTGGCCTAAAGAATGCATCTGATCGCTCCAAGGCCGGTTGGATAATCAGTGAAGGATTTTTTTACATCCTTGGCGCCAGCCTTTATGCCATGAGAATTCCAGAGCGCTTTAGTCACAAAGAATCGGATCACAGATTAGTGAATCGCCCAGTGATTGGAAAGTATGACTATTTTGGTCACTCACATCAGATTTTTCACCTTATGGTCGTTATTGCAGCCTATTGTCATTGGAACGCGCTAGTTGGCTGCTACCAATACCTACACACACACACCCTTGCAAAGTAGAAACTCCCTTAGAAATGAACGAAAGCAAAACAACAAATTTAATAATTCTACCATGTCACTCAATATGGACCCCTGGAGATACTTTAGGAGAGCTGAGAGATGAATGGGCTCTTGCATCATTTCAGCTTGAAGGGAATGATCATTTATCTTTTAAGGAGCATGTTTCTAGAAGTATAAACTTGTTGAAGGCAGACCGCCAGGCAGTCTTAATCATCTCAGGCGGCCAAACAAAGGCAACATCTGGCCCTATTCTGGAATCCTATTCATATTATCAACTAGGATTAGCTCTTTTTCCTAATGACTGGTCATCCAATTCGAAAAGAATTTTTATCGAGGAACACGCTAGGGATTCATTTGAAAACGTGCTATTCCTGATCTGCAGATTCTATGAATTACTTCGATTATATCCGACGAGCGTGACGATTGTTGGTTTTGAATTTAAGCGTCAAAGGTTTGTCCAACAACACCTTCAACAAGCTCTATTATTCCCTTTTGAGAATATTCGATATGTTGGCAATAGCCCAAATCCTAACTATGGAGAAAGAGAACACAGGAATCGGTACTTTGATGAACTCGATGCCAGCGAGGCACTTCATGCCCGAAATCTATTCGAAAAGGATTGGTACGGTCGAACGGATCCGCTCTTTTCGAAGAAGGCATCACGAGATCCCTTCAAGAGATGCCATGGATATGCAATTAGCAATCCGTCTCTTGGCTCCTTCTTGAACGCAATCGGCGACAGCAAGGAGCTGACAAGCAATGAAGACATTCAGAGTCTTCTTGACGTTCCTTGGGTTGAAAAAGCACTACCAACTTGACCGGATGAACAGTAATAATTACTACGTACAGACTTATCTATTTTTTTTTTAGGCCCGGTTCTTGTTTCTTCTGTCTTGAACTGCCTTCGCCAAGTCCTTCAACATAGTGACAGTAGTCTCCCATGAAACACAACTGTCGGTTATAGAAACACCATATTTGAGAGATTTCTTACCCTCATTACCTGGCGGCATACTCTGCTTGCCCTCATGAATGTTAGATTCAATCATGACACCGATAATGGAAGACTCACCAGCAGAGATTTGTTTGGTAACCGAGTTCAACACAACTGGCTGGTTCTTATAATCCTTCTTAGAGTTGTCGTGGGAGCAATCAATCATTAATTTAATACTTGGATCAGAGCTCTTGGCAATACTTTCCTTTGCTTTTGCAACTGACTCTGGGTCATAATTGGTAAGGTTCTTTCCACCTCTTAAGATAATGAAACAGTTCTCATTTCCTTTCGTAGTTGTAATAGCTGCCAATCCGTTTTTTGTGACACCCATAAAGTGGTGACCCTTCGAAGAGGCCTGGACAGCATCCAAAGCAACGCCAATGTTACCATCAGTGCCGTTCTTGAAACCAATAGGGAATGACAAGCCAGACGCCAATTCCCTGTGCAATTGAGATTCAGTGGTTCTTGCACCAATGGCACCAAAACTCAAAAAGTCAGAGAAATATTGCGGAGAGATGGTGTCTAACATTTCAGAACCAATCGGAATTCCAACCTTTCCAGTCAAGTCGGCGTATAACTGCCTAGACACTCTCAATCCTTTGTTAATGTCAAAAGTGTAATCAACGTTTGGATCATTGATGAGACCTTTCCACCCAACAGTTGTTCTTGGTTTCTCCAAGTAGGCTCTCATGACAATCACCAAATCATCTTCTAATTCCCTAGCCAATCCTTTAAGGCGACCAGCATACTCCAAAGCAGCGTCAGGGTCATGAATGGAACATGGGCCAACGACTACAAGACAACGATCGTCTTTACCAGCAAGGATTTTGGAAGAGTCAATGCGGGCCTTAATGACGGCCTCTAAGGACTTCTTGGATGCAACGATCTCATTTTGAAGTAAAGCAGGTGGAATTAATGGATCGTAACCCAAAATTCTAGTGTCATCATATTCTTCAGGAATAGGTGTTTGGCTCATGGCTAAATTTTTCGAAGAGGAAACGTTGAAGTAATTTGTACTAATATAGCCGACTTGTGAGTCAGCGAAAAATTTTATGCGTGCTTCAATCAAAAACACAATACTTGCCCTATACATTAAATATGTCATGAACGAAACAAGTCTGTAAATGGAAGTGGAGCATGTGCGATGTCAAATAATTGTATCAGCAGAGCACCAAAAATGCTTAGTCTGTCTTTATCATTGAAGAGAATTACAGCCAAATAACCAAGATCAAACGTGGAGAAACTCAACCCGCAATACGGGTAATATATGCATTCAGTGAGGTGACGAGCCCTTTGGTAGGTGGAGTGTGCTTTTCTTCTCGTGCGCACCAGTAAATACTCCAGGGATAATGGGCTTACTGATACACGAAACTCAGAAAGTTTTCCTAGCATTTTTTATTTTTGGACTCCTGAACAACATATTGTATGTGGTTATCCTCTCAGCGGCCATTGATCTTGTGGGGCCATCCATTCCAAAAGCGGTTGTTTTACTCGCTGACATACTCCCATCTTTGACCATTAAAATCCTTGCCCCATTTTTCATTCATGTTGTTCCATATAAGACCAGAATATGGATACTAGTGGGACTTTCGTTTACTGGTATGTTGATCGTCAGCTTGACATCGGAAAATGCAATCGTTAAGAAGATTGTTGGTATTTCGTTGGCTTCTCTTTCATCAGGAATGGGAGAGCTGTCTTTTCTCCAACTTACTCATTTCTATGACGAGAAATGTGCAATAGGCGGATTCTCATCAGGATCGGGAGGAGCAGGACTTCTCGGAAGTTTTCTATTTTTGCTATTGACAAACATCGTTGGCGTACCTACTTGGGGAGCTTTATTATCCTTTTCAATTGCCCCTCTCGGAATTCTTTTTGCATTTTTCTACTTACTAGCTCATGTCTCGCTGGATTCTGGTTACCTAATGCTCCCGAACCTTGATGGTATTGATGTTGAATCGGCTGGGCCAATAGCCACCGAACTTATTGTCAATGACACGAATACGGATCTGAGCGAGTACGCAAGGTCAGTGTTATGTTACATCAAAATGACTTTGAAAAGGATATACCCCTTCTTTTGGCCATATATGCTCCCATTATGCACTGTTTATATTGGCGAGTATGTAATAAACCAAGGAATCTCACCCACTCTTCTCTTTCCTTTGGATGAAATTCCACCCTGGCTTATAAAGAAATATAGAGACATATATGTTCTTTATGGGTTCCTCTATCAATTGGGGGTGTTCATTTCGAGGTCTTCAGTTTCTTTTGGCATTCGTGTTCGGCAACTTTATGTGTTGAGTGTGTTGCAGACTATCAACGTTGGAATTACTTTGATGCAATCCTTATATGACTTTCCTTTTTCGAGATTTTGGCTACTTCTTGTACTAATCTTCTACGAAGGACTTCTAGGAGGACTACTGTATGTCAACACTTTTATGTCAGTAAGTGAACAAATACCGAAAAATAGACGGGAATTCGCTATGGGCAGCGTGGGAATAAGCGATTCATTTGGAATCATGGTGGCAGGTTTTATCAATTTGTGGTTGGAGACAAATCTCTGTGATCGCCAAGTCAATAGAGGGCGGCACTGGTGTCGTACTGGTGGACCTTGAAATAGAATGTGACTCGTGAAGGAAATCGTTGTAGCGGTACCGGAGTATCAAGTATGTGCGTAAGTGTCAGAGCCAAATTGTATTTGCCAATACAATACAATATAATATTTTCTTCCTAATAAAACTTCCCTCTTGAGTATGAAATTTGTTCTCCCAACAAGACTGAACTGTTACTGTGATCGAGTGTCATGTGACACTTGATTAGAGAGGACATGTTTTTTTTTGTTTTGTTTGCATGCAAGATACGGAGAATCCTACATTTCAAGTGTGGCGAGCTCTTATGAGGAAAGGTTCCGAATATTAATGCGGGGTGAATGATAAATGCTGTACTGGGTTAAACCCGGACCCCGAGTGAGTTATGTGGGGTGCGGAATGTTGGGTGCAAGACTATTCATATATAATTTCTATTTCCTGTACTTCATTCAAAATTGGAAGTTGAAATGAATCAACCCATGGCAACTGCTCAGCTCCATTCCATAGCAAATGCTGATTTCGATGTGAATATTCTTGAAGATGCAAATACAGATCCTAATATCACGTTGACAGTTCCATTGCCTACCGACAGGGATACGTACATCGATGTGGAGCCGAATGAAAAGGTCTCAAATAGTTTCAATCTTTTGGGACATTTCATAGAATTCATTTCTGGTGTAAAGTTCAATGAAATTTATGAAAAGAACGAACATAGATACTCTGTTAACAAATTTTCAAAGAGCTTCAACAAGTCGGCGAAAGGATACATGAAGAGAAGATTGGAGACAACAGACGAGCGTTTAGACGAAATTGTCTATGATCTTGTCAACTCCGAGTTGCGGATGAATCTTATCAAAGCTAAAGACTTTCCCAAGAGATTCAAGGACGTAAAAGCCTTCATGGTGAAGTATTACACCTTGGAAAACAAAAAGAACCTTCCGGATTTCATGTCAATCACTGCCCTCAGAATATGCTATGTTACTGTGATAAAAACACTTTCGAAAATGTTTCCGCAAGGTGTTTGGGTCAACAATAGACAAATGAGTGAGTTATTCCAGGAATATTTGAAGAATCCAATGTCCATTGTCTTGTTACCGAACCATCAGTCTCATCTTGACTACGTTATTATGCATTTAATTTTCATAAGGTTCTTGATTTCTGTTCCAACGGTTATTGCGGGAGAGAACTTGAACGTTGCTATATTTGGACACATATTGAAAGGTCTAGGTGCCATATTCATCAAAAGATCCTTCAATGGTGAATTGTACACGGAAAGAAACTTGACAAACTACGTTGAATTTGTCTTTCTCAACAAATTACACTTTGAAGTGTTCATCGAAGGTACTCGTTCCCGGGACGGCAAGCTCTTGTTACCAAAGTATGGTATTTTAAAGACATTGACATCTATCTACCTTAAACAACGGGGGAAAGAGGGCAACAAAAGTTTTGACTTGTTATTGCAACCAATCTCCTTCACCTATGAAAGAATTTATGAAGCCGAGGGCTATCTCGATGAATTGATCGGAAAAGACAAGAAACAAGAGAGTTTTTTGAGCATTTTCTCGAATGGCATATCTAATCTCGTTTACGGAGTTGATAGGGAAGACAAGAATTTAAAGCGCCTGAAGGATGGGTTCATCGATAATTACGATCGGACATTACATGGAAAGATTTTTGTGAAACTCGCTGACAGATTCACACTTTCGTCATACGTCGAGGACGGAAAGAACAGGGTGAATGGCGATGAAGATGGAGTAATTTCTGAAGAAGACGTTAATTTAAAGAAGTTGGGCTTCAAAATCTTACACGCCATCAACGGTCTGTCATATCTTCCCCAGAGTGCCGTGGTTGGGGTAACCATTCAGACGTACTACTATCTCCATGGAGAAAGGGAATTTTCCATCTCGAAGTTACTTCCCTTGATGGACTTCTTAATTGGAGTTTATATGGAAGAAGATTTGAGTGATTCTAACAAGCAAATCTTGACAAGCATCAAAGACTTGTCTGATATTGAAAAAGTGGATTTGATAAAAGACCAAGTCATTCGGTTTTTCAAGTATAATCGGGTTAATCCTGATACAAATCAACTCAGAATCGAGAATTCGTTCGAACTTCTCTACTACAAAAACCTCACCATTCACTTGATTATCCACAAGTGCTTGGCTTCTTTCATTCTTTTGAAAACGCACAATTTGAACCACATCAACAAGTTGTACTACATTTTCACGGGGTTCTTAAAGAATGAGTTCTTATTTGATTATAATTACAACCCTGCCAACAATATTTCCAATATATTGAAGCACTTCCAGGACATCAAGGTGATCAATGAAGACTATGAAATTGTGGATGATCATTATCACCGAGTACTTTCAACGATAATTCAGCCGTTCATTGAGTCTTTTATGATTTGTCTCGACAATTTGAACTTTACCGTTGGAAGGTTTTACGAGAATTCGAGAAACAAAATTTCTGAGCAGCAACTCATCAATGACTCATTGATGCTGAAGGACTATCCAACAACGAAGTCATTATTGAAAATAATTCAGAAAGACAATGTGAAGAACTTTCACAAGGAGAGCGGCGAATACCGTGTTGAGACTTACAACAAGCAGTACTTACTTTCGTTCTTGTTTTATTTGAATAATTTGAAGCTAATTAAGATTTTCAAGAACAAGTCCAAAACTAAAGCTTACGTTATCATCGCCAATTCCAGAGACTTGAAATTCACTCTTCGTTTCTTGCAAAATTTTATCGTCGAGAATAAGACAGATGATATATCAATCAATTACATGATTGATATCGTCGATAAGAATCCCGATCGTGACATCAGAGAGTTGAAGGTAAGATTATAGGAGCTACTCTGTTACGTAATTCAATTGTTCGCTTCTCATGACTTTATATTATATGCCTTGTTACATCATTAATAAATATGAATTCGCTACATTTCACAACATTCTCTCCAGAGCAATGGATTCAAATCACTTCCCTAACTTCCTGTGTCAATATATCTGGCACAGAATGGGAAGTCACAGCAATTGTCAAATTCCAACAGGAAAATGTGATCATTCCAAAGTGCCAGCATTACTTTTAGTAGGCCGAATTCTGTCATCTGCCGACTACCCCTATTCGCACAGCCTGCATCGAAAATGTCAACTCTCGGCTGAGCCATCCAACCACACAACGTGTTTATTTGAAAATCAGGGAGTCTCAAAGCTACATTTTACTCCCACATTGTTCGACAGTTGCCTGAACTGCGAGTATCGTATCACTAAATATGCATTTGGAAAGAGACAAGAACGAGAAGCAACTTAGCAGTCATTCATGGGCAGCACAGCCGGCGCTCCTCCACATTATTGATTTTGGGAAATTGCTTTTTTTTGTTCCCTCTTTTCTTTCCTGGAAACTTCTCACTCAATTTCCTCATAAGATAACTGGTTTGCTCCTTGCTTTCCTAACATTAAAAACAAACTCATCTGGTACACCGTACTGATTTTTGCATTTTCCATAAAAAGGTGAACTATTGCACAGTATCAATAACGCTTGAAGATTTTGTTGATCCTTGCATCTAGAAAACAACAAACGTACCAACTTCCAGGGAATTGATCATTTCTGTTCTGTCCTTACAATATGAGAAAGGAATTGAAGTACATTTTGTACGGTCATGTTGCTGTCATTTTCTTTTTGTTCTACTTGAGTTTTGATCTTATCAGTCTTGTTTTTGATGACTCGTTTGCCGACGCCTTGCTTGATATCGAGTTGAATCCTGTGGACGGAAAGCTAGATAAAAGTCCTATGATACCTAAAATTATACACCAAACATATAAGACTGAAGACATTCCGGAAACTTGGCAACCTGGTCAGCAAGCTTGCGTTGATTTGCATCCGGATTATCAGTACATTCTTTGGACTGACGAAATGGCTAGAGACTTTATTTCTGAGGAATATCCTTGGTTCTTGAAGACCTGGGATTCTTATCCATATCCGATCCAAAGAGCGGATGCTATTCGCTACTTCGCTCTTGCACACTATGGTGGTATTTACATTGATTTGGATGATGGCTGCATGAGAACTTTAGACCCGCTCTTAACCGTTCCAGCTTTTGTTCGTGAGACTTCGCCTACTGGAATATCCAATGATGTGATGGGCTCTGTCCCACGCCATGTCTTTTTTCTCAAGGTGATTGATAACTTGAAGAAGTATCAGCGCAACTGGTTGGTGCCTTACATCACTATCATGTTTTCCACAGGCCCCTTGTTTCTCTCGGTTATGTTGATTCAGTACAAGCGTAAGGGAGTGCCTGAAGCGGGAAAGGTCAGAATTCTCTTGCCTGAGGATTACAAGACACACGAGAAGTCGTTCTTTTCTATCGCCCCCGGTTCATCATGGCACTTGGACGATGCAAAATTAATCAAATCATTGGCTAACCACATTGGATTGGCCGTGTTCGGGGGATTTTTGATCGCTGGCCTCATATTCTTGATGGAATGGTGGTTTTACCAGTGGTGCATTCGTACAAATTTTACCAAGCTTTTTGACCGCTTAGCCGCGAAATTGAAATTCAAGAGTTATGTTAAGAAGAGATCCAGAAAGGATTCCAACATTCCAGTCAATTTCGATTTCGAAAAGGAAGAATCAGTCTAGTTCTTTCAAATATGGCGCACCTTACCTATAGTCATTCCCTTTCCTGATAGACTAATTTAACGAAGGACCTCTTACGATCTTGATTGTTGATTGATATTGACTTTCTTACACAACACGACTAAATGCATACTTCACGTTCATGAATTTTGTAATATTTACATGACTAGTTCTCAATACTCTTCTGTGCTTCTGATTGAGTGCTTGGAGCGCTAGGTTTTGACATACTTTGAAACATGGACAATCCAGCTGCCATCAACCCATTCAAATCGCTCAAATTAGAAGGAAGTACAACAGTGTTCGTCTCCTTCGCAATCTTTCCAAATTCTTTGATGTACTCTTGCGCAACCTGAAGGTTGATGGCATCAGTTCCACCCAGAGTGTTCGTAATGGAATTCGCAATCTTCTCAATACTCAAAGCCGTAGCCTCAGCCTTCAAAATCATGGACTGCTTTTCACCTTCCGCAATGTTGATCTTGCTTTGTCTAGCACCTTCAGACTCCAAGATTTCAGCCCGTTTCGATCTTTCAGCACTGACCTGCCTATGCATGGCATCCAATACATTTTGAGGAGGATGAATATCTCTGATCTCATATCTCAAACATTCAACACCCCAATGTTCTCGCGCGGCTTCGTTAATGGTCTCATTAATGTTTGCATTTAACATCTGTCTTTCCTTCAAAACGGAATCCAAGTTCAAAGAACCAATTTCTGATCTCATAGTCGTCTGCGCTAGCTGACTGATTGCAAACTTGAAATCCTCGACTCCATAGGAAGCCTTGTAAGGATCGTGAACCTTGAAATACAAGATTCCATCCAATTCCAATGAAACGTTATCGGCAGTAATGGCATTTTGAGACGGAATCTCAATGGCAGTTTCTTTCAAAGATTGTACGTATGTGATCTTGTCAATAACAGGCAACAAAATAGCCATTCCCGGCTGCAAAATTTTGTGGAACTTACCCATGCGTTCAACAACATAAGCGGTCTGCTGTGGCACAAACTTCACGACAGTGTTAGATGGAAGACGCTCTTTCTGAAAGAAATTCAAAGCTGGAGAGACAGGGCGCATAGAATTCAAAGAGCTATATCCCCGGCTCGTGGCTACTTTGAGGGCCATAGTTCTTGCTGGTCTTGCGATCATCATTTTGCAATTATAGAGTTCTTGCGGAGAGGTGACTTTACTTGCCTTTGCCATTCATAAAATCATCGTGTGTGTACCAATTGATCACCAACCATTACCATTGTACATTACCATTGTACAATTCATTCCCGTAGACAAAATTAAAAATTGATGGACTAAAGTTTCGAAGATTTCTAAATTCTTCTATTCGTAGTTTTGGTACTTCGTATTTTGGCGATCACCAACACATTGAAGACATTTCACTGTGTACTTAGGCAGGAAAACGAAAACTATCAAGAACGACCACCCATAAATTTTGATTTCAATATGTTTCAGGTTCATCCACATTGTTTTGATGACACCCTACTCTTTAAATACGTTACCAGTCTAGTCCCAGCTTTCATTATTGGTCAAGAACATGTCACGTGATCGATGTCACTTCATTCGTCTGCGAGAGATGAGTTGAAGGAGACAGCTTCAAAATGGCGAAAGAACATGAGATCTCAACAAACGAGAGCTTATTTATTATTGAAGCTTTGAAGCAAGGCTTCAGGACCGATGGACGCAGAGTCGACCAGATGAGAACCCCGGAAATTATTCTTTCAAAGACTGAATATGGATATGTGGAAGTAAAGCTTGGAAAGACACATATAGCTGTTCGTGTCAGCTGCGAGATCAGCAAGCCATTCGCAGATAGACCGTTTGAAGGCATATTTACTATAAATTCTGAGATTAGTCCAATGGCTTCGCCATTTTATGAAAATGGCAAGAACTCAAACGAAGAAATCCTCATAACAAGGTTGATCGAAAAAGCTGTGAGAAGATCTAATGCATTGGATCTAGAAAGTTTGTGCATCGTCGCAGGAGAAAGGGCTTGGCACATCCGAGTCGATATAAATTTCTTGAGTTATGATGGAGGATTAATCGATGCTTCATGCATTGGTGTAATGACAGCTCTTCAACATTTCAAGAAGCCAGACGTTTCAATTAAAGGAACGGAGATAACAATTCACGATATCAACGAGAAGCAACCGGTCCCTCTTAGCATTCTTCATGTACCGATCTGTGTTACTTATTCCTTCTTCAATCCTGGAGAAAAGGAAGAAAACATAAAGGGCCTGTTGAACCAAGAAATTGCAATAATGGACGCAAATATGAATGAAGAATTGAGGAGACACGGGTCCTTGGTCATCACTATGAATAAAAATCGTGAACTCATTCAGTTATCCAAGAATGGAGGTTTGCCCATCGACAGTACTGTTCTTTTAGAATTGGCCAAGAACAGTCTCGAAACTACAGATCGTATTACAGAGCAGATTAAGCAGTTGTTGAAAAATGATGAGGAAGAGAGGTACAAGACAATGCACATGGAGTTGCTCGAGGTTGGGGCCTCCAGATAGATTGGGTATTTAAGCCTTTCTGAAAAAACTATCTAAGGCTCCCTTGCCAACAGCTACTTTATTAACTGGCTTTTTTGTAATTGTCTTGGACTTTGAATTTTTGGTCTTGGCTCTTTGCGTTACCAGAACCACTGATTCCATATTCTCCTCTATGGCTGCTAGCGCTCTCTTCTTAGATTCTATTTCCTTGAAATAGGAATCCAACGGAGATAGGTCAATTAGAGCGTAATCCAAGTATCTCTTTTTCAACGTTCCTGACAAGTACGAACCAAATATCATATCAATACAATACTTGGTTGTTTGCAAGTCAACGACTTCAGAAGCCGGGGTATCACCGGAAGTACACAAAGAGGCTGTAATCATTCCAGTTAGGACAAAATCGGGAGAGTTTTTGACCAACAGCTCCAATCTCTCAACCCTTTGCTGAATAAAGTAGAAAGCCCTCTGCATCAGGAACTTGTAATAATGATCACCATTCTCTTCAATTGTTGAGCAAATTAGGTCCAAACACTGTTCAATTTTTGTAGACACAGTTTTGTGACAAGGCGAAAGATGAAGACTATCTAGAATATCTTCAACGGTATGAAATCTTGATGCGTAGACGTCTTTCTGCTCATACATTGCATTGAGAACGTAGTACGCAATGTTGAATGGAGTACAGGTGACAACGACTGGAGATTTTAGTACCACACCTTGCGGAGAATCTTTTCTTTCAAGGATTATCGACTTCACTGCTTCACCTGAAGGTAATTTTGGTTCTGGATGAGCATCATAATCGCTAGATCCATGAACTTCTCGAAGTTCAAATAACTGATCAGCGGTGGCCAATACTTTCTTTTTGGAGATGCGGGAAGGCAAGGATATGATATCAAACGAGGAATATCCGGCTGGAAGTAAGATCAATTTCGTCCCATCGTCGAGCTCCATGTTGGTAAATTTCAATCTTGGCGCGTTTCAAAAGGTACTGAATATTATCGCGGGGCCCATCTGCCACAATAAGATTAATTGTGGAATTGAACTGAGACAATGTGACGTTATTGATAATTAATATGAATCGAATATATATTAGGAACATTTTCCTTAGAGTCCCACCCAACTCTGAATTAGATCACGAACTGCACCAATACTGGCCAAGATGATCATAATGGTTCCAAACACACTAAAACTCAAAGAACTCATCGATGCTGCTCTGGGGTCGACGTTGAGCAAATGGGCTGTTGCAATTGCACCGCAATTGATTCCCAAAGTGACACCCCTGGTAACGAAGTCGTTGGACGGAATTCTCAACAAGTTAAAGAACAGATCGCCAATGAGAACTCCACAGATTCCACTTAAAATTGTACAAACTGCCATCAACGACACAGATCCCCCAAGGGCACTGATTAAGGGAGTACCAAGTGCCAAGGTGACCAGTCTGCCGATGAATCCGATAGATCTCTCTGAGCTGATACCGATCTTGTAGCAGATGATTGGATAACAAAAGAAAGTAAGAGCGATGGAAAAGACCAACGGAGGCATTAACACCCAAAAATTCTTAATGAAATCTCTTCTGTGTGTAAACATAGGCAAAGATAAAGAAACAATCGAAATATCCATCAAAGATGAGAGGAAATCACCGCAACCTGGCCAGAGCGGTTCGGCAGTAAAGTGTTTGGATAATTCAGAAGGTGGAACCACTTGCCCATTATCCCATAGTGCTTTGTTGTTAAACAAATTAAGATAAGTCTTTCCTGTTTTGTAATACCTTAAATCCTTCAAAAAGCCGCTTGGGGCACCGCTGTGATAAATAAGGGACCCGATGAAGCAGACGAAGATAATTTCTATTGTCAGAATTAAGATCGGATGAGCAAATTTTCTCAGTTTGGGCCATTTCAATGGTATAAGTAATGCAATGTAATATGCGATAACGGTCAACGCAAGGTGATATGGCAACATCACATGAATGGATTTGATATAGTAAACTGGAAGTGCGGCGAAGAAGAGCGTCAAGTATAAGAACCAATCTATATAGTTGGTAACAAATATGGCTGTCTTCTGCGCTAGTGGGGTTAGGTGGTCGAAATGAGCCTGTTCCGATATGGATTGAGAGGGGGAAGAAGTAGACTCACTGGATGACTGCTGTTCTGAGGGAGTATTCTCTGGAGTTTGAGAAACAGGACCTATGTGTGGTGTCGTATTGACTCTTTGAACTTCAATAGGACCTTCGGGGTCTTCGAATGGATTCGTAGAAAGAGGGGAGTTATGATGTTGTCGTGGCGGTTCTGTTCTGATTGGTCTCAAACTTGACACATCAATAGTGGTAATATCGTGAGTTGTCGACCAATTCAAATTGAATAGCTCTATCTCTTTAGTTTCATCAGGCTCTTGTTTGTCATCTTGCTTTTCCAAATTGAATGAGTATACCCCCAAAGCTTGCAATATCATTTTGAAGAACAAGATCATATATACATTCAAAAACATCAATAAAATTCCTCCAACAACAAAAACAGCAGCAATCTTCAAACACTCGATGAACGTTATGTGATCGCTTAAAGGCAAAGTGACAAAGGATGGAATGAAAAATACGTTGATCCACTTGAGTGTGAAATTCATCAGAGGTTTGACGACCAACAAGTAATGTTCCAAGATCCAATGGGACGCATTACCAATAGTGTTTCTCCAATCTTTGTCGTTGTTGTTCGGACTTGCAATGGAGGAGATGGAGCTGAGAATGCATAGGAATATTAGGTTGATTAACATTCCAAGCACTGAAGCGGGGAACTTGATCTTGAAGACATCCGAGAGAAGAACGTTGAAACCGTACAAGATAGCCAAGAGGATGAGGATTCCAAGCGGTATAACTAAAAACGAATGTATGATATGTCGTTGTGAGTACCAAATTCCATAGCCTATGCCTTTAAAAAGGTCGTACGAATCGGCCATGTCTTTTTTTTCGAGGAGTTGCGAGCAGTTCGATCCAGAATACTGTTGAGAAAATACCCCGGTATCCTGGCCAGTCACATGGGCTCATTGCGATTTTCTCACATGGACTCGTTGTGATTTCGCTCTTATCGAACAACACAAACCATCTAGTTGGCCGATCCGAATTATCTTCTACTTTGGGTAGGGGCAACCTAGATGTTTGGGGTCTTTCTGGCTCGTTGGTGTCTACCTTTACTTCTGACGATGTTGTTGACGGTATGCAAACTCGCTATTCAAATCAAGACCACTGCACTGAGAGAAGCACCCCATTAAAAACGAGACTTGAGTTTAATTAAAAGAAAACTATGCACGAGAGATGAGTCCGGAATGGACGTGTAGTAAGGAAAAGGGAAGTGCCTCCCACTGAGAGAGTCTATTCATTCGGTCTCATTTCATACAAATGGACCTGATCAACTGGGAATAACCGGGACACTACGGCCATTCCAGCTTGACCCCTTTCTCAATGATCTCCTTCCTCAATGATCTCCTTTCTCAATGATCTCCCTGAACTCTTCCTTAGCATATCTTAATCCACAGTATCCGCAAGTGGCAGCCTTTGGCTGGTCCAAGTTGATGTATACCTTGGGGTGGCCCTGCAAAGTTGAACCTTTGTTTCCGTCACAAACAGCAACGTTACCTTCGTGCAAGAATCTCACTGGTTGTTGGGCGATCAACTCGATGGCAGCATATGGTTGTGGTTGCTTGCTCAAATCCTTTTGGACAAATCTTTGAGGGTTCTTCGCAATGACGTCTCTTCTGGCAGCCTGGCTTGGGGACCAGATGTCGTCTCTGTTGGGCGCCTGCAAAGCACTTTCGTTTTCAGCCAATTCTCCGAGTGAAAGGCCAGTGGCAGTGGCCTGGGCCTTTTCAGCAAGAGTAGCCTGGTATCTCACGGCGCTTCTTAACAAGTTCTTGCTCAATATTTGCCTCATTGTCTGGTAGAAAAGGGTGCAGTGAGGGACGTTTTCTCAAACAGTAAGCGCATTTTCTGAAAATCTTAATTGGATGAATCCACTGTATATTGTCACGTGTTTAGAAATCACGTGCTAATAACAAAGTATTATAGGAGAGTTTGACCCGGTCATCATTACTGCTAGCGGTTTGTGTGGGATTCATTTTTTTTTTTTTTTTTTTTTTTAGGGCTTTTTCTAGTGGTATTTGTTTAACGTCGTCTCGCATTATGGTGTTCTTCCTTCGATACACCCTCAAGTTGATACGTAAATTCTTTAATACTCGTACTATACAAGCTAAATTCGTCTATTCCGACTTCTTCTTCTTCTTCTTTGGCTCTTCCACGTCGTTCAAGCCTCTCTTTTTACTCTTTTCTTTCTTCTCCTTCTTCTCTTTCTTCTCTTTCTTCTCTTTCTTCTCTTTCTTCTCTTTCTTCTCTTTCTTCTCTTTCTTCTCTTTCTTCTCTTTCTTCTCTTTCTTCTCCTTCTTCTCTTTCTTATCTTCTTTATCACTCACAACTAGCTTATTCTCGTAAGAAGCTTCTTCTGGAGCCTTGAATGCCTTGCTCCTCTCTTCCTTCCTTTGCTCTGTTACCTCCTCTTGTTTGTGGCGTTTCTCCTGTAATTCCATTAGCTTCTTTTCACGCTTACCCATGAAGTATTCACCACTCTCAATCTGCAAATCAACCTTTCTAGGAGCTTGCGTAGGTGGAAATGGTGTATAAACCTTCTTCTTAATCTTCTGATTCTCGGTAGCCTTCTTGCGCGCAACATTTCTCTTCTTAAACATCGGCAAGAATCTAGACCAGTCTTCATTCGCTAACTCTGGATTCTTAGCCAATTCCTGTTTGATCATCAATTCTTTGATGTGATAAATTGGATGGACGTTTTTCATACACTCTTCTACAACCCTTCTGACTTCCTTCAATCCCTTGAAAGGGCCCATAGCACTAACAGTGTTTCCCTGTACCAAAATGTAACATTTTGTGAGTAACTCCAAAGCTTTGAGGGTGTTGCCATTAGGACCGACCAATCTTTGTCTTCTCTTGATAAATCTGTCTTTGTTACTGACAAAGTTGCCGATCTTGATGACATCGCAGGCCACATCGTCCTGCAAAATTTTCACTGCCTGAGGGTATGGCACGGATCTAGCCAAAAGTTTAATCAAGTCCCTAGCCTTCAAGATGATAGCGGGGTCGAATGTTTTTCTGGTGGTCTTAACAGTCATAGCTCCCTCAACTAAATCAAGTTGACAGGCAACATTAAGTTGATCCAAAGCATTTGTTACATCGCTCCATATAGATCTCAAGTAATTCTCTCTGTATTTTGGAAACAACGTCATGAACGAGGATTCTTCTGTGAACGGTTGACCCGAAGCATTATCTTCCGGCTTGAATTCATCAATTTGCCATTTGTCAATATCAGGAGTATCCCAAGGCTTGTCACGATTGTGAGTGGAAACCATCTTTATTGATTGTGCACTCAGAGACTATTTTGGAGATGCTCATCAGCGATTTTTTCCTTGCAGGTCATGTGACCTCAGCCTTACATACTCACTTCCCATCAAGCCAGTAAAGCAAGCCAGAACCATAAAAAGAAAGAAGATGGCCAAGAAAGCTCCCAAAAGTAAAGCCAGCAATGAGAAACCTCTGAGAAACTCAAAGATCAATAAGCCGTCACTGAAGGTGAAGCTCAAGCTGAAGATGAAGAATGCAAAAGCTCAAATTGAGAAACTCAATCAAGACATGACAAGAATTATTGACATCCATTCAGAATTGGTCCTGAATGCCGAGACCAAAAATGAACTTAATGCTTTGGATGCTAAGAATCTAAGAGCAGATCTAGAAAGAGATGAAAACATTAAGAAGGAAAGCAAGAAGGCAGAGCTGGATTTGGCTAAGCAACTTGAAATAATCACAGGGATGTCTCTTTAATCCTCAGAAGAGTCGAACTAACTTCTCTGCTGCTCATTCGACATCAAATTAGAGCCATGGTTGGAAAAGAGATTTTCATTGCCGTTAAGCAAGAGCTATGATGATTAGCATTGACACGATAGATACGGTAACAGAATTAACGCAAGAATGGACTTCCCCAGAAAGGACTCGACTGGTTCATAGAGTCGCTGAGTTTAATAATTCATTCAATATTTTCATAATCATCTTTAAAGAGAAAATCGTAGAGGCCATACTGTATATAAGAGAAATGCAAAAGCTGATTAATGTTTCATTAAAATTTCTGTTGACAACCATGTCTGATCTCACCAACTATAACGAAGAGGAGGAAGAATTCGTTGATATTAATGAAATCGCTGAGGAGGTTGCTGAAGATGCCGGGCCTGCTCCCGAAGATGACGAAAATGACATGGACTTGGATGAAGGTGAAACGCTCGAGATTGATTTAGCCAACAATTCTTGGGCCTACTTTGATCAGCACAAGGACTCCATATTCACTATTTTCAAGCATCCATCCTTGCCTATGGTTGTCACTGGTGGAGGTGACAACACTGCATTCATGTGGACGACCCACACCCAGCCTCCTAGATTTGTTGGCGAATTGGTGGGCCATAAAGAGTCAGTAGTATGTGGTGGATTCACTGGCGATGGTAAATTCGTTATTACGGGAGATATGAATGGTTACATTCAAGTTCATAAGTCTGCCAAGGGCGGCCAAAAATGGGTCAAGTTCCTGGACTTGGAAGAGGTTGAAGAAGTACTCTGGATCACAGTGCATCCCACGTTGCCTTACTTTGCATTTGGAGCACCAGACGGCTCGGTATGGGTATACCAGATTGACGAAGCTAACAAGTCTTTGGAGCAAATCATGTCAGGCTTTTCTCACACGTTGGAATGCAATGGAGGCGTTTTCGTGGGGACTGACAAGGACGATGAGCTATTATTGGTCACAATTTCTGAAGACGGTACGATTGTGAACTGGAATGCATTTACGGGTTCTATTAACTACAAATTACAACCTCACAATGATTTCAAGGGCGTGGAGAGCCCTTGGGTGACTATTAAGGCGCACCAGAACGTGATAGCTGTGGGTGCTAGAGATGGCCAGTTGGCTATCATTAACTTGGACTCTGGTAAGATCGTGCATACTGTTAAAACCATTGAAAATGTGGAGGACGTTGCCGACCTCTCCATCGAGGCTTTGGCCTGGTGCGAGAACTCAACTGTGAATCTCTTGGCAGTTGGCCTTGTCTCTGGAGACTTGCTTTTGTTTGACAGTTTGCAGTGGAGATTGCGTCGGTCGTTGAAGGTCGATGACACTATCACAAAGCTCGAATTTGTTGATGATACTTCAATCCTCGTTGGTTCTAGCATGGACGGGAAAATCACCAAATGGGATGCTCGTACCGGAGAACAATTATTTGTCGGAGTTGGCCACAATATGGGTGTTTTGGACTTCATTATGATGGATCAAGGCAAGAAATTAGTGACTGCAGGTGATGAGGGGGTTTCATTGATTTTCGTGCACGAATAATTTAATATTGTAATAGAGCATTTTGTTAGAGGCGTTGCTTAGTGATATATGTTTAGGCTTCTAGATCATGAGTGGGTTTGAACTTCTCAAGAACACCAAACCATGTGTTGTGAGCATTTTTATGATAAACTTGAGGGTTCAAAGATATATATACCAGAAAGAAGCTAGTCATATCTACAAAAGAAAAGTTGGCGGATTCCGTTGATTTATGATCTGGATGGCGGAGAAGTGAACAGTGGTTCCGACGAAGTAGATTACCGAGGATATTAACAGTGAAGGATAAAGATTGAGCGCTGGATTGAAAGGCGGGGTAGAGCGGGGTGGTCCTACCAGCTAGAAAATATCCGAGGCAAAGACTTAAAAGATTGGATTGATGCTAGAAAATTAAAAGCCAAAACAATCATTTGCTTACAATTATTTGCAGCCTCCTGACAAAGATGTCATACATTCGCATTTTTCCCGAATTTTGTAACCTTACTGAGTTGTAGACAAACTTAAAAGGATCTAAACAGGATCCACATCTTGATACTTAAGAAAAAAGAATAACGACAAGAAGAAAAATAAAGAGCTATCTGTTCTTTCGCCGCAATTAATTCTGGTTCCAATAATTAGACGTCGGCGTCAATGGCACAGTGAGATGAAAGTGTGCAATTTGTAGGTACAGGTCAACACTCGAAGGTAAGAGCCCAAAAAGCGTAAAAAGGAGGGCGCCAGAGCTGTTTAACTAGTGGTAGGACAACTAGTAGATAATCAGAATACCAAAAAGAGAGACCATTGATGCCATCATCGTTTCCAAAGAGTGTTATCTAGATACCCGGACGAAAAGATGTGGACCGAAAATGAAAGAAAAATGCAATAACCAGGCCGCTGTCTCAAAGCGAGTTAAAATAGTATTAGTGCCAATTGGGCCCCAAGTGATGAGCAATCAAATAGTTAAGTCAGATTGAACTCTTCAAAGCTACAAAAGTAGCACACCTTCTTTTTATCTAACAACTGAAGGGATTTACTTCTGCAACTGGCAATCAGACCGATGAATCCATTATATTCAATCACTTTCTTACATAGGACTTTAACTTGGAGAAAATTGTCACCTTGTGTTCTCTTCAAGAAGTGGTCTCAGTCTCGAAGTTAGTCTAGCAGTTCGAGGAAAAATTCCGTAAAATTGTGCCGAAAGTTTTTTGAACAGAGTTACTATGATTCTCAACCGCCTTTTCCCGATTTCGCCACGCCATCAGCCTCTACGGATCTATTTCACCATCAATGGTCCCTTTGATCCATTTTATGCAGATCGGAATCCAGGTATCCCAGCTTATAGAGCCAGAGCTATTGTATGTACTCATATATTGTCACGTGCGAAATATTTACACGATTTAGACGCGTATCGTAATAGCACCTCTGAATCAAGTCTATCCTAATTTCACATCATGACTACGGACGAAACGAGATTGTCAAGTTTTACGCCTGATGACTCACAAAACAAACCAGGGAATCCTTCTGCAGCGGACATGCTATTTTACTATGAGCGGATGCTCCCTTTCAAGCAAGTATTCCAATGGCTAAGTCACTCACCAAAGGCAACCAGAGACTTCACTATGAGAGAATTTGCATACGAATTTCGCCTGGGTGCTTATCAGAGATACAATTCATACAGCTCAGCAGAGGAATTTAAGAGTTCTGTCGTGAATGCCAACCCTACACGTTTTGAAGTTGGTGCAGTTTATTCTGTTAATCCAAAGGAGAGGAAAAATTTGCCAAAGAGCGCCATGAAACCAGTGTCCAAGGAGTTGGTATTCGATATTGATTTGACTGATTACGATGATATCAGAACATGTTGTTCGAAAACGGACATCTGCACAAAGTGCTGGAAATTTATCCAAGTTGCATCTGAGGTCGTCACCTCGGCGTTGAAGGACGACTTCGGCTTTGAGCACTTGGTATGGGTCTTCTCCGGCAGAAGAGGCGCCCATTGCTGGGTGAGTGATGCGCGTGCGCGCTCATTGGACGAAAGTGCCCGAAAGTCTATCGTAGAGTACCTCGATGTTCTTGGGGCACGTTCGCTGAAAATGGGAAAAACCGTGCTTGGATTACGAAGGCCGTTTCACCCACACGTGGAGAGATCATTTGAAATACTAAGGCGAGAGTTCCATACAGTCATTTTGGAAGAGCAGAACCCGTGGGTGTCAACGTCAGGTTCTTCAGAGAATTGGAATCAGATCGAACAACTCTTATCATTCCTTCCTGAACAAGCCCTTCGGTCTGCATTGAGAACCAAGTGGAAGGATCAAGTCTCAGCTTCTACTTCCAGAAATAAGTGGGATGACTTAAACACAGTGGCGCAGAAGGTTCTAAAATCCCAGGGCCAGGTCAATCAACTTAATGAAGCCAAGAAGGAGATCATCATCTATTACATGTATCCAAGATTGGATATAGAAGTGTCGAAGCAAATGATCCATTTGTTGAAGTCTCCATTCTGCATTCATCCTGGCACCGGCAATGTCTGTGTACCGTTTGATCCATTACGTAACATATCAGGTAATCACGAAGACGATGAATATGGATTTAATCCAATGACATCGCCAAACTTGGCACAACTACAAAACGAGATTGATATTTGGGAGGCCAAGAGAGTGAATCGTGATTCCAGCCAACCACTTGAAGAATCCGACTCAGAACAACAACCACAATCTCGCATTCCGGATTATGAGAAGACAAGCTTGAAGCCTTATGTGGAATACTTTGCATCCTTTGTCAATGGTATCACCAAGGAGAGCCTTAAAGAAGTCAAGAGGAATGCCGATAGTTTGGACTTCTAAGTTCCTAAGTTTGACATTCGGATAACTGGAATTGTCTTTCGATTGGGTCAAATAAATAATTTTAGCTAATGAGACATTCTCCTTCGCCAATATCTTCCTTAGGCGAAATATCTTCAATTCTTCCACTCTTGCTCTTGATAAGAATCGTTTCATCATTTCCAGGACGATGCAGAGACCAGGCGGTGATATCTTGTTCGAGTTCGTAATGGAACCACTCCAAATATTCCAATTCATCATTGTACTTCACATGCCCATACGTTAGTGAAATATCACTGTAGTTCAAGTATGGATAGTGCCATTTGGGAACAAAGATAACTGTAGGATTAGTTTTGAATTCTTCAAGCTTCAGGTCCTCATCAATAGTTAAGGTCAAAGCGAACTTTGAAGTTTTGATGTCGAACTCAAATGCTTTTATATTTGCTCTAGTCGATACCAAAAATGGACGGATCACTGCACTTACAGCCCTGACGCCATCAGGCGAAGGGTAGCATTGCTTGAAATGCCTGTACCGAAGGTTATCGGAAGAAATTGATATCAATGTCGAACTGTCATATCCCAAAGAGGAGTCATCGGATTCATCCCCTTCCACTTCGCCTAATTCACCGAAAAATGATTTCTTGAACAATGAAGAAAGCATTTTCTTTTTATGGTGGGCCATCTTCGCTTTCAACACTTGTGTGGGGCCAGCTTCTCTCAAGCTCCGAATCGACTTGAGTGTTGGTGAGAAACTGCTTCTTCTTGAAGGTGACCTAGAAAGCGATTCTGATTCATCTTCATCAAATGCTAAATTTCTATCTTCTGGTGACCAAAATGAAAAGTCTTCGTTGTTCCAACGATCACCCCATTTATGTGAATTGAGGCTGCTGTAACACCAATATGTTACGTGCATCTGCAGCCCTTCCAAGGCATTCGCGAGGGCATCAATTGCCGAAGTCTGCTGAGTATAGCGACCATTCTCATAAGCTTTCTTGCCATCCATGTCAAATGGCATTCCAGTCTCGGACATTAGCACCGGAATATTTCCCAAGTACTTCTTTCCTTCATTGGAGATTTCTAAAAATTGTTTCTTGATACAGTTGCGGATAGCTTTTTCACCGAATACAATGCCCAACATGGGATTGAAGTAGCGCCCGCGCATGATTCCAAGGGTGTCGACATTGTAGACGTAGTTCCAGTTTTTGAACATCAACGACAAGCCATCATAATAGTGCGGGCAGTAGATAGTCTTGGTATCGATGATCCCAGTCTTATCATCTCTCAAGTTGGGAGGGACCTCAAGAACTGGAGGCTGGATCAAGACAAATGCTTCTGGGGTCAAAGTGCGAACCATATCCTTGAATTTCACGTAATAATCCACAAAAAAAGTTTTGATGAAAAAGTCGACATCGATTTTATTAGGGAGCCTTTCGTCGGGAACATCAAAAGAAACCCTGGGTGAAATCTGGTTGAAAAAGTTTGGCATTAACAACTCACATTCCTTGGAACTGAACTCAATCCTAGTATATTGTGACAGGTTACTAACCTTCTCCCAATCAGTACCTTCACTCCACTTCCATACTTTAATACCAGCAAAAATACATTCGCCAAACTCCCAGCCCTCACGTTTCCAGCCATACTTCTCATTCAATGCCTTTCCTTCCTCACGGGAAAGCCAGGCACACTGCCCACGAGGATCCACCAACCTGACACTGTCTTTTTGTGGACCCGCCACAGTGATTTTGTACACATCGACCTCAACTGGAAGGCCCATTCCTAAGCGAAAGCATTGATAAACAGTTGGACAAGAATCTATACGCAACTGCTGCCCCGCAGGGATGTAAGCTAAATGCTCATGGCCCACAAGTCCACAATTGGGTTCATTCAACAGTTCAAATCCGAGCAACGAGCCGTTCTTGAGCATTTCTGGAAGTCGCGTGACCACTGCATCCCAAAGGTGCTGGAGACTCAGATTGAGACTATCTTGTAGGTAATGTTGAATATTGGTACCATTGATTTTCAAATGGGGAAAGTAGGTGGCGCCTGCGAAGAAAAGTGTAAACATTGTGAACAGTGCTAACCGCTTGTAATTGGATGTCCAGAGCATTTTCAGGTAGCATTCGGGGTCAGTTCTACCCATTTCAAACCTTGGATCGTTATGTAAAATGGCTGCCTCAGTTGCAGAAAAGCGGGTAGGCTGTAGACCAGCGGCATATAGAGTCCAAAGAGGGGCTCCCGATCCACCGGAGTATCTCGACCAAACGTCTTGGTGACACTCTAGGAAAACGTAGAGTCCACCAACTTCATAAATGATACGAAGAATTTCCACGGTGTAGTCGATAAAATCTTCATCATATTTTCCTGGGCCAGCATGCTCGAGAGCCTCCCATGTCACCAAATACCGAATGGTATTGTATCCCCACAGCTTGATTCTATTGAAATGCAGCTCAGCGTCCTCGAGAGGAAATGGACGCCCCACGAACGATACTCTGTCCCCTTCAAAAAAAATATTCGAAGATTCAGCGCAGTCCCCCTCATAGGAAGCCATGAACGGCTCAGCCGGGAGTTTCATGGAGCAATCTACATTGATACCTTTGAGGATTCGCTTCCTTGCATCTTCGTCTACCAAGTGTCCATCTTCCACATGTAGTGGCAGACACTCCAAAATCGACTTTGAGTTATTTTCGATTCTAGTGATAGGCTCCGCGAACCCATACTTTCTTCGAAGAGGTTTGGCTCCAGACGATGAGATCCGTGGAACGCTATTGTACACAGAAAGCCGATCATTGATCGTATCCCGAGCACCTTTGAATGCAGAAATGAACGGAGACATGAAATTTCAGGCAAAATTTCTTTAAGCTGGTGCACTGAGAAACACCTTATATATATTCGGAAGTTCACTATTGACATTACTTTCATGCACCCCACTTTATCACAGTGCCTCGATAGGTAGTCGCACGTGAGCGAGGGAAACTGTTGAGTTATGTGCATTCTCTCCCAGTTACATGCACTCTCACTGTAATTCAGCTGCATGATGTTCTGGACCAAGACTGCCCTCGTCCCGATGCCAGATTATAATTCTATATTCCTTATATAAGTAGGGGTTTTTCTAGCCGGTCCTCAGGGAAAAGTTACTTGACTGTAGCTATTTATTTTCTTGACAGACAAGTAGAGCTTTTCTTCTTTACAAATCGATTCGTAAGTTCTGCATCTCTGTTGCTAACTAGCAGCAATCTTTGCAGGCTGAGAGATTGAATGTCTACCCTGGACACTGTTGAGGAGTTTCGTAAGTCGCTGCCTTATGGACATAGAGGCATTGCTAATTTTAATTTTTGGTTAACAGGCGTCATTGACACTTGGCCCCGCGTTAGCTTTGATGTCTGGCATTGTATCACTGGAGGAGAAAGTTAGGTAAGCATATTATCCAAGGAAGAGCGTCTCAGGTTCGGCAATGTTTTGAGGAAGGAGTTCCAAGGAGTGCTGATACATCTCAGATGAAACTGGCTTTAACAGTTTTACGTTCGAAGAATGTCAGGATTATAGTGATATGAATACCATTCATACTCTCTCTCAAAGAGCAAGATTATGAGAATATGTTATTGAACTTCGAAAGAAAAGCGAACTCAATGAAGCGTATCGTGTTGCTAGGCTGGAGAAACTGATCGAAGAATGCTATTGTATCGAAAGGTTTCTGAAATTCAACAAGGATTTTGCCGTCTGGGATATCCGAGAGTTCTTGACCTTCTGGAGTCCAGAATGAGATAAAGGCTCATTGGAAGGAAGAAAAGGTTGACTTATTAATTACTTTTCTTCCTGAGACTACAGAACGAGTCCAAATTGGTCACATCCAGAGAACACAAGTGCCTTATCTCAGAAGTGCCGCGACTGAGATGGATGCGATTGATGCGTATATATGGCTGCGAAATAGTAAACTGAGTGTAAAGCTTTGAGGACGCGAAAATACCTGACGCGTTTCCGTTCACTGGTGAAGTTGGCTTAGAGCCTTTTTCTTCGCTTCCACGTGTGACGTTAATCTCCAAGCATCCTGACTTTCAGCGAACCGGTCGAATAAGGGCACTATCTTCTCTCTTCTCTTGCGTTCGCTGAGGTTCTCGGGGTCGGACTTTCGGAAAAACCTAGGTGCGAGCTCCGTTAGCCACTTAGGATCAATGGCACTAGCGCAGTGCATGTACTCCTTCGTAGTAAGAAGCAACGTGTGGTAAATGACATATTCAGTGCTTTTGCCAAAGAGCGCCAGCAGCGGATGCAAACTAACTGGTGTCTGGTCCACCAACGTATTATATATGCCATCGTGCGGATCTCGCTTAGCCAGATTCCTGAAATATCCAGAACAGAAAGCCTTCCTAACCGCTGAGACATCGTCAGCAGTCTCGATCGATAAATGGAATCTGTTCATGATCGACACGAGCTGTTTGCGTACATCCAACGCCTTTTTCATGCTCCTTTCATGTATGAAGTTTTCTTTGCACCACGCAGAAGACCGTCCACTGAGATCCCACGCCTTGAAAACATTCAAAAGAGTTAAATGATCTCCATGGATACTGTGAAATCGTTGCTTCCTCTGATCTGCCGCGGCCTGTTTTTCTTTTGGCCGGTAAAATACTGTTTGCACTGAGAGCATTGCAACCACACTCAAAACCTCAGCACTGCACTCTAAATCCACTGATGCCAATACCGTCTTGGACAAAGCAGGCTCCATAGGGAATTCAGCCATTCTTCGTCCGAGTGACGTTAAGAAACCTTCATCATCAAGCGCATCAAGCGTATAAAGTGCATGTAATGCATTAATCATAGTCGGTAATGGTGGTGGGTCCATGAATTCGAAAGTGAGTAAGTCATCAATTCCCATCGCCTTCAACATCAAGATTGTAAGCGATAGATTCTGCCGCTGTATTTCTGGGATCGGGTTTGGCAACATCTCAGTATTAAATGCTGATTCAGTATAAAGACGAAAACACTTTCCAGGACCCGTACGTCCAGCACGGCCAGACCTCTGGTTTGCCTGAGCTTGGGAGATTGGTGACACAATTAACAGGTCCATTCCTAGCTTAGAGTCATAGGCATTAACCTTGACATAGCCAGGGTCCACCACATATTTGATGCCGTCAATAGTAATAGATGTCTCGGCAATGTTGGTTGCCAACACCACTTTTCTTGCACCTTCGGGAGCCGGCTCGAAAATTCTCGATTGCATCTCGGAGGGCAACGCAGAATAGACAGGTAAGATGATCAACTCTGGCACAGATTTTCCCAAAGTTTTAATCCGCTGAAAAAGAATTTCGCAACTTGTGTCAATTTCTTCTTGACCAGTCAAGAAGACCAAGATATCACCATTGGCTTCTGAAACATGTATTTGCATGATACAATCAAGGGCAGCGGCTAAATAATCCGCTTCGGCTTCACGGGAAAAAAGTACCTCAACTGGAAAAGTTCTTCCTGGGATTTGGATAATTGGGCAGTCGTTGAAGTAATGGGAAAATTTCTGAGAGTCCAACGTGGCCGATGTCACAATAACTTTCAAATTTGGATTCAGCTTGGTTGCAGATTTTAGCAATGCGAAAAGAACATCAGTAGCAATTGTTCTTTCGTGTGCTTCATCTAACATAATGAGCGAATACTTCAGCATGGTTTTATCAAGAAGTGCTTCCCTTTGTAACATACCATCTGTCATATACTTTATCCGAGTCTTTGAACTGGTGATGTCCTCGAAACGAACGTAGTATCCGACTTCTTCACCAACTTTGCACCCAACTTCTTCCGCGACTCTCTTTGCAACCGACGTTGCAGCCACTCGTCTCGGCTGCGTACATCCAATGATTTTCTCTCTCCCATTAACAACATTGAGTGCTTCCTCATAGACGTATTGAACGATTTGGGTAGTTTTTCCAGAACCTGTTTCTCCCACGATCACTAAAAACTGGTTCTCTCTTATTGCCTCTACCAACAGACTCCGCTGTGCGTATATAGGAAGAGATTTTCGTTGCTGGGGAATTGTAAGATTCGTTTTCCTTCCATATTCAATCTTGTGATTTTGTTGACTTTTTCTCCATTCTGAAATAACAGACTCTGTCTTAGACTTGCTAGCAGTGTCTTGCTTTGTCATGAGCGATAAAGGATCGTTTGAGTCCCGTGCTATTCTAGCATCTGATTTTAATTGTTTTTGCTGTTGTATGCGCTCTTCTCTAGCTTTCTGTGCTAATTTGGAGCCACTCATGGCTGCTCGGTTCATGGATCCCGCTGGATTCTTAATTATAAGCAAGGGGTTGGCGCCTCCAGTGTTAAAGCTTTGTCCCTTCAAAAACGTAGGCTCATCAGTATTGAGTTCAACGTCAATCTGAATATCTTCACCGTGGTCAATGTTTTTCTCTTCCTCTATCTCATGGTTAAGTTCTGGGTAATCTGCAACGGAAGCGGCCCCAGATGCAATGAGTTGGCGGATCTCCCACCTTTCTGGCGAGGTCAATCTTCTTCTTTTGGGAGCACTGTCATTATTCTTATGTCGACCTCTTTCCCGGCCTTTTGGCTCCTCAATTTCATCCAGTTTATCAAGTCCCGTCAACTGATCTATTCCAACCATGGTCAAAGAAATTTTATCTCTTCTTGCGCCTGGCTCAACCAGCTTAACCTTCGCATACACCTCCTGATTAGGTTTGAGTACATCTTGTGGATGTCTGATATGTGTTCGGCCATCAAACAGCATGTTTGACACATGACAAAGGCCAGACGAAAAAGATGTAGGACTACCAAGACGAATGAAAGCCCCATATGATGTGATATTGCTCACGTAGCCTCTGTGAATTTCTCCAACATTGTATCTGGCCTTCTTCGTGAATTCAGCACTAGCCTTGCTGGAGACACTTCCATTTACTTCCAATTTCTTCGGCAAGGTAGCTATTTCTGGTCCCAGAAACTGTTCATCAGAAAAAACACTTTCTTTCTTGACTTTCGTTTGATTTATGATTCTCTCCTTGCTTAACCTGGATTTGAGAAGCTCCAGCTTCACTTTCGGCTCGGCAACTTCGGCTGGTCCAGAGATCGAATCTTTCTCTTCAGTTTTCACGATAGGTTCGGCCTTGATTTCAATTTTCACATGCTGAGCTTCAATGGCAGCAAAAATGTCCTTAAGAAATGCATCGTTGAATTCGTCGCCACCATTTTCCCTGACTGCTTTAACGAATGAGTCGTAATTCACTCCCTGTGCATTCTCAACCGATTTATACAAGCTTAGCAAGAAGTTCGAAAGGACAAGGTCATTGTCGGGGATTTGGAGGTGCTTAGTAACAAGCGTCGCAAGCTCTAGAAGCAAACAGTCATTGGCCATATGTGGATATACTCAATCGTAGTTCGTGCGATGTGGATTTCAGCTGCGATCTATGTAGGCCGCAGAGCACACAGCACAGAGAATGGATATATGAATGAGCAGATGAAAATAGAGTATCGAACCAAGAACAATTAGCTAGACGAAACTATTAAGTCTCCATTAGTGAATTATAAACAATTTCGTACAAAGAATTATTTAATTTGGTACAAAGATCCGCAGACATAAGCTAAATGATAGTCGTAGAGAACAACATGTCGACTATTCTCAGCAATGAGAGCAAGTACAAGCGCAATTTACTTTATGCATCAATAAGTCTTTCTTATTCTTACGCTCTACATCTACTCGTGTTATCTTTCCATTATCTATACATCGAGTTCTCTCACCCCATCCTTGTCGACAACCTTGACGTAAACGCCCTTGAAGTCAATGGGCATTCTTTTCTCCAATTCTTTTAAACTCAACTTCAACAACTCCAAACCCTCCTCTAACTTCATGTCGGGACGATAGTGCCTGTCAAACAATGACGTGCAATAGAAGGCAGCATAACCATGTGCTCCATAAGGCAATTCCACCTGGGTGCCCAAATAGTCAATCCAGTTCAACAGTGGCGTATTTGATTTCGTGTCGTAGCCGCCAATTAACACATTCACCTGGTAAGGCTTTCTGGATCTGATAGAAGTAGCTAGTTGATTGCGAACAAAAGATGCGGTGGCCTTGGGCGACAACTCCAAATCATTTTCTCTCATTGAGTACAATTGAATGTTGGCCTGAACATACTCAGCAAACTGCACTGTGTCTCCTGATTCTCCAGTGTAGGCAATCAAGTTGTGAGTGTTCAATTTTCTAGTTTTGTCGTCGGTGTCTTTCAACACAGAAATACCACGAGTAGCAGCTTTCGAGGTGGCGATGATAGTGGCGTCCAGAACCTTGATGCCGAGGATGACGTCCATTGTGAGGGTTTGTATGGAGTTGTAAGGTTGGACCTTGGGTGGAGGTCTGGAGTTGAGTATTTGCCACGGTGTGCGAGACTCATAAGTGTACCAACCAACTTTGGTTAGGGGATGTACCAGACAAGAGTACGATTATCAATACTAGAAATCTATGCTCCGAAGAATGTATGGCGTAGAAAGCGGCTTGTTGGCTACAAAACTTGGTATACTCTAGGAGGTCACTCTATATTGTACCTTCATTCATGGATTGAGTCTGTTTATCAAAAGAATGATCAGTAGTGCATTATCCGTTTACCACCGAAGCAATGTCAGCTTTCAAGCAGATGGGCATCCAAACTCATCCTCCATGTTCTCAAGTCAAAGCATTGATTTTCTGTTCAACAAGTCGTGTAATAAATTGAACCAAAGGAGAGTTTTCGTTCTTGAACTGCCCCTCGAGGGTGATTTCAATTTGTTTCTCAACCAACTTGCCGGTAAAATCCACCTCTATGTTGACACTATCTCCCTTGTTCTTGGCAGGTAGAATTACTTTACCTTGAGAGTAGCTTACCAACATAATGGAGAACTCTCCCGTAGCGTAGTCAACTCCGGTGACCGTCAACGAGGTACCATCTATTGCGATGAAACCTTTCTCCACAATATAGTTGATGTTTTCCTTGTCACGAAGTTGGAAAGTAAATGCTATAGAGTTTCCATCCGGCGTCTTGTTTGTGATTGTAGCGGTTGTGTCCACATGACCTTGCACAACATGACCCCCAAGTCTGACTTCGGATGTCACGGCTCTTTCCAAGTTGACCTTGGAACTTTTGCGTAACTGACCCAAATTTGAACGACGGAGAGTCTCAGGAGCAATTCCGACTTTGAATTGCGTTTTGGCGCTATCGAATTCTGTAACAGTAAGACAGACACCGTTGGTACTGATAGAGTCACCTAAGTGAACATCCACCAAAATTTCCAGACAGTCGCCAATGATAGCAGAAACACCATTGCCTCCAGAGTCTGAGTTGTCTAACTCATTATATTCTAAAATTGTACCTATTGTTTCTATTAATCCGGTGAACATTTCTACCGCTCACCTCCTACCTCAATGGTGACTAATGGAGAGAGCAGCAAAAAGACCTGTGCACCATCTCTTCTGGTCTGTACGCAGGTAAAATTGTGGTTGCGAAGTTTCCTTTGCAAACCCACGTGAATTTGTGTGCCAAAAAAATCTCGTAGATAACATGGAATTAGTGATGACTACAGTAAACCTTCTTAAAGGAAATCATATATTTCAAATCTTTAAAACTTTATAAGTGTAATACATAATAAATCAAGAAAAAGTTATTAGCGTGCTATTGGCTTCAGGAGATTAGCGCCCGCAGCAGTATGATAAAAATGACAGACAGTTTCAAATTACAACACGACGAATTAAAAGCATGCGAATTATTATCAGTGTGTCATTTAGATCAACATAGCAACACCGGCAGCGGCGGCAACACCGAAAACACCGGCACCGACAACCTGGACAGCACCAGAGCCGGAAGAGGAGGAAGAACCGTTGGTGTGGTTGGAGCCGTTGGTGGCGTTAGCAGCGGAAACAGCGGAAGCGGCAGTCAAAGCGAGGACGACGGTCTTGAATTGCATTTTTGATAGTGATAAAGAAGAGAAAAAATTTGTAGGGTCGAACGGGGGGACCCTTATATAGTGGCGAGATTAACTTCCTGCATTGCGTTCTGAGTGTACAAAGAATTCAAAAGAAATTGCTATGTACAGGACCGAGTAACTCTTCCGATAACGAACTTCTTTCAGAAAACCGCAATTATCAACTTCACGACTTCTCGAGGGAAAAAAGGAGTCAGGGTATGTTGTTGTCTTGTTCCCGGACATTAGGTTTGATTACTTCCAACTATTTAGCTAATTGTGTTGGAAAAGTGGGAAGCCACGGTCGATATCGTGACCCATTTGGAGCTGCACATAATACTACCCTTTTCAGAAAAAGTCGTCTATTTTCGGGTTAATTGTGTGCCGGGACGGCACACAAAATCACGAATCTAGGCAGTGCTACACGCCTCGGTGGCTCCCTGAAAGCTAGCGGCGAGATGAGGCAGATTTGAATGAGAGTGTGCGGAGACATCAAGTTCACTAGTATTACTCCAAATTCTCGGCTTCCCGAAAAGTCATGGCATCAAAAATTCTCGGCTTCCCGTAAAGTCATGGCGTCCGAGCAATCACTTTTTGATGCTTCATCTGCTTTGACAGCAAAATTTGCTCCGCGATAACCAAAATTGCTTTTTTTCGGACCAGCCATGCGTTTACATTCTTGGCAGCATGGGCCCCTTTTTTCCGAGAATCCTACCACTCTTCGTTAGCTATGTGAAGGATGAGAGGAACGCAATAGCTCATTTTCCGTGCCTGTGACACCAAGAACAAAAGCCGCTCTTCACCGGAAAACCGGCAATTGGACATAAGAGGTTTTCATGATACTCTTACTTAATTATTGTTTTCGCGTCACAACTTTCGCGTCCTTAAGTGGTCAATTCTAAACTTCACGGTTCCTCCTTTACGTAGTGCAGATATCGCGCTTGCAACGATGGACTTCTTCGCGATTGATTGCTCCTTGCGTCAGGGGTTATGATTGCTAATAAGGATATCACATACCATCTTTGGTCACCTCTTCCAACACCAGTGCCCCATGTATGCTATAATAGGGGATCCGGGCATCTGCTTATTGTTTGAACCAATGAAGTTACGCGAGCACCCTTACTTCTTCGGAAGATAAATTTTATCCGGGAAGTGGAGCACGTCACCGCAATAGCGGGGAAGTGGGGGAACGCGCGCCGTGTAGAAGATGCCAGGAGCCTACGAAAATAGGTTAGAGGGATGTGCGTGCTTGGTCGAAAAAGGAACCAAGAAAACGGTCAATCGTCCCCCTCTTGCTGACCACTCAGAGCCGGTCTTATGGCCTGCCTGTAGGCGTTCAATAATGTGGTCAACTAATGACATCAGAATGAAATGTATCACACCAAGAAGATCAAAATTAAATATATGTATCTGTTCACAATCAAGAGGAATGCGCAAACTTCTTTATAAATTGGGTCGCGAGTAGTACGTGAAGACACGAATGGATCTTTCAACCATTGAATAAAATTTGGATATGCTCACTTCTTCGTACTCTCCAGAAGCAATTGATGCTTAAATGCAGCAAGAAAGGATGGATATTCTTGTAGTGAAACTTGTGTTTTCATTATAATTGTGATCCACTTAGTCGTATGTTTCTCTGCTCCTTTCCCTCTTCATTGTTCATCCCGTCTTCCTTTCTTCCTCCTGCTTCTTCTTTTCTTCCTCCTGCTTCTTCTTTTCTTCCTCCTGCTTCTTCTTTTCTTCCTCCTGCTTCTTCTCCTCTTCGGCTTTCCGTCTGTCTTCAGATTCCTTTCTCCTTCTGTCATCTTCTTCCTTCAACAGATGTGCCTTCCTCTGCTCATCCTCTTTGTACCTCTGCGCCATGCTGTCGGCGTCATCTTTGTACATCTTAATCAACAAACCCAAATTGGCGACTTCAGATTCGTAATTCCATCCTTGCATGAACACTTTGCCCAAGAAGGGGTCACCCCACAAAGCCTTGTTGGCTTCGGAGCTCTCCACGAAGTCGACCATGTTTTTCTTGTACTTTTTCATTCTATTCAGTAGAAGCAATGTCATCTGGTTTTCATGGAACAACGTGAAGCTCTTGCTGACAACATATTCACGCCACAACCAATCGGAGTATAAGAGGTTGCCGAAGTCTTCCGAATCGAAGTTAGATATTTGCTTCGTCTCTAGTTCGGTCGCCTCACGCTTGATCACTTCACGAGGGCCCTTCTGACTCTTTACCCATTCCGTCTTATCGTTGATGTACGTGACCAAAATGTCTTTCTTTGACCAAACACGCATGCTTGGGAGATAAATGTGTGACTCGAAGTTATTCTTAACCAATCCCTTGATGTTGTACTCGTGGGATACGGGCATGCCAAAATACTTTGGAACATATCCAATCAGGTTCTGAACACTTGTCATGACAAGCGGAGTCAACTCATCCAAAGAACTGAAGTGCCTGTCCCGACAATTGTATGTCTGTTTGTGAATGTTCTTTGCCGTTTCGGTGCCAATCTCTGAGGCAGCCCTCTCTTTCTGGGGCTCAAGTTGAAATACATAGTCGTACCGGCCAGGAGCACGTTCTTCACTCACAGACAACCCTGTGATATCAACATAGACACCAGTCTGAATGTCAATGAAACGGGCGTCGATGTTGTTGTTTCCATTACCTTTCTCACGGTGTGTGATACTATTGGTGACGTCAATGAAATAGGAGCTCATGCCATTGAATTCAGATTCCATGACATCGCCAGCCATGTAATCATGACCAACATTTTCAACGACCAAAGTTTGATTGAACTCTCTTCCTAGCCTGTGGAGGTCGCGAACTGGCATTTGGACATCGATATCCATGTCCCATGGAAATGACATGCCGTTCCAGTACCACAGGAGTAACGAACCATGAGCAATCCAAGTCACTAGTCCATGTACCCGACAGAATTGCAAGTAATTCTTGATGAGTCTATGCAACACCATCAGCTGCGGATCAGTGTTGACTGTCAAACCGTTAAAGAAACGCCAGTCATGGTGATCGCCGTATACACGATCACCATACATGTTCAAGAGTTTTGCTTCATTGAAAGATTTAGCTGGATCTTTGGTGTCACGAGAAAACTGGAGAGAGTCAAGGTAGCTTTGCTCCATGGGAGATCTGTTCTTATCGCTGAGACTCTTGATAGTGCCGGCGACATCCATGTTGAACCATTCAGGCTGGAGGTCGATTTCGAATGGAGCGTCAGCCTGTGGTACATTGGGCCGTCTGTTTTTAAGTAATGCTCTGTAATTTTGCAACACGTCGACTTCTGCCGATTCCGTGTTAACGTAAACTTCTTCTGCCATTCCATTATGCAAGAGAGAGTATTTCAAGTCGTTTGGGCTATTGGAAATATCAATATGGTAACTGCCTCGGCTGGTTGTAAGGAATATCAATTTGGTAGGCGAAGGCATCGTCAGGTAGACAAACAGCTTCGCCATCAATTTCGCCAGCTCCTTGGTGTGAGGGCCAGGGAACTTGTGGACTCTGAAGCCAGTAGGGGCGTTCATATCGTCGACACAATAGTCTGATACCGAGCGCATTTCAGAGTCGGTAATGATCTCCTTGAATGAGGAAATATCGAAAAGCTGGCTGCATGTTGGCTTCAAGTCCGATTGGACAAAAATGTACTTATTGAGATCCAGGAGATCAATCCAATCCGACCAGTGGAATGGAACGGGGGATCCAGGATTCTTCTTAATCCATGCCAAGTAGACTCCCAAAGTTAACCTGGGATCAAATGGTTGTACTGGCGGTTTGAGAGCATTGTCGTCACGAAAATACTGCGGTACGGTCACCTTGGTGGAGGGTTTGTAATTCTCCTTGAGAAAGAATAGTTTGTTCGATGAATCAGTCTCCAAAGTGGAGTTGGTGATCTTTTTGAACTTTTCGATGAACTGTTCATCGAAGTCAAGATGCAAGTCGGCCTCCGAAAGCCGCTTATATAGCATGTGGAAAGTGACTGTGACCTGGTCATGGTATTTGGCAGTTAGCAAGCCGACTGAGGGAGCGAATGTGAAGAAGGCACCATAACTTGTAATGATTGCCACTGCCAATAGGAGAACTTTTGAACTTCTCCGAAATCGACGAAGCATGATGGGGACTGGGATGCGAAATGAAATGTTAAAAATGGAAAATGCAAAAAGAACAGCAGGTTGAAAATAACGAATTTCTTTACAATTAAAGCCTGTTCGTGATTTCTACGAGCAAGGTTTCGACCCGACAGGCCATGCATTGACAAAAGGGCACATAGTCAACAAGAGGTTGTACGTTCTGTGACCGTTTGCTGTATGTAGTTCAAATCCGAACCTAACGCATAACCTTATCAGGTTTACCTCGCGAGCCGAAACGCCACAAACTCATTTGACGCAAAGAAGCTCGGAAGGAAGTACAGCTACATGGGAAGGGCTGGAAAGCTCAGAGGTTTCGGAATCCATGTTGCCTTTCTCTACGTTCCTGTTTAGCTCCGTCGGACGTACGTGCACATTGACGGGAGTAGCATGCGTGAGTGCATAAGGGCTATCAGACAAGAAAAGAATTCAACAACTGTGGGGCACACACGGAGAAGACGGTTTCGTTTCTCGATCAAGTTTTTTCCCAGCTGAAGCAGGGTGAGCTGACACCGAACGTCAGGCGTGCGTTCCGAAATCGTTCCGTCATGTTTTCCTATCGGTATTCTGAACTGTCCGGCAGAGAGTCGGCAATCTTTTATCCGCATACGACTGCTTCGTCGGGAATTAGTCTCGGCGCATGAGCAAACGACTCGGCGAAGCTTGTCTCGTGCGGCATCGCATCAAGAGCACTTGGCTAAACACTAAATAGAGACTGCACTTGCTTTCAGAGAATGTTATTTTCGTCGAGCCCACAGAGCCCACAGAGCGGAAGGCATCGTCTATCTTTGATACCGAAAAAAAAAAAAAATAGTGGTTATTCGCTTCTGGAGAAGAGATGCGCCTAAAATGTTCCGAGAGTAAATCATTCACGTCTAGGGAAACTAATCGTCTACATTAGATACGTGACTGGGAACGACGTGTGTGTGATCAATCAATAAAAAGTAACTGAGGTGAACTAGTTTAGGGATGGGCTTTTGCTGTCGAGTATCGTTTGAACTGCACTTTTGAATGCGCTACTACGAAAGCAGATGCTGGACAGAGTTCACTACTTTTTTGGTATTGCAAGTAGGAAATCAAGTCTGCATGGCCGGCACGACTAATAATATTCATTATGCGTCGGGATCTCTGAAAACTGTTATTTGAAATTGCTAGTCGACTTCTTGGCTGTGCCGATGTGCCTCGCACGAGCCATAACCACTGTCTGCACAAGTAAATTTGAATGCAGGTCCTATACTTTAATATAGAAGATGCCCATTTATTGTTGGTCCATTATGAAAGTGGCCCTTCTGTTGTCAGTCCTTTATGGAAGAAAGCTCTTCGGCACCACTGTATAGAGTGAAGAGCAATAATCATTTTTTGGGTATACAATTTGGCCGAAAAGCTTCTATGTGCGTTACGAGCGCAACATTCTCTAATTGTAAAGATGAAACCATCCCGAATATTTGGTTGAAACGAAGATCAAAGTCGGGTGTACTGGTCCCTGGGTGCATAGGAAAGCAAGTGAATACATTCAGCCACAATAATACAATCGCATCCTGCTAGACAGGTGATAGATCGCTCTCCTCAAAATTTAAATTTACGATTTAACATATCTCAGAGTGTAACATTAGATACTATTTATGCTAATCACCCGTTCTTTAATCAAGATGGACATATCTCAAAGTGTAACATTAGAGGCTAACCACTTACTCCTTAATCAAGATGGAGGCAGCACCCATACCAGTACCAATACACATCGAGGTAAGACCAATTTCACCTGGCTTTAACAACGGTAAGATGGTAGCATACTGTCTTGCACCAGTGCAACCCAATGGGTGCCCCAAAGCAATGGCACCTCCATGAATGTTCAACTTGTTGCTTGGAATGTTGCAAGTCTCGGCAGAGTACAAGCACTGAGCAGCGAAAGCCTCGTTGACTTCAAAGATGGAAATGTCGTCAACAGTCAATCCGGTCTTCTTCAACACATCTGGGATGGCAATTGCTGGTCCAACACCCATAATTTCTGGAGGAACACCAACAGTGGAGCAAAGAACAAATTTACCAACAATTGGGTAGCCATGCTTTTCAGCGAGCGCTCTTCTCATCAAAATGACACCAGCACATCCGTCAGAAACCTGCGAAGCGTTACCGGCATGTGTGACACCGCCCTCTTGAAAGGCTGGCTTCAACTTGCCCAAGGACTGCGCGGTAACACCCTTTCTTGGTCCCTCGTCAGTGTCTACAATAAACTTCTTCAACTTTGGCTCCTCCTCATCGTCCTCGTCCTCATCTCCCTCGTTGTAGTACGACTCGATTGGCAAAATTTCAGACTTGAACGCACCGGAGCTCACAGCCTTCTCGGCCTTGTTGTACGATGCAGCGGCGAACTCGTCGTTGACCTTTCTGGAGATGTTGTACTTGGCTGCAACATTTTCGTTGGTGATTCCCATGGGGATCAAACACTTGTCCATCTCAGCGTTGTCGCGAAGAGCCACATCTGGCTTGGCAAGTGCTGTAGCGTTGTAGTTGGAACTCATGGACTCGACACCAGCACCAATACCGCAATCGATTTCCCCCGCCTTGATTTTGTTGGCAATATCAGAAATAGCCATCAATCCGGAAGAACACTGTCTGTTGACTGCCAGGAAAGCAGCGGTGTATGGGAGCCCAGCGGCAAGAACAGCACCTCTGTGCTCAGTGGCACCACAAGCGGGTCTCAAAACATTACCAACGGTAACGTCCTCAACCAACTTTGGGTCGATGTTGGTTTTCTTTAACAACGCCTCCAAAAACTTGGTCAAAAGCCAGTCTGTTCCCACGTCTTTGAAGCCACCTTTACCACCTTTAGTAATGGCGGTTCTGTAAGCTGCGACGATGACAACGTCATCGGGGTTCTTCTGAAGCAAAGCCTGCTTGGAGGAAGGGTTCAACTGGCCGGCCAACTGATTCAATCTGTCCATTATAAATAAATTTTGTTGAGGTATGGAATGGGCAATCCCAGCAGGATCTTTCGTTTCTTAAATAGTTGTAGTTTGTCACGTTCATCTGATTGCACTCCGCATTTCGGGAAGCTGGTACTGCACAGGGCTGGAGGTGATGCCGAGGAACACCGCTACGATGACCCGAATGACAAATCAGAAGGAGCCACGCAGGAATCCAGGTGGGCGATAAAGGAGGGGAGTACGACAGTCCGAGGGAGCGTGATCCAGTGGTGTGTGGGCCTTTTCCTTTGCACTCTGACCGTTTTTACCTTGCAACTTTTCGTGTGCGGATAACGCTTCCGCGGGACCCATAATGTGGGGAGCGCACATGTAAAACCCGTACACCTCATCTATACTTCCGTAATCGCTGTGATCAAGGTTAGCCTCCGAGAAAAGGGTGCAATTGGAAATCGAACTGGTATTAGGAGATTATGAATTTTTTTCGGAACATAGAGTAGTTTCGCTGCCTGGCGGGTCTGAAAATCACGTAGCTTGTTTCTTGGGTTATTGCTCATGCATTCAACATTTGCAACCACTTCGTTCTTGTGATTATTGAAAGGCCGATTCTGTGGGCCTGCCTGTTTCGGATAATGTTCGGATAATGAATTAACAACGGCTTAAGAAAAGAAAATACGGCGATTTCTTGACCGCTGGTTGTGAGTGCGTGGTTGAGGGCCCGTGAAAAAGTGAAGCCATGGAAAGTGTCCCATGTCTCCGGTTATTGCCTATCAAGATTCAGTATTCGCTCACTCGAATGGCTGCTGCTCTTCGGGATTAGTTGCCTTTTTGAACTTTAGGTGGGTTGTCCAAGGTGGTAGCGACAAGCGTAGGATGACATTTATGGCTATTTTGAGATTACTGTAACAGGGTGATAGATTGGTTCGGCTCATCCGAGGTTCTTTGGTTGGCAGCAGTCTTGAGTATAGAAAAATGGAAATGGAAAGCCAAGTATACCAAAAACCAAGGATTGAAACTGAAGATTTATGAAACGAGAGCAGGCTCACAGTCTGGTCTACGAAAACCATGTGCCCAAGAATGGTCGTTGTCCACATATCGACGAAGGCTATTGTCCGTAAACTTCAATGTGCTCCGATCAAATTCAAGGGCAGCACCCGGTCTACCAAACACTCGAATCGCTTACTCATTATCTATTCAAACCATAAATTTCGTTCATTGATGTAACCAATTTTTCCTCGGTCTTGGCAAGTTTGCCTCCTATAGCGTCCTACTCTTCTTTCTCAAACGAGAATATCCCAATAAAAGGATCAACTTTATCTGGACGTCCCTCTGGGCATACTCCCATGAATATAAGCGATGGAACATCGCTTTCGTTAGTCCCTTCGGTGGTTTGCTTGTCGCTATCCTGTGTTCCGTTCGGTATCACCTGAATCTTAGTGAAATCGATTCGGAGCATTCCATCATCATCCACAACAACAAACAACTTATACTTCTGATCTTGCAAGTCAGCACAGTCGTTGTAATGGATTAACCCTTTCGATGTACCTGTGATGAGCCCCATGGTGGATCCTATGCCCATGATATTTGTGCCCTTGATCTTGATATATACACCACTGAGCCCAAATGGCGAACAATGAATCTCTAGATCGCACTCATTGGCGAATTGAAAGTTAATCTCACGCTCTTTTACGGTATCCATCGATTTTGGCTTTCGGGGTGGAGATAACGGGCAATAATATATAGATGGGAAGATCCTTGTGTGCAGTTCGCAACCGCTTGTGGCTTCAGTCTACGATAGCACTCTGTTTAAGGCCATGAGAAGACGCACTTCGTATTTCGGTCATGCATTCTGTTTCGTTCGGCCCACCGTCTTTTGGTGCTGTTAATCCTATTTTGAAACTCCAGCGATGTCTACGATAGACATCATGATATGAAATTCTAGTTGTTCACTTGACTGTCAAGCATTCATGAGTACTTTGCGCGACACTTCACACAATCTTAATAAGAGACATTGTCTACGCTCAATGAGATTCAAATATACAATTCTTCCTATGATTGCATTCGCTCTACATTGCGGGTTGCTTAGGTTTTTGTGTATTCCTTATGCCCTTAATTCGCTCATGTCTTCCCTCCACTGGGTGAACAATTTGGGCTCCAACACTAGTTCGGAAACATTGTTCGAAATCCAGTTGACGAGACCAACAAAATCCATATCCTTGTCATCAATTTTGGCCTCTACATTAGCTCGAAGATGCTTTTCAGCCTTTTTAGCTTCCTCAACAAGTTCAACTAAGGTCGTTCCACAATCTTGTAGGACTGATTTTTTTGCAACCAACAAATTCGTGCTGAAATTAGTGGGCATAGTCACCTTAGGTACGGCCTGAGGATATTCAATGGGAATGGAGATAAAAACATCAATGCTGTCGTTCGTGATAGTCCATAACTGTGGTAAGTTTCTAGTACGAGTGATGGGTATAATAACCTTGTATCTAGTCTCCAACCTGGACTTATTAAACAACTTTACATTCTTTCCCAACTTCGTCGTCATCTCCTCAATTGCATTCGAGCGCTTCTTCAAGTCTTCTTCGCTCACATTAGGGGAAACGTCTTTTGGAATATCCACTTTGGTATGGGCAGATGGTGGTGCAGGTGTAGGCTCAGGAGAAGCCAACGGTGCTGGGGTATTGGAAGATTTGAACGAAACGAACTTCATAGTTTGCCGTTTTTCTTGTTTCAAGAATGCCTCCAAGTATTTGTCGAGAGTTTGAATCTGAGAAAGAAGACCTTTTCCGTCCACCAAACTTAATGTCTCGTCTTCGGGCTCTTTGGCCTTTTCGGATGGCTTTTTCTTGTTCGTGTCCATAGCCTTAGCAAGTCTACTAATATCCTTAAATCCTCTTTCGATGTTCACTGCGAACCCCTTGGGAATATCGTTATTCAACACAATTAACGAGGGAAGTGCCTTGGCATTTCTTGGATATCCACTGGGAATGGTCAAATTGAACTTGAGCATATCTAGCTCGAATGGAAAATCGGGGTCTGATGGTGGGAACATGAAGCTGAGGTAAATGGGCTGCAGTGGATCCCTCGCGATGACTTTTTGAATGTAATCATGAGCGATCTGTATTTTCTGCCTCCTATTAGTATTACTAGAAGAGCGGTTTTTCGGTTTACCTTTTCCATCTGGAGTGGCTTCTCGCGCCTCTCCGGCGCCTTTTGCTTCGCTTTCGAGATGGAGCTCGACGACCTTGCTGACCGCGATTCCATTGACGGTGATGGGAAGATGAGCTCGGACAAGCTTGGCTATTTCTAGGTATCTGAAGTCTTTAGACTCTTTGGACGCAGCCTTCTTGGCAGAAGTTGGTTTCCTTTGTCTTCGCTTGTTGGATTTGGCCGTAGCAGGCGATTGAGAACCTTCCATGCTGGGAACTAACGGGAAAATGTATGGGAAGGTGTAGTAAGTGAGGTATTCAGTATGGAGGAAAGATCACTTAGTTGACGAATATCGAAAAAAAAGAAAGAAGGATAAAACGAGGCAATAATCAGACTATAAAGATGCAACGAAAATCGCTAATCTTTGTAGCAATGATGTTGTTTTCGCTTCCTTTCTACCTTGAACCATTCTTCTAGCCCTCTGTCATAATTACTCATAGTTCCTGTTTGCGCACAAATTTCGCACCCATCACTATGAGAAAGCCTCGCAGGTAACAGTCCAAATGGTAGCTTCGGCTTTTCTTGAAAAACCTGACGTAGCACTTACTCGTTTAATATTTCGTCTCTTTTCATCTGTCAAATTTTGGCTTTCACCGCTCTAAGAGCTATTCCGTGGCCACCTCCCATCTCCTTCTATGTATGTGCAATTTCAGATGTAGCTGAGGACCTTTACTCTGCTTGGCTGCCAAAACTCAATATGGGACTATTTGATGGTCATGCCTCATTTTTCCGTCTTGAATGAATTTCGTCAACAAACAGAAGTCTCCTTTACTGTGGTGATCAATTTGTAAAACTTCACAGTACTTTCAATGCTGGCTGTGAACTTGTAGTCGTCCGACAGTTTTTCCGAAATGGAGTCGTTTGCTTTCCCTCTTGAATTTTCAACTTTGGTGGTGCAGAGATTAGTAAGGAACCTTGGTGCAGAGTGTTGTTGCCAGCTGTCCTCATTCTATCATGTTGGCAGTAGCCGTAGCACTCTCCCTTTACGGATGCCTACGATTTTTGTACGCAAAGGGGCACGTTAACCTCGTTTGTGCTTTTCGGATTCATTCTACTGAAGTGGCTCGCTAACCTTGCTGTGATCACTTCCGGTCACCGTCACAGGGTCCGTCGTCTATTGTTTTCGACTTCATGCTTCCAGCTAACAAGGACACATTAATTGTGCGCCCCTTGTTGTTGAGAAGAAATGCTTCTTCCACATAATGATTTGTCCATCTCTAAAGTTCTATACGCCATGTCCTCCCATAACAAGAGTAGAAAAATAGCACTGTCGGCATGTTCTCGTAGAGGTGACTTGAGACATGTAAGAAGCAAATACACTGGAAGCTTAGGAGTTAGCGACATCTTCCTTTAACTGTTGCAATGTTTTCCATCCGTCAGAGTCCTCCCAGGTGGCTTTCCCCTTCGACATGAGCGAACGAACGCACGTTCTAGACTTGTATTTCCAGTCTTTGCAGACCAAATCGCCAGCACCATGCTTTCCTGGCAACTCTCCAAGAGATTCATAAGCAGATACCAAATCAGAACACGATTCGACTGCGTCGTTCCATGCTTCCTCGTCCACGTCCAATTCTGGTCTCAGAGAGGTAGCACGGTAAGCTTTTTCGTGGCATTCCAAGGCAGCCCATGGTTTTCCTCTCCAGAGCTCCACCCGGCTGACAATTCTCCAGCATCTAGCAGAGTTGTTGATCACGCTGGGCAAAATGTTGCATATTAAATCGATACACGATTTCTGGAAGTGCGTGAGCCTCGTATCTTGAGGATATGGCTCCTCGATCAAAATCTGCATCAATCTCTCGATCACAGGAATATCAATCACCACTCCTCCTCCTTCTTGCTGACGGATAGATATCAATTCTCTGGCCGCATAGAGAACGTCATTCCATTCGCCCAATTTGGCTGCCACGAGAAGGTAGTTCTCAAAGATTCTCCACGATCTCTTGGATGCTTCTCCTTGTTGCAATGCCCTCTTCAAAGCTGTGAAAGCTTGTTTGACTTTGTCGAGTCTGAGCAATGCACTAGCCAAGTTCGACCATGCTTGTGCATTCGTTTCATCTAAAGCCACACATCTCGTAAAAGCTTCAGCAGCCAATTCAAAGTTCTCTGCTTCAATTCCACAACATCCGTAGAAGAACCAATTTTCGTATGAAAGAGGGCTGGCACAGAGACACTCATACATGTTTTCAATAGCCAACTGTAGGTTCTTGGTCAATCCAGATGTAGATGGAGGATTGTAGTAGTATCTTGATAATGAGGCCTTGGCCTTGGCATAACGTCCGCATTGCCATGCTCTGTTCCACAACTCCGGATCTTCCTTGATGTCTCCCAAGATGCTGATAGCTCTTGCATCATTGGGATGGGTCTTGATACGTTCAGTCAAAATTCTCTCGGCTTCAGGTTCATCATCCACTGCAGCGTAGCACAAGGCAGCCTCCACCACCATATTCAACCGCAAGTAGATTTCAAGAGCAGATTTCAACACCCCGAGAGACATGTACTTTTCCGCAAGTTTTGCATCCATCGTCCATTGTGCCATAAGAGGAAGCTGATGGATGAACCTGAGTCTGGTGGCCACCACATTAATAGCCGAATCTTCACTCTTGGATGGCAAGACACGCGTTTTGATATTGATGCCCATTTCCTCCACCAATGCAGTCATTTGTAATATTCCTCTTTCCACCGTTCTTGACTTGTTTGTCTCAAGAACTGATCTCTCCCACAACGCTCTACCGAAAACAGACCAGTTAATATTCTTCGTAGCGGAGTAGACGATTCTGTTAACTACCGCAGATAATTCTTCGTCCACCAAAGCGTTCCCAGATGGAGAGGTCTGCTTCAAGATGGTGAATCGGAGCAAAAGTTGAATGTTATCCAAATCAGTCAAAGTAGGTTGTCCGTTGGGGTCTAAAGCCAAAAGTTCCAGAGGAATATCCTGTTGTTTCATTGCGATAGGGAAGATTCTCTCTTCCTCGCTGTCCACTAGGTGTGACAAGTCATCAAGCTTGATCTTTTTGGAATCAGGCTGATTTTCCAGAGAGTAGTCATCTAAAGATTCATAGACAGGTCTCTCCAAAAGTAAATCTGAATTCAACTCCAAATTCTCGCGAGACTCCAGCGGCTCCTGAACGTACACCAGTGAGTCCTTGCTCTTTGCAAGAAGAATCAACGATGCTGTGTGGAAATTCTGGAATTTGGTTCTCTTGGCTCGGGCGCCAGATAAGACAAACAGCAATTGTGAAACGTCTGCAGCTTTCCTCAAAACTTGCTCCGACAAGTGCTCTGTCTGTGCGTGAATCCCATTCCTGGCATTTTCCAAAAGGAATATGAGCTGGACATGCTTCTGAAGGTCGATATCAGCCTCTCCGGATGGAACAAGCGCATTCACAAGTTTCTGGTTCAAAAGAAGCGACGAAACGGAGGCCAAAATATCGGAAGGTTCCGAAATCACACCGAGATGAACCTGTAGAGCTCGCACTCTCCACCAAAGAAGAGACGCTACCACTGGATGTGAGGTATCAAGACTCACAAGTGAATTGGTGACATCAGCAGTGACGTCGTCAATAGAGACCGTAGATTCGCCACCAAGTAAGGAAATGGAGATATTCTGCAACTTTTCGAACATCAATAGCGAAACAATGAGCAAAAGTGGCTGACTCATAAGATCATAACCACTTTTACCTTCAATAGATAACAATGCCGAGGCATCTCTTTGGAGAGTTTCAACATCAGAGCCGGTAAACCAGTCACTGGAAGCAGAAATGCTTGGCTCGGGTCCGGTGAAGTTGCTTTGGATGAAGAGTTGGAGCAATGCAATGGCAATTAGCTGGGCATCTAATGCTGGGATATTCTGGACGAGGATGTCAGCGAACTGGTTCAAAACGGTTCTTAGGGATGAATGTGGATATGCAGAGAGAACTTTTTGAGAGTCCTCTCCAATGACCAACAGTGAATATGGAGAGTCAAGAAGGACTTTTTCAGATTCTCCACGTAAGATGGAATCTATGGCAGACTTGGTAACTAACCGCTGAGCATCGTTGTTAGCCGGGTCGGAAAAACTTAGGGAGTCTGTAAGGAGTAATAATTCCGTTAACGAGTGTCTTAACTCCAAGCTCATGGCAAAATTTGGATGTCGTTGATAAATAGTTCTCCAACTGGAGATGGAGATGAGTCGCGATAATTTTTTTGTGCGCATACACAGTTATGATTTACTTGTATGATTCTCTAACGAAATGTCTATGGGGTCGAAAAAATACGCAGATGAGCATTGAAGGCAAGAAGAGATCTAGTCTTGAGTACCACCAAAGAAAGAGAGCCGTTTACGGCTTTCGGCGTGACTACTTTCACTTCTCTTGTGTTGGTGGTCGCTCAGCTTGCGAGACTTCTTGAGCGAATTACGGATCGCCATACGACTCATCTCCGAATTGTTGTTTTCGTCGTCCGAGGCGAAGTCAATGACTTCTTCCAGGAATGCAATGGGTTGGTTTTGGATGCCACTGATCTTTTTCTTGAACACTGGCTTGCCGTCCTTCTTTCTCTTGAGATCTTCATCGATTCCGAGATCTAGCAATGACACTTCTTCATGATATGTGTTGGGAAATTGGGGAGCCAAATCAGAGTGTGATGAAGAAAGACCTGTTTCCAACTCGATAAGGTTCAGCTCGTGTCTGGATTCTTGATGGGGTGCAGGCGGTGGCTGGTCATTTAGGTTCAATTGAAGCACTTGCTGCGTCAAGTCAAGCTCCGGATTAGGGAATGGGGAGTTTCGTCCCACACTTTCGCGAGTAACAGAATCATTCTTCCGAAGAGTATCGCCCCAAGGATTTGAGCTTTCTCGCTTGCCTTCCTTGAAAGGCTTCGCTTGACCGGGATATGCGGATGCTTCATGAGGAAGCGTAGTTTGATGGCTGGAGTAAGGTTTGGACTTGGGAGGCGAATTCGAGAGTGTCAATGGGGCAGCACCAGGATCATTGGTGGACGCAGGAACGGGAATAGGAACAGAATGTGGAACAGAATTTGAAAGTGGAATCAGGTTTGATAATGCCGAGAATAAGGGAGCATTGGTCAGACTTTGCTCTTTGCCTTGCTTTGGTAGCACACTAGGGCTGTTTTTGCTTGGTTGTTCCGATTCCTTGCGTTCTGGGAGACGTATTTCGTCAACAGATTCCAGAGACACCGCGCTACTCTTGTGAGAGCCTGACTTAGTTTCTGTTTGTGGATCATTGGTGGCTGTTCTCGAGATGAAAACATCATCAATGAAACGCTCAGCATTTTTGTTAATGGAGACAGACAGTCGTTGCCAAGCTTCGACATTCTCATACTGCGAAGGCTTCTTCAGATGCCTCGAAGAAATTGCCTTATTAGACTGGGCCAAATCCTCAACTTCATGAGTTCCACCAACAGGCTTCAGGATACTGATCACAGGAGCGATAGGACTATCGAGGCTAGCTTTTTCATTTGACTTGGTGCCAGCACCTCCCAGTCCTAAATCTAAGGCATCCAACGATGGATATCTGTTTTCTGCATCCTCCAAGTTCCCTAATGCGTTCATGTCTACTTCAGATTCGTCAGACGAATCGATGGAAATCATGGAGTTCACCGAGCTGTTCGACTTTAATTCAGGAGAAACGACGGGCGACTTGCGCTCGTGGCCTGGCTTTTTCGAACTCACCTCCAGATCTTGCGGCGCCGAACTTTTTGGCTGACTAGTAACAGGGTGACCAGGAATGTTTGAGTTCGCTAGATGAGACGGCTGTGGAAGTTGCCGCGGAGACTTAAAAGGATGCTGTACTGGAGAGTAATGCAAATTCCGAACTTCATTAGCCCTGCGCTCCGAAGGTGCTTTTGGAGTTTGAACCTGATGTGTACCTTGAGAAGTTGACACCGAAATAGCCTCGGCACGTGGCTGTGGCGTCCTTGACAGAGTTCTCCGGGTCAAATCAGTCACTGAACCATGGCTCGAACCTGGCATTAAATCATGCAGCGAACGAGCCGCAAGCTTTTCCCGCTGTCTTGCCTCGTATTCCTGCTGTTGCTTTTGCTGCTCGTAGTAGTACTGCTGCTGCTTGAGAAGCTCGTTTTGCTTGTGGCGCTGCATTTCGTGCAATGCCTGGAAGTTGAACTCGCCCACATGGTAGAAGTCATCGATGCCCAAGTCGCCGAATTCGAGACCCATCATTTTGCACAACAACATGATGATCTGCACGATATTGGGACGGTATAACGGACTTTCTTGAAGCATGATAATAATAAGGTTCTTCAAGTCACCAGAGTACACCGGAGCTGGAGGAAACTGGAACGAAGCATGAAGAATGGCAATTTCTCCATTCGTTTCGAAAGGGGTGATGTAATAGCACAACTTGTACAAGAAGCAGCCAAGCGCCCAAATGTCCGATTTTTCATCGATGGGCAATCCCCGGTAAAGATCAATCATCTCCGGAGCTCGATACTGCGCCGTTGTATGGTACAAGATGTCGTGGCCGAGAGCTTGAAACTCCTGTTGATCTTTTGGAGGCCCTATAGGCGGCGAGACTGAGCCAAAATCACACAACTTGAAATGATGGTGTGCATCAATCAACACGTTTTCGATTTTGATATCACGGTGCACCATATTTAGCTTATGCATCTCGTATATACCCAAGGAGATATCTTTCATGATCTTCAAAATAGCTTTCTCTGAAAGCTTTTCCCGAATGTGAGCATTCATATAGTCGAGAAGGGACTTGTTCGGACACAATTCCATGAGCACGAGTACCTGATAAGTACCGTTTTCCAACCTTTCGGCATGAGAGTCGTAGTACGTGACAATCAGACGAGCTCCTGCGAGCGTTTTCATAACATCCACCTCTTTGCGAAGCGTGTTTAAGCCGTGTTTATCTGGCACAATGACTTGCTTCAAGCACCCGATCTCCGTGTCATCCTCCTTAGGATCCATGGTGACTTTGTAGATCAGCGAAAATCCTCCTTCCAGAAGGAATTGCCCCACTGTGACATCGTGGCTACCAACTGCAAGTTGCATACCTTCTTCGAGTCTCGACATTGACGCTGTGGTTGCAATTGGCTACAGGTGGCAACTTACCATAGAAAGTCCGTACCCGTGAGTCGAGGAATCAGTGGTTGGATGTGGTGCATGCACTACTTAGCTTTTCAGCCATTTCTGGGGTATGAAGGGCATTCTGGGATGGAAGCCGAGACTGGGGAGGAAATTGAGTATTTATTTCAAAATTTTAGACTTCATTGTTGATGATTTTGTTGAGCGGTTTTTGGTGGTAGATAGGGTGTGTTGCAGGGTTGCCTCCAGAAGGTGCGATCCAAAAACGTGAATCGAATATATACTGGGGAAAAAGGACGACCACAAGTCGAAATTCGCTCCAACCTGGCTGCTTTATAATTGGCTTTGAATTGAGGAGAATAGGATATTTACATTTCTTGATCATCTAATACGAAATCTATTGTGGCACTAGCTGTTAATTGCACAGCCAAACTCAAATACTTTCCACTAGCTCTTCACACATCAAACACCTCATTAACCTTTTCCATCTCTGCGTAGCTGAACGGTACAAATACAACCTCCGTACCTCGTGCAGTCTTACTTACGGTGCACATCTTGTGCTCCACGAACTCTTGCAAGATATTCCGAAAGTTGGTCTCATTCGAAGTAATAAATTCCTTCTGACACCGCTCAAAAACACTTCGGAACTCTGTGGCAAGCTTGATATTAGCCCTGAGCCCGGGTCTAGCAGATTCCGTGGAATTTTCCTCAAGCTTCTTCATCTGCATCTGAATTAGTACTTTGTACAACTTCTTGGAGTTGGTGTTCAATGAACTCAACACTATCCGTACAGCATTTGTGCCAATAGACTTCTTCGACTGACCAACACTGAGGACATCCTTGAATGACATTTCCACCGTGTACGGCTCGTATGTCGTGAGGTCATGCCAGAGAAAGTTGAAGTTCTTGAAACGGTTGAGGTCCCATAAGAGTGAAGCGTTGATGTTATCCGTAGAAGTGATAAACCAGACGTTTTCAAGCGCTGCAAGCTGTGAAAGGTAGTTTTGTGATCTTTCATCCCGGAATGCATCGCCATCGATGTTGTGCACAATGAGAATGAGGACTGGTCTCACGAGCCCATTGCTTTTCACCACAGACTGATACTTCTTTAGATAATTCAAAAGAAATGGGAAAGCCTCGGCGACATGCTTGGGCATGCGTAAATTGTGCTGCTTCTGGAATTCAGGAGTAATCACTGCGGTGATGATATCGTGAATCACTGTCTTGAGTTTAGTGGAAGGGTTATACCCGTTGATGACCATGGCCACAGGAAACTCGTCTTTATCTTGCATGACTTTCTCGTACCAGTCGAGAAGGTATCCATTGACGAAGTCAAGAATGAGGCTTTGCTTGGATCCAACGCCGTAGAAGTTGAGACTATAGCCTTGGCTTAGTTCAAAACACCACTGATGGTACAATTCTTTGTGGCACTCATTGAGTGATTTCCTCTCTTGGTTGTGGATTAGTGCTCCTAGCTGAACGGTAGGAATAAATTCCTCATAAGTAAGAGTTGGTGCCTTGCCTGTTAATGAATTGGACGAAGGACGGAAACGCAAGTTATGCTGCTCAAAATATCCTTCAGAGCCCTCGAGGAAGAAAGCTCTCTCGTCCGTAAGCCTGACTGCGGTTTCTGATGCAAAATCCATTCCTTCAAAATATTTCTGAAGAAATGTAGGGTCTTTGATGTTGCCCTCTTCATCCACATCTGGAACGGGCAAGGGCTCGAACTTCGTGGCCGCATTCAAATCGACGTTTTCTATCTTGGTGGGAGGTCTCCGTATACCCGAAATGGTGGGTACGGATGAGAATGTGCTGTCTCCCATGTTATCGAAATTCAAGTAATTTCTAGCCCTCTGAGGAGAAGACGTTGGACTATTTTTGCCTGAGCTGTTGATGCTTTCCTGGAAAAACTTCAAGTCATCCATTTTGAAGATGCTGTTTACTATCCTGGTGACATTTTCCTGTTTGCTGGGTCTTCCCTTCTTTGTTCTTCGCTCTGGAGTTGAACTTGGCAGTTGGAGAGTCGCTCTCTTTTTTACCGGCAGTCTCACGGGCAGCTCTTTTGGTGTAGAAACTCTTTTTGAATTTTTCTTTTTGTTCTCCTCCTCGTTCTTTTCGTCCTCTTCGTCCTCTTCATCTTCATCGCCCTCATCTTCCATTTCGTCTTCATCTTCCGACCAGTACTTCAGTCTTCTTGGCGTAGTTCTCTCTTCCTCTTCCTTTTTCAACTTTTCTTCTCGCAATGCCGCCTTCCGTTCAGTTACCACACGTCTTTCCAGTCGCCGGGGAGACAAGTCCACCTGCTCCGCAGCTAATGCTAGTCGTTGTGCTGCTTCTGCCTTCGTCGGACGTCCCCTTTTCCTTTTGGGTAGAGGAAGCGCAGGTACCTCACAAATCACTTCAATGTCTTTATTTGTATCGTCCTTCTTCGATTCACGTATAATCTGCTCTGCCAATTGCAACTCTTGTTCTTTTAAGAATCCATCTTCATCATCACCGTCCCCTTCCTCCATAAGACGCACGTATGCCTTGGATGCTCTCTTACGTGCAGAGCCATCGATCTCTAGTAAACTTCTCTTCTTTGGTGAAGCAAGTCCAGCGCGTCCGCTGGGTGTCTTGATTGTACTGACCAAGGTAGGTGCTTCTGGTGTTTCGCTTTTGATGATTCCACGTCGACTTGGTGATCTTAAGGGCCTTTTCGGTGAAGATGATATTTCCACTGGGCTAAGAGCCTCACCAGCATCTTCAAATGGGTTCGGTCCCATGTGTTCAGACAGCGGCATTGGAGCTTGGAATCAAAAGCCAGCTCTAGTACCGAAACTAGGTGATGGTTTCACGTGAGTTGGCACGTGCATGATCTAGTTAAGTTGTGTGCAGTTCGAAAATGTTCACAAGCATTAATTAGTGGGAAATCAGTACGTTATGGTTATCATTGTTCAAGGTTCTTGATCTGTTCTGAGTTCACCATCTTCCGGGCTCACCGTGTGAGTTAGTCAACCATGTGAAATGGTTCTCTCACATGCTTGGGGATTTTTGAAAGCCACTTGCACACTTAGTGATATACAAGGAGGATTTTCTGTTTTAACACAAAAACGATTGAACACTCAATAAGCAGTCTTCACTTTATATCTTTGTTTTGTTGAATAAGAGCTCTTCCTCCAGAAAGAGACACAATTAGAACACCACCCATCTTCTCTTAGTCTTGATGCAGCGTCCTGACATGACCCAGTATGCAGTACATTATGGTTATATCTCGTAATCTCTAATTTTCAGATCAATGCCTATCTTTTGAATGGTCTGCTTTGTTTGTGAAACATTCTACCTATGGGAATACGGGGATGTGCCAATTCCATATAATGCAGAATGTCCTCTCTGCGATCTGTGGTGTCTGACCTTCACACATGAATTCAACACAAGGCGACCCCTAGCTGATCAGTAACTTCATCTTTAAAAATTCTTAATGAATATCGACGCTTTATACGTCTATTCCTATTCAATATACCTGCTGGTAGTACGTTTCTCACTAACTAGGTCCCCATCATCAAACCCCAGTGTATCACGTGACCGCATCTCAACATATACACTAATTTTCAAGCCGATTATTGCCTTCAACAATACGGCATGCTTTCGTTCTGCCCATACTGTTCCAATATGCTCTTGATATCACAGGGCGAAGATGGGTGCAACAAGCTCTATTGCCCGACATGTCCCTATGAATTCCGCATTGCAGGCTTGCAGATGTTTGACCGAAAAGTGCTACCTAGAAAAGAAGTCGATGATGTTCTTGGTGGAGACGGTGCTTGGGACAACGTTGACCAGACAGCAGCTCAGTGTCCAATAGACTCGTGTGGTAACGACAAGGCATACTTTTTCCAGTTGCAGATTAGATCTGCTGATGAGCCGATGACCACTTTTTACAAATGTACCAAATGCGGACACCAGTGGAGAGAAAATTAAAAGCATACCTCGGAGAGGAATGGTGGAATTGTCGATCGAGGATTAACATGAGGATGCCGATCGGACCCGAAACAGGAGGGCATTGCCCTCTTTTCTTAGCATTGTATAGTAGCAGTAAATTAACCAGCATTATCAGTTCAGCATCTCGAACCAATCATTGGGTATAATAGACAAAGGATAGAAGCTCAGGTCAATTCAGACAACGAGTCGATCGTAATGGTTCTTGAAATGTCAGATCAGCAATATATAGGCCTTGTCAGACGCTTGTGGACTTTCCTGCAAGCCATTGATTCCTCAAAAGAAGCAAATGATGATACAACGAATGAAGGTTTGAACCGAGAATGTTTCCTGATGGGGTCGAGGATGTTCAACCGCTCCTCATTGTTCGGATCCGAATTAGCAGACTCGATGGAAACTATCTCTGCTGGAGATGTGCTTCTCGTTGCAATTGCGGCCAAATCCAACGAGCTAGAACAACTATCGGAATCGTAATCACTGGACCCACCAAGAGTCGAGCTGAATTGGTTCAGATACTTTGAGCTTTCGTAATCGCGCTTGTATTGCGGAAGATTGTGTCTCTTGTAGTAGAGCTGCTGCTGAGCCTCAATCAACTTTTGGTATGAGGTCTCACGGCGACCCTCGACAATTTTCTGAAGCCTGAAGTCTTTTGCTCGCTTCTTCACGAACTCTTGCTCTTCGATAGATCGGTTTTGCCTGAAGACAGGAACTCGAACGACTCTCCGGAGATTAATCAAGGCAATATTCTTATTGGAGACCCCTTTGACTTGAAGCTCTTTATTTCCTTCCAAAGTCGTCTTGACAAACGCCTCTTCTTGTTTGCAACTGTCGACATCCCATCTGTCTATTGTCGCTGCATCCCTGCTCATTACTTCTGTTATGGGAAACCCATACTGAGACAGCATGATATTATCAAAATTAAATGCGTCTCCAGAACAATGTTTCCCAAAGAGCCTTTTCATAGAGAATCCATTTAGCCATGCTTCCTTGGAGTACCAGCAAGGGTAAACTTGTCGTGGACGAAACATCGAAATGAAGTTTCGGGTTTCGGAATATGAAGAGTGTCTGGAAAATACAAGTTTGACGTCCATGGGAAGAAGCTCCGATCCATTTTGGGGAAGAATCCAGGAGCAATCCCGAGCTTCGTAAACCCTGTTACCCATTTTTGTTTCATGAATCATTCTGAGACTTTTCCTCTCTTGTTGACTCATGCTAGCCAAACTTAGCGGACAAAATACTCCCGCAAAGTCCATAATGTTGAAGTTAATGCACTGCCTTATCTTCACCAAGACTGGCTCATTAATATTCTCACTTTCTCCTCTAGAGACAGCGTACAATACACCGTGTTTATTATGGTCTTTAAGGTTGCCTTTCTTGAGCGCCAGCATCAATGGAGGGCCATTGACCTTATCAAATTTCGCCGCCAACCTGATCAATTCTCCTAGCTTTTCGTTATTAATTCGTAGAGAAGCTCTAAAGAAACTCAATATAAACGCCCATGCCTGTTCGAACCCAAGAACAGTGTCTAGAAAGGCGAAACAAATCTCGGGGTCATCTTTCGGATATTCTTTTAGAAGATTGATTGCTGTGTAAACCCCTGAATTGTTTGGAGGAATTTCAATGTACGGTTCTCCCCTGTATCCAAAAGTAGAGTCGAAGTAGATATTATCGAGCGTTTTCAAGCCTGAAATGTAGGGAAACAAAGGTGGAACATTCTGAAGCTTGTCGCACCACCACTTCTCGGCACGAACATCGCCAGTAATCAAAATGGCCCCGTTTTCGTTTTCAACGAGAAACATACATGCACCGACACAATGGTAGGCTTTTATCAAAGTTACCTGAACTCTTCCATAGGCGCTTTCGACCTTTTGTGGGATATCCAACCGCGTCGGAACATTATAGTCGATAGTAATCATGAGTTTCAAAAAGTTAGGATCATCCCTACTAACTTTTAGCAACTCTTTCGTTTCTACAGAACAGTAAATCGGACCCGTGAATGCCTTATTCTGGATTCCTACCAAGTGGTCGGTATGGCAATGAGTTAGAAGAAAAACCGACGCAGAAGAGTCAAATCTATCCACGCATAAGAAAGGAAACTCACCCACAACTCCATTGAAAGTGTTCGACATTTAGAACTCAGACCTGGAGTTGACGCGTTGGTTGCGAAAAGTTAGTTAGGCAGACAATAGTGCGAGGATGAGGACAGTGAGATCGAAACGAAGATGTAGTGATGTAGAAGCCGAGGAAGCGCATCTTCAACGAATAAAAAATTGGTTACCGTTTGCACTGTTTTGTTATTTTCGATAGTTCCGAAAATCTGTTCTTGCATTCCTTCAACTGATTCTGTACACATTCGGTGACCCTACATTTAATACTACTACATTGCCCCAGAACTATAATTATAAGTTCAAATGCTAAATAAGTATGCCGTAGTACTCTGCCATTTGGTACTTTTCTGCCAAGGGCTTCCATTGTACCAAAAATCGGTCAGCTATGGGCATAATGAGACGTCCACTGAGACTGAGGTTGTTCACTCGCGCCAACGACTCTATGTATATGACTCTCGTTTTGCATAACCCGAAAAACTTCATGGTGAACAATACGTATGCTAGTGGAATACAGGTGCCTGGTCCGTTGACCAAAAGCACGTCTGGTTTGGGCAGTTTCCTCATCTGCTGTATTGTAGAGATGAACGAGCCGACCGTGCTCTTCACAGACAGAATGAGAGGTTCGCCGACCTTTCTTGCCCGCTTCAACTCGATGAAGTAAGCCTTACCGCCGGTCAACTTATCCTCGTATGATTTTGCCTTGTGAAGCGAAGTGGTATCTCCTGATGACACTATCCATGTTCTCGAGCACGAACTAAGGTCAATAGGTGATAATAACCGCATCATCTCGCCTGTATGACCCCCAGAACCTAGAAGAATCATGATATTGCGGCCCTTGGCTCCGATTAATTTCCCATCAAGGGAACTCCTTTGGCAACTCCTTGAAGCTGGAAGAAGAGATATAAGGCGTAGAAGTAGAAACGCAAGGGGAAGCAGAATGAATAGTGCCACAAGGCATATTTGAGTTTCGAAGTTCATCAACTGGATCCTCTGAAATGCCACCAAAGTATAAGAAGTAGGTAAGTTCGATCATAACGATCAATGTGCGACTGTATGCCGGCCAAGCCACCAGGAACCCTGCCTTAGATCTCCATATCTCCACTAGCAGCTTTGTAGGATTTTCTCACTTTTTCTGTCTTTTTCCTCTTCTGTTGCGGTGCGGAATCTCGTTCGGCAAGTTGTTTCATTACCTTGACCACCACTGTGCCGATTTTGCTGTGCTCGTCATTACTGGTGCCCAAGGGCTTAGGTGCACCCCAGGCCACTCTAACTGGATACTTACCATCAAGAACCACAAGCCCGGCAGTATTTGGGTTTTTACTCATCCCATTGGCGGCTATTTCGCTCGCAAAATCCTCTGCGTTCTTTCTCGTGGCAAATGTGGCATAAGCACATCGAGACCGATGCACCACTTTTAGTTTGGTGGGCCCGAACTTGTCACAATAGCCAGAAAGAGCATATTGGGGCATTTCTGGCGAGAAGCCGAAGATGAAAAAAGATTTGATGCTGACATCCTCTGGAGGCGTCAAGGTCCCACCAAATGGTAATCGGCTCACGATTTTTGTCATATCCTTGTTGGCTACCTCCATGGCTTTCTCTTTAACGTTTCTCTTTGATCCTGATAACTTGGCTGCCAACGTTTCGAGTATGGCACGAGCCTTCACTCGCTTCTCATCCATTCCTTCTCGTTCATCGTCTTTTTCCTTCTCTTGCTGTCTTGCCTCCTGCTTGTCTCCCATGATTGCCTTCACCTCACGATTTCTAGACGAAGACTCCACGGCAAATTCATTGGGGATACCAGCCATTTTCAAAGCAGCATCTCGGATATCTAGAGGGATTCCGTAGGTGACATCCACCATACAAGATTGGCAGCAGTTGCGTGACACAGCACATGTTTTGCAAACGATAGTTTTCTTCAGCTGTCTTAGTTCATTCAGAATATTCCATCTGAACACAGTAAATGGTCTTGTGCAACTCTTGCACTCTTCTCCGCCGGCCTGTCGTATCATTCTGATGTGCTCTTTATCTCCTAAACATTGTTCACATAGCGTTGGAGTGTCTGACATGATTGTAATGATATAGTTGGTGATGAGATGGTGATGAGTTGGAGATGCCTAATCGCATACAGTACACTATGCCTTACAGCAGATACAAAGATGTTGAAGTGAAGCAGAAATGACAGCCAAATGGAAGCTGGTAATAGAAAGGGAAAGCTATCTGCTTTCTATCATGAAGATATAACTCAAGTGCTAGTGGTACTTCCGAAACGCATGATCAGTTACTCATGGGCGAACTCTGCGGTACTAAAGCAAAGTGAACGGTAGTTATCACAACAGCAAGATCAAATGCTAATAACAGAGAATTCTACGTCAGCTACGATTTCAACGTAATGCTTCCATCCACTGTGAAACCATATCACATTCATCGAATGAGCCTAATTGTTAGTTGATGTTCAAAGAACAAAGTGTATGTCAGGGTTAAAAAGCTCTGATATTATTTTATTCCACATGATTGTTCAGGTGAAGAAATTCGTTGTAAATAATTCATCATCATACACTAAGAATGTTCCACATACCGTTTGATGTTGGTTGAAGTTTATTGCGACGAAATTTTCTCCTCATATATATACACGCGAGGGTATTACCCGGCACATCGCTTCTGGGTGCAAAGTAGGTCTATAATTCGACAAGCGGATAGCCAACCTCCACCAATTTTTGAGTTAAAATGTTCAAATGATGGGAAATCGCTCCTTGGTCGTCTCTCAAGGCTCTAAAATTAGCTGTTTTCCCGATCACTGAATGAATGTGTAGATTGTATGCCCAAACAGTTATCATTGAACCAAATTGTCCAAAAACTCTAGAATCAACTTCCTGGATTAGTTTCACACATTCGTTGACGACTGTCGCTGAATCTTCATCCGACATGCGTACCATCGACACAATTTGCCTGTGGTAATCAACTTCATCCATGTACAAATTGTCACTCTCCACCTCAAATTGAGTTGATTGGAGGTCTTTCTCTGCATCCAGTAAATTGTGTCCGACAGAGAACAATTCCCTAGCAAGAACTTTGAAGGAGTAATCTTCGAAATTTTGAATGAAGAATGGGATAAAGCGCTGGCTTGTTGTTACCACACTACTTGAGTCGAGATTCAAGTGTTCTGAAAGTGCATGAGATGCTGTTTGCCTCACCATGGAAGAGGAGTCAAAGAGTTTCTGAAAAAGGACGAAAGCTGCTTCCGCTTGCATTCCAATATCGTCACATTTCTCCATTGTAAACTTGGCAGAATGTATAGCAGTAACCCGGGTCCTCTCCTCTTGGTCATTCGCTGAATACTTTCGAATGAGATCAATGTTGAAATTATTCGCATTCTTCAATTGAAGAAAGAACAACGAAACAGCCACTTCGGGTCTCACACTTGTGGGTGTGTACTTTGAGACATCCACATTGAGCGAGAGATTCTGACTCACTAGGAAATTTAGCACTCGTGCCGTAATATATGTCCAGCCAGCGTTCTTCAAGAGCTTCTGGGCCAAGTCTTCAACGGAGTCGGAAATACTCAGAACCCTGAATACTGTATCACCCGGCAATGTCTCCCAAAAGTCAAGATAACTGAAAAGAACCTCGTACTCATCCTCGTGCTGAAGTGCATACTTCGTATTTTCGATCATTGACGACACATTCCTCGTAACATTATCTGCCAGCATAACCATTTCTGCGCAAACTTTCAAGCATAAACGTCTAGAGGCATCTGGATACTCGAAAGCAATCCCATGATTCAGCGATAAAAAGTCGTCAACAACAACCACTGCTTCTGCAATAGGTCGAATTTCCAATACTCTTGTGCATGCCGACAATAAGGTCCAATTAATGAGCTTTCTTGAGGTAAGGAATCTGAAAATGACAATAATTTTCAAAATAATACTTGATAAAAGATCTTCATTTTCGGCTCCAAAGAGCTTCACCATGTTTGCAATGCACATAAAAGCGCCATGGACTTCATTATTAGACGACATCGTGAGAATTCGATCAGCTATGTCCATAGCTCTTTCTGGAATCTTACTTGTATGGCTGAGAGATGTGATCGCTATGGCAGTCATCTCTCGAACTTTCCAAACCCGATGTCCTAAGTATTTGGATTGGAGGATGTCAATAAATGCGGAAACTCTCTCATCGTCTGGCCTGTGACTTGTCAATCTTGATAGGATTGAAAGCACAGGAACAACAACATTGACCTTTTGCAGTGAACTTTCGAGCGTGTTAAGTATAATTTGTGAGACTCCAGGAAACCTAAGGAAGAACAACGGGGCATTCATTTTAGGCAAAACGTCGCCCATCTTATTGGAACCAAAGATTCGAACTTGAAGAGAAGTGAAAGTCATCACTGCTGCATTCTTTAGGGACCATGATTCGTGGTCGAGATTTCGGAGTGAGGTCTCCAAAGCTGCGCTAACGAACTCATCCACCGTAGGATTTTGAATTTCACTGACCAAGTGCTTCATGCAATTGTATGCATGGACCTGGGGAATATCCATAGTTTCGGATCCATCAAATGTATACTCCTGCGATGCAATAGATAGGAGCTCCTTAAATGTGTAGCGAATGCTTTCGTGTAGCAATTTGGGGTCGGAAGCCATTCCATTCAAGATTGCCGTGATCAAATACGGCAAGCCGCCAGATCTTCTTGAAATGAGCTGGGAATGAGACTTGATAAGCAGAATATTTTGTTCAAGCCATTTCTTGAGTTCGCTTGCTTCTCCTCGCTTCATGGCGATTTTGCAGGCTTCCATGAAATTGATGTGGATGGCCGAAAATGCTCCTCGATGAGACACTATGGCCAATTGTTCCATCAAATTCCCACACATGATCTCGAAGTCAGACTCCGTTATCACAATCTCTTTATGTTTCAATGAAAACTCCATCAACACCTTTGTGAGTTCTGACAGCTCTTTTAGAACTCGCCAGTGATCATTCAAATAATCATTTTGGGACAGCTGCGGGTCCACGATTCGCTTCCTAATTGAGCTCCAAAACTCAGCAAGTTTTGTCTTTAGAAAGTCGAATATCCGTTGGTACCAGTCGCTCGAGTCAATTTCTAAATCATTCTTTGACGGCAAAATCAATGCGAAGGCAGTTAGCAAACCATGAGGGGATTCAGAATGTTCAGATTGAAAATCATATTGCCTAAGCTCCTCCATCAAAGTGATTAGGAGAACCTGATATTTCTTCGGGTCATGTTTCTCGTAGATTTGCGCCATTGTGAAGAAGACTTCGGCAGCACAATCGCTTTGACGTCCCTTCAACGAATAAAGCAATTTGACAGTATTTCTGAGATGCTCATCATATGAAGGGGACAAAGATTGAACAAAAAGTTCGTATGGGCACCATTGCAACATCAGAGAAGCTCGATTTCTAATATCTTCGTAATTATTAGCAGTCATTCTTAATAGAACATTGACAGACGTACGTGAGAAAATGTCAAATACTTTCGAGCGCTGCTTCTTTTGCATCTTGGAACTCCTTTTAATACCATCAAACCCATGATCAATGAAGATTTGTAGAAAGTCAGTAGCCAAAATAAGCAGACAGTATGATGATGTTGGCGACATTCGATGCCACAGGTAGTTGTGAATTTGGATAAGAGCTCTAGTAGTTACTTCAACTCCATTCTTTGCGGCCTTATCCTCAGGATTATTCTTGAGATGCTTTTCACTGTTTGTAATGTAGTCTTTGAAGGCAAGAACGGCTTTCCGCATCAAAGTCATATACCTGTTTCGTAATTGAGGGCTCTCGCTTTCTTTGAAGAAGACATCGAGACACAGCGAAGACAGAATAGTGGACAAAATATTTTGGCTGGTCAATTCGGTAGCCTTAATGCATCCCACAATCACCTCAAGTGCATCAAGTCGTTTATTGGAATTGCTGCAAGAAAGAGTTAGCAAAATCTGATCAAAGTCACCAATGTCTTCAAAACTGGGGACAAGGGTGTGTCCTATCTTTGCGACGACGAGAAATATATCATTATCATGAAGATCGCGGATGTCTCTCAAGAATTCCACATAAAGTTCAGGAAGACCACGAAAAAGAACAGGAAGAAGGTTGTTCGCTATATTAGCTCGTATACTCTTCTTCTTGAGGTTTTGTATAACCAAGTCTTTCCAGCTGTCCACGTATATCTCACCAGAGCCATAAGTTCTGGAATGGACATAAGCAAATGCCTTTGATGAGACATGGGCCAATGCATTGTATTCTAAAGCTCTCATGCAATCAGCAGGAAAATCAGGATAAGTTTCTAAAAGTTGCTTGGCTACCGGCTCGGACTCTTTCATGACGGCTTCAACGATAACAAAGAAACTTTTCAGTGTGGTTGGCATGGCCATAATTCGCTTGAGCCATGAGTCGTATATTTCCTGGGCGTCGACATCTTGCAAATTATTTGTGAATTGACAGAGTCGTGAGAGAAGTGAACATAAGGCATTGGAAAGTGCTCCAGATCCACTGTCGAGATAGTCACAAATGAACAGTGCAATATGGATGAGATCGACCGTCGACACCTCTGAGTCATTGAATTGAATTCCAACTGTTTTGGTATACTGGTTAGCCCGAAGAAACCAGATTGTAAGTGTATCAATGGTCAAGATGGTTGACTTTTGGACACTTTCCTGGGCTACTAGAGCTTCGTGAAGGCTGTGGAAAATTTTGAGAAATGAGGCTCGATTATCGATCTCGACAGCTTTTGTGGCAATGAGGCTTTTCTTGATTTCAAATATGTCTTGTCCATTTTCATCATTTGACATTGGATTGAACTGGGATGGGACGTAGGTGATGAGGTTGTACAGGATCAGATGAGTAGTCGAATTTGGCTGAGCTGGTGATAAAAAGGAGATTAAATAGAAGAGTTTTGACAGGAAACTTCATTTCTGCAATGTATGAGGATTGACTAACTTTAAATTATTTTTTTGTTTAATAATTTTAGTGCTATCTGGGTCACCTCTTTTCTCGCAATTCGTAGAATCAGTGAAATTGTTGCGAACTTTGAGGTCAAGTCCGAAAGAAGTACTTGCAAAAACCAATCGAGAGTACTCTAATTTCCAATAGACTCTGAATATCTCGAATAATCTGATGTTTAACGTCATCCGAGAGAGAAAACATGCTTTCTCTGTGCCTTTCACCAACAACTCATCTACACTCGTGATGCCGAAAGTCTGCTCGGGTTTCGGCCTTCATGCTCCCCATCTCGGCATCACCATACCGCAACATATTTGATTACAAATTCAAGCATAGTATATATAGACCGTATCTAAAAATCGAAGAAATGCTCTCGTCCCTAAAATCATTTCTCCAAGATGTGGCAAGTCCCAAGAATCCATAAGAAGATCGTCATTTTCGGTGTCACTCTGATTGCCTGCGCATTTGATATAATTAATGTCACTGCTGCCATTCTCAGCCTCAATGGCATTTCTGAAAAATTCGAGATAGATTCATCACTCGCTTCTTGGACACTTTCGTCTTATGCTGTCAACTTCTCGGGCTTCATTGCTTTCTTGGGACGAGTCGGCGATATTGTTGGCCAAACAAGGCTCTTATCGATATCCTCATTCCTCTTTGCTATTTTCTCACTCCTCTGTGCTATTGTGAACAATATTAACGCATTCATTGTGTTTCGTGCTTTCCAGGGCATTGCTGCTGCTGGTGTGATTCCGTCAGGCTATGCTATCATATCTCACACTTTTAGAGGAGAGCATCAACATAAAGCATTAGCACTTTTATCTAGCGTTTTCAGTTTGAGTTTTGGAGTTGGGTTTATCATCGGTGGGGCGTTTGAAGAAACTCCTATCGGATATAAGGGTACTTTTTATTTTTCTTTCGGCCTGGTTTTGTTGGTTGGACTCACGTCCCTCTTCTTTGAGCGAATAGAACCCGCAGGAGAATCAATCGCCTCGCTCGACTTTCCAGGATGCTTCCTTTTTGTTATAGGTGCTGTTCTTGTGGTCGTCGGATTGACAGAAGGTGGAGAAAAATGGGCAAGCGCTTCCGCTATTAGCCCACTCATTATTGGAACCTTACTCTTGGCAGTCTTTTTTCTTTGGAACGGATACATCGCAGAATCGCCAAGAGTTCAAAATAGATTCCCAAGTTTGAAAAATATTTCGTTGCTTATCCCAAAAGAGGTCTGGGCCACAAAAAATTCAGTTCCTATTTTGGTTGCATTGTTGATCAATTACATTGCTGTCTTTGGATTGTTGTTGGTTGTTGCACAGTACTTCCAGTTGGTGGAGGGCAACTCTCCTATCATAGCAGGCGTCAGAATGTTACCACTGGTTATCATCATGGCGGTTTCCACAGCTTTGTTGTCTCTCAGATCTGACATCTTGAATGAACGTCAAGCGTTCACAATAGGCTTTACTCTCATTACAATGGGCTGCACAGTCTTTGTGGCACTCACTAGAGTTTCGCAGCCGTACTGGAAAGTAGTTCTTGTTGCTGAATTGCTAACTCACGGAGGTAGCACGTTCTTTTTCGTTTATTCCTTGACGTACTTGGTCGGAAATGCACCAAGTCGGGTCAAAGGTGTGATGTCTGGTGTTTCCCAGACTTTTGCTCAGTTCGGTGCAGCATTGGCATTCTCTCTAATTGGGTCCATCATGGGAGATACAAGAAACACCACTGAACACGAGTTGAGAGAAAGAATTGAAAATACGACGTATTTTTTGTTGGCCTCAGTTACAGTTGGAATGTTCTTAATTGCGATAGTTGTTATCCGGGATAGTTTTTCAACTCATCAGGATGTGGAAGCTTACCAGCCGGATTGTTCTAAGGAAGCCAAACTGGTCCAGAACTCAACCTCATGAAAGAATTCAGGGTTAACCAAGTCTATTGCCGACATACTTTTCGTATCAAACTGGCAATTGAACCTCTCATCTTTCAAGTCGACAATGCACTTATGTACTGCCGAGAGCACTTCGGTAAATATGGGATCCAAATCGACGTCACTATTCTCTTTTGCAAAATTCATAAGCAAATCCACTTCTGAGGTGATCTTTTCTGTATAAAGCTGCTTCTTTGTAAGAAATACAAGCAAGACAAGAAGTGACTGATACCCAAAGCACCACACAAAGGGGAGCTGCAACCTAAAGTCTCCGGGAACAGCTTTTACTTGATGACCTTCTCTTTGCATCTTCAAGAGATCAAGAACATGGTGGACGTCACCAAGAAGCTTCTCAAGCAATTTTTGAATCTTAAAGACTGAGAAGTCGTTCGTGAGAAAAGAGAAATGTAGCTTTGCTTGGTTGGCCAACAAAATGACAGAAAGCTGTCGCGAGAAAATATCGCCATCCGACAATAGCTGACGTCTCTTATCACATTCAGAATCGACATCGAGTATTCTTTCATACTCAGGTGGCGTCCTTCGAGCCTCAGCGTTGCATCTCCATATAGTTTCCACAACGGCAGCAAGTTGGTCCAGGTTTGGTTCTGAAAACGAAAGCAGCAAATGATTCAAAGCCGTAGGTCTTCCCACACACGAGCAAATCACCGAATCGTAAAATGCTAATGCGACCCACAAACGGGATTGCTGTAGATGGATCCCCAAAGCGTATGCATCCGACGCTGCTAGAAATAGAAGACGATAAGCGGTATTGATATCAAAGCGAGTATAATGATATTCAAGGAGCAAGAGCATAGCACTAATTTTGGAATCAGATAGTGGACACTCGTTAAGTAAGTTTGTCATCGACTTGCTTAACTCGGCTAATCGGTCCTCACTTAGAAAATGGACATAACGGTTCGATACAAGTGCCATGCCACAAACGAGGAGAAAAGAGTCACAAGCCAACAGCGTGGTCAGCCGAAGTCGAGCCAGGATATCTTCAAAATACACAAATTCCCGATAAAACTTCGCCATTGGCGATTTCAGTAGCCGGTCGATAATCAATCTGACCATAGTCATATTGTGATTGTCATCTTCCACCAACCGGGGAAGAGCATGTAATTTCAGAGGCAGAACATCCTCCTTCACCTTTATTTTCCAACACAAAAGCTTCTCCAAGAATTCACTGGAGTTATGGCCGTAATACCATTGAGTGTCTTTTTCTTGAAGGCCTCGCTCCGAGTGCCGTAAAGTTTGGCTGCGAAACTTGTTAGGCCACAGGCAATCAAGGCCCCTTTTCAAACAGTTGATGCATTGCGGGAGCGTCCTGTCACATTTGACTTTCCGGAGTCGACACAGAGTGCACGAGACCTTTTGGATACTCATGAGGTTGAAAAGATTCTACTGGCAGATTTGTAAGCTACGAGGGTGTGTAGATAGAAGGGAGTTTCCTTTGCCAAGCAGAACGAGAAAAATGAAAGGAGAAAGAGAAAAAAGAAAGGAGGGAAGATTGTCTGTGGAAACAAAGAATAAGTTAAGGGACTAACATGTAAACCTTTGGAGAATGAAGTGGTTTCCTTGTCTGTGAGTTCCATGTTCAACCCCTTTCAACCCAATATGGAGGTGGCCATGCGAATCTGCTTCGGAAATATCAAAAATCCACAAAAGGTAAGAAATTCCACAGAAAAAAGAGACATCCCACCACCTTGCCAGTGAGCCAGATTTCCTGCTCTTCTCACTACACTCTAAATCTCCCATTCGCTTCACCAGGCTTCTCGTTCTTTGTTGCAGGCGAAGTTTGTCCGGCACATCAAAACTCACATAAAAGATAAATTCCCAATTAGTACCACACCATTCATGTCCACCAAAACTATAACCAAAGAAACTGAACAGGATCTTATTGTCCAGGACAAGCGGTCGTCCACCAAGAGGGTGTGGGACATGTACTATCACCATTTTCCGTTCTTTATGTTGACCGGGCCCGAGAGCTTCTTGTTGCATTTTTTTATCTTGACGTTCGTGAGCTTTATCATGTTTGCCTTGTATAACATTCCTCTGTACTTCCCATTTTTGGTGTCGAGGGCATACTACTACTTGACGGGCGCAGACACGAAGATCTGATTGGGTAAATAATGGTTAGGAATAGATAAGATTGAGATATGCTGTAGATAGGAAGAGTGGAATGAGTAAGGAAGAGGACAAGCTAAACACGAGCGGTAAAGAGACTATAAGCGGGGGCCAGAGAAGCAAATATACTGAATTACTTCGAGATGTTAGGTAGACAAAGCGGAGAACTCCGTCCGTCTGAGAGAAGATGGTAGTCGGTTGTTCAATCTGGTCTTGGCGATTCTGGTCATTTTAACAAAGAAATTTTTGTCCAGCCTTCGAAGCAAATTTGTAGCTTTTATTTTCAACGCTTAACTCTCTGGCGAGGCTTTGTCGTTTCCAACGACTTTCCTACACCATTTCAGAGTGTCCGCGTCGCGTCTCCGCTTAATGTATCGAAGACCGAATGCTCCATTCAAGCCTCCTCGGCCTTTAGGAGCCAAGCTGGAAGTTGAAAGGACCGAAATATGTCCTGCCACCAAGTCTAGCGAGTCGGCCGATGCCGACAATTTGTTTGTTCCCGAAGAAATCATTCAGCACGAAACACCAAGAAAGCGAGTTAAGACAGCTGCGCTTACGAGGCGTCACGGGCTAGCCGGACTGGAAAATGCCAGCAGAATATCAACTACGAAACCCTCTGTGGATTCTGAAGATTCAATTACTTCTGAGAACTCTCTCAGCCAACACAACTCTCAGATATCTAAAACGTTCTACTCCGTACAATGGAGAAAGCGATCTACGAAGAAAAACAAGTCTTGGGAAGGCGATGGGTACATTATAGTTGGTGAAAGTTCGATAATTTTGAAAATCGAACAGAAGAAGACCTTTAAGGCGGTGGGAAGAACGTCCAAAATGAATCTTGACGGCGTAATTCTGCTAGGCATGTACGAAGCTGAGGTCGACTGCCAGCTCACAAGACAACAGGTCGACAGTATACGAGGAGAAGGCTCGCTGTCTCCGTTAAAGAAAGAAAAGGAAAACATCACTCCAGACCCGCCAAAACCTAATCTGTCCAATCAGAGACTTGTCTTAAAAGGTGTACGAAATGCTCCGGGCCCTGCCAAAACAAGGCCAGAGACAAAACCAGTCACACCAGAAATTAGTAATGACAAGCCTGAAGATAATTCGGAGGGTGAGGCCTTTATTCTTCCGAGTGGTGCGATTAGTGGTGCCAAACGAATAACTGTGGATCCTAATCTCACAAAGGTTCTCCGTCCTCACCAGAAAGATGGTATTACATTTATGTACGAATGCGTAATGGGAATGAAGTCACCGGAATACAACGGGGCACTTCTTGCGGATGAAATGGGATTGGGGAAGACTCTCATGACCATCTCGTTAATCTGGACTTTGTTGAAACAAAGCCCGTATCCTGAACAAGCGAGTGTCATAAAGAAAGTCTTGATCTGCTGCCCGGTATCCATTATCGATAATTGGCGCAAGGAGTTCAAGAAATGGATCGATGTTAACCGTATTGGAATCCTCTCTGTCAACAACAAGCAGCAGACAGCGGCTAAAGACAAACAAGACATCGTTAATTTTGGGAAAACCAACGTTTACCAGGTGCTTATCATGAGTTACGAGAAAGTCTTATCATGTTCTGAGTCTCTCTCTACTGTTGATGTCGATTTCCTAGTCTGTGATGAGGGCCACAGGCTAAAGAATGCATCCAACAAGGTCCTCAAGGTGTTAAACGACCTTGATGTCTCTAAAAAGTTGGTTTTGACAGGCACCCCGATCCAGAATGACCTCAACGAATTCTACAACATCATTAACTTCATCAATCCAGGGATTTTGGGCAGTCAACTGGAGTTTCAAAGAAAGTATTTGAAGCCAATTCTAAGAGCTAGAGATGTTAATTGCACTAACAGAGAAATCATGGAAGAAGGAAAGGAAATGTCTGCGCTGTTGATCGAGTTGACCAAATCGTTTACACTTCGCAGAAATAAGTCGGTCATCAACAAGTACTTAACACTGAAAACAGACATCATCGTGTTTTGTCCCCCGACCAAGCTTCAAGTCGAACTTTTCGATATGGTATTGAGTTCCTCGCAGTTCGACTCCATTATGAACTCCGATACTCGCGACGTGCTTTCGATGATTCTTGTTCTTAGGAAGATTTGCAATTCACCTTCCTTGGTTGCTTCTGATGGTCTTTTTGAGACATTGCGTTCAGAATCAAACTTGCCGGTGACTTCACTATCCAATCGTACAACAGGAAGTAAGGTTAACGTTTTAGTTCCACTCCTCCTCGAGTTTCAGAAAGTGAACGAAAAGGTTCTCCTCGTTTCCAATTATACCCAAACTTTAGACTTTTTGGAACTGGTGCTCCTGAAGCTAAACATTCAATACTCTCGACTAGATGGCTCGACGCCTTCGAAATTGCGAGACAAGCTTGTTGTCGATTTCAACAAGTGTCAAACTTACAAGGTGTTTTTGCTCTCGTCCAAAGCGGGCGGAGTCGGTCTCAACTTAGTTGGAGCTTCGAGACTAGTTCTTTACGACAATGACTGGAATCCCCTGGTCGACTTACAAGCCATGGCTAGGATTCATAGAGATGGGCAAACGAAACCGGTGTTTATTTACAGGCTCTTCACAACCGGAGCTATCGATGAAAAAATCTTCCAGCGTCAGCTCATGAAGAATAATTTGAGCGATATGTTTCTCGACGATAAAGTCGAATCGACTCTGAATGTGTTTGACTACGACGATCTCAGAGATCTATTCACTATCGCCGAAACAAACTGCAACACCCACGACTTGTTGGATTGCGAATGCATGGGGATTGGAGAGGATGTGGATTTGTCACAAGAAGTGAATTCAGAAGCCGATTTGACTATTGAGGACTTGGAATTGCCCTCTTCTGGCTTCATGAGTGCATCCGAGTACTTGGATCTAGATGGAGCCGAGGCTGCGAAAAAGAAATCGATTCGGTCAGCACTCACCAGCTATAGACATTTTGATCCCAAAATGTTCAAAGGTGACATGGATGTTGGTGATAAGATTCTCAATGCACTTATGTTAAATCCGAAAACACGAAGTCTGGTAAGCTATGTGTTGAGTCATGTGTCACAGAAAGATACTCTGTGAATGTAATTAATTCAATCAGGATTAGTTGGTGAATAGCTACACAATGATTATTTGGCATATTGAGAAGAATATTCGTGGTTGTTGTAGAAATATCATGTCAATTTCTGCATTTGCTTAGACGTTATGGACGTACGGGAATTCCTGTGGCAGTGGTCGATCCAAGTAAAAAATGATTCCTACTGCGGAATAATTACATCTTGTGATGAATTTGATAAGATGGCACAATCGAGATTCCTCAAAGTTATCGAGTTCTGTAAAAGGAAAAAATATTAATGTGCTGGTTCTCCACAAATATACACTGATCGTGACGTCTCTTTTAAGTTATCGTACAAACATATTCAATTATATCGCTGAATGGCAGCAATTCTATATACAAGTTACCCACTCCAACTTACTTCTCCCGTTCTTCAACACTGGACATTCTCGTGCCATCAGAGGAATTATGCTGACTCAAGTGCTCTTCCGGAGTCGCTTCTTTATTTTCGTCTCTTACCTGGTTGGTAGCAGTAGGCAATCTCTTGTTTGTCATAAAGACAATGGAAATTGTTGAGATGGCGGCGAAGCCCATGTTCATATAAAAAGTGTTTCTGATAGCATGCATGACTTCTTTCTTGATGAAGGCTCTGGCAGCTGCACTCATATGATCTATTGCCTCTGTGGAATTGATCAAGGTACTCAAGTCGTAATTGGCGAGTTCTTCCTGAACTGCCTGCGATTGCTTAGCCAATGCTGGACCTGCAGTGTTCACGAAGGAAGTGGTGTAAACTGCGTCAGCCAAGGTTGCAGCCAAAGAACCGCCTAATGATCTCATGAAATTCATCCACGATGTAGCAAGAATGACACCACCAGCAAACTTCGGAGCGGTCACTTGACCACCAACAAGGCAAGCTTGCATTTGCATACCTACACCAGCTCCAAGAGGAATCAAGTATCCGATCTTTTGAGAAGTGGTAGAATCAACTTCAAGCAAAGAAATTAAGCCGCATCCGATGAAACCCAAACTTCCACCAAGAACAGCGAATGGCTTGATTTGAGTGGTTTTTTTAACTAGAATTCCACTGCAAATAGAGGAAACAACAACGGCGATAATCTCAGGCAATAAGTCCACACCAGACCTCCATGCACTCGCATTATGGATGACCTGGAAGTAGACAGAGAGGTACAACACCGAAGAGATGAAGTAGCCGAACATTCCGAACAAAGTACATGCAGCAGCGGTGGTTTGGTAGATTTTCACAAGAGACCATGGAATCATGGGGTGTGGAGCAAAGAAGAAGTTCCACACGAAGTAGGCGATAGTAACCACTCCACCAACAACAAAAAGAGCGATGACAGTGCCCGAGTTCCAGGCATACTGTCTCCCTCCCAAAGTCAAAGCCACAAGGAGCACCACCAAACCGCCAGCCAAGAGCAAAATTCCGAAGTAGTCAATCATCTTCAATTTAGCCTTGATGTTGCCTTCAGCTTTGGGAGGGTTGAAGGTCCATACAAACAAAATAAGAGAAAGGCCTCCGACAGGCAAGTTGATGTAGAAGCACCATCTCCAGGAGACGTTTGTGGTGAAAGCACCACCAACCAAAGGTCCAAGAACAGAAGCCACGCCGAAGACGGAGCCAATCATGGCCATTCCGAGCGGTCTCCTTTGGATAGGAAGAATTTCCGTGATGACAATAAAGACCATGGTCTGGATACCTCCACCTCCGATACCTGCCAATACTCTTCCGCCAATGAGAACATTCATGTCGTTGGCCAAGGCACACATCAACGATCCGGCCTCGAATAAGACAATGGCTACAATCATTGTGTGCTTTCTTCCGAAAATAATCCCCAACTTGCCCCATGCGGCAACCAAAACAGCCATGGAAATAAGAAATCCTGATGCCAACCATCCGATCTTGTCGAAGTCATTGAATTTGTTACCTACCGTAGTAAGCAATGTTGCGATGATTGTCTGGTCTAAGGCGAACAAGAACAAGCAAAAGTACACGGAAAGCAAACAGAAGAACAATGCCTTGCCTTCCAAGTACATATCCTCACGTTTGGTGCCATCACCGGCATCACTTTCAAAGAACTTCTTCTCTTCAGCAAATGGTTCATCTGGTGCGGCTGATGCAGAGATGGCCAGAACAGCTGGAGCAATGACCTCAGGTTGCCCATGAGCAGAAATTCTCTCAGTAGAGTCTTCTGCGGACATGATGAATAGAATTAGGACAGTATTTTCTTCACTGGTGATTCCTGACTGGAATCCACGATGGTTAAATAGATTTCAGCTTAGTCACTGCGGACGGAAAAATCCTCTCCTCCGTCTAATCGCCGCATCTGAGCGGCGTTGTCATTAATTTGACAGATATGCTATGCAGACCAAAACCGCTCTTCTTGCTGGGAACTCCGACTCGCTTGAACAAGGAAGGTAAGAAATTTAGGGCATTGTGAACTGATAGAAAAGATTGAAACTAGATGGAAACTTTTGTTCCCATTAAGAAATTACTGTTCTATGGGACACTACAACTGTCGCCGTATCCTTTTCGCAATTATGCGCCAGGCGTTACCTCCGCATCATACTGCCGCGTATGCCACATTAGTTTCCGCAAGGGAAATAATCAGCAGGGTGCTCTCGTCCGCGTGGCACTAGGACAAAAATAGAGGAGGCATGGAATCAAATTGATGTTCGGGTGGCAAGATTTCTTTTTTTTTTTTTTGGGG
>JAKUAG010000020.1:0-220978 GCA_030562885.1 Sungouiella inulinophila
GACGCTGACTCAGGCTGGTCTAACTCAGGGCGGCTCTCCAGAGGATACGCATCCCATCGAGATGATCAACCGTACTTGAGATACTTATCAATCTAGATATTGTCGCGCAGTTTTGTTAGAATTATTTGTGTTCGTATTGTTTTGAGTACATATTGTGGTGTAATTTTCGGTTTTGATGACGATACGATGCACGCGTGAATAAAAAGGCTATAGACAGCTAATTATATTAAAATGTTGGATTGTTGACTGTCACCCTCTCACAGACGGAGCAGCCAGGGGCCCCAGCACAATTGCACCAAGTCTATCCTTCGCATCATCTACTGATCATGTTGTAAGTGAATAAGCACACAAAAATTGGATTAGTTCGTGATTGAATTTTTGTTTGTATCTTTCTTTCTCCCCAACAGTTTCTTATAGATTTTGTTGAATTGTTTTCGTTCATCTTGGTTCACGTTTGTGCAAAACGAGTGGTCCGCATAGTCCCAAATGTCTTGCATGTCACTGCGAACGCATTAGTGACAATCCTTAACTTCTTGACCTTTGTCTTACTGCATTCTTGTTTATTTTACGATACGCTGGCACAAATATGAAGACCCTTCTTATTTTAGTTTTAGTCGTCCCGTATATATTTACAAGTCTATAACAAGTGTCCTAGCACATCGAACGCTCTTCCCTAAAATAATGTCGAGTATCAAGTCTCAATTTGAATCTTTCAGCTACTACTCTCTACAAGAAGGTGATTTAAGAGATGACATACGGTGTATAATGATAGCATTCGATGACCACGACCAGGTTGGATAATCAAGAGGTAAATTAGCTAACCATATAATCTTGAATCGTGAAAAAAAGCAGTAGCTATTTTCAATTACTTGATACATCGCTTAGTACATCTTCCAATTTTTAGAAGATTAACTATTTTGTCTAACAAAAGACACAGATTATTCTTATACTGAAAAAAAGAAAACGTTTTACACTATTTCGGGGAAGCCCAAAAAAGACTTTTCTTTAAGAAAATACTATTTGTGACCTTTTTCATGCCGGCGCCGACATTGTCAATTTACGACGTATTCCGCTCATGCATCCTTGTGACTGGCCTCCTCCTCTTCGAACACTGTGTTGTATTAAGCAAGTACGTTCAAGTCTCGACATAATCCGGCTTTCTCAGTTTTGGTCAATTAATTACTCTCCTATTAGAAGAGCAAGAATTTGGGAGAATTTTGATAAAGGTTCCCCATAGCTTGGTTGCTCGTGTGGGTGTTGACAATATTCGTTCCTTCAATTTTGGCATGAACATTGCTCAGCCTAGACCGGTCAATTATTGTGGCTAGCATTAACAAAGTCTCTCGTACTGAACATCTCCATCTAAATTATAATATTGTCTTGCAGCACGACATGATTAAGGTACTCCGTTGCGCATAAGTTATTGTTCACCACGTCAGATTCGTTTAATTACTTGCCATCGGTACACCTCCATGTAATGTGTTCCACCTCCATGGCCTCGGGTTAAACGACCTTTATGTCGCTACTACTGATTTTAACAGACAATAGTGTTGAAATACCACTTTTCATCTGACTTTCAACTCCACATAGAAGCACACTGCATGTCAAATGACAGCGACTTACAATCTTAAAGCATAATTTATGCCTCTTCCAAATACTGCAAAGTAACAATTCCTGATGTCAGTTATCACTTGATAAGTATCTTTTCTCGCATCCCTCAATTTGACGAGCTTGCATTGAAGTGTTGGATAATTTACTATATGCTGCACCTCCCAAATAGTCCCTAGCTCTTGATTTTCGGTGGCAGACATTCGACCAATTTTTACTTATATTTTCTTCCGATTTCAACTTTTCATCTTCTACTTTGGAGGCTTTTGAAATTTATGGCGGCTACTAAGGTATACGGTTTATTTCGTCAAAAAATATAAATCATGATTCGTAAACAATAGAAATTGAACATGGCATGTCGAACGAGAGCGAACTTGAACCACATCAAATGTTTACATTCTGTGACCTATCAAGTCGATAACCACTGCAAGCTTCTTGATGTCATGTCTGTTGGGTCACTCCTAGGATTCTCATTGCTTTTTTGCTACGAGACAATTTCGTATAAGAATAGATGTCTAGTTAATAGGAGATTTTATGTATCATTTCGACTTTTAAAAATAAATGTGAATTTCTGTAAATTCGATACTATAAACAGTAATTTCGAACTAGAACGATCGATTCACCAGTGAGGGCGATCATAGGAGGAAAAAAACTCTGATGTCCATATCGTGAATACATCTTGAATTTTGAAGAGTCCAAGACACTTTGTTTTGATTAAAGAGAGGAGAAGAAAGTTGAGTCCTTCTGTTTCGATTTTAAAGAATTTTTGAACCTTTATTAAACTTTCATGCTGTTCTTGTTACATCTGGCACATCTGTCAATGATGAGAATACTGAGGAGTCCTTTTATATAGTTGACACGCTATACAAGAGATCATTATAAATAGATGTTCGTTTTCAAATAAGTATTCGTTTGTAAGTGGTTCAGATAATGCCATAAATCGGCAACTAGCTGAGACAATTGTTTCATTCTTTCTAATCGTGATTAATCAATTTTACCATCTCTTTTCAAATATCATGCTTAATCAGTTTTCCAGAGACAACTAATTTGTGAGGACTGTCCGCTCCACTCATAGGCTGAGCAGCCAGGGGCGTGTGTCGTACATTTTCCTTGTGCTCCCCCAAATCACCTTCAAATGGTTTAATGTTTATTCACTTCCAACATGATTAGAAGATGATGCGAGGGTAAAACTTGGTGCAATTGTGCTGGGGCCCTTGGCTGCTCCGTCTGTGAGAGGCTGACAGTCCACCATCCACCAATCTATTATAATTGGCTGTCTATAGACTTTTAGTTAACGCGTTATTTTAAAAAAAAAGTAAAGCTTTGTAATGTTCAATAACACCCTTCTATGCCCCGAAGGCACTGAAACTCAAGAATGAAGATTGTTTTGGAGTTCAGATTCTCCCTATAAAATCTCTTGCTATGAACTGTTTAAAGCATAATAGCTACAAATTCTACCATTGCTTGAGACTCAATTACCAGTAATACCAGTGATCTTACAGAGGAGGGCATTGACAGCACTGAGGCTGACATGGCGCCGCAATTCTTCCGCGATATCTCTGTATCATTGCGATACAGAAAATGGAAAAACTCGCAAAAATTAAAAAAATTCAATTCCGCGAAATCTCTAATTTCAAATGCCCTTACAACTCGAGTCTGAATATAGTAACAATTTTTAACATTGGGCGTAATTGCCGTTTGATTTTGCTTATCTTGTATGTTCGTTGTCTGGTTTCTTCGAAACACTCAGAATGTCTTGCGTATGGCGAACATCAGCAATATTACTGGCCATGAAATTCGAACTCTCGAAAATTCTCATAACATCAAGATGGATCTGATTGCTAAATACAAGATTATATGACTAGTTTAGTTTGATTTTTGTTAGGGACCACATCGTCGAAACCCAAGAAGTGCCAAAGTCGATCCCATTGACCCTTCTTATGAAGCATTGCTAGAACCAATACAACCGGAAGTTGCCAAACGGAGCACCAGAAGAGTTTACGGGCGTGAAAGTTTGCTTTCAGGACGGCTTCAGCTGTTGGTGTGTGCCCTGCAGCATGATTTTTCCTTTGCTGACTCCAAAATTTATAGGCCAAAATGGCCATCCAGGTATTAGCAATTCCCGAGTCAACTTGAAAAAACCAATCAGTTACTTCGAAATAGCTGAGGCCAAAGCATATGGGGAACATCAAAAGAGAATAACGTAAAGCCACGCGGGCATTAAGTTTAGGATTCTCAGCAGCAGTCATCACGTAACCAGCTTGCTTGTACTGATTCGCAATATTGTGTGAGAGGGCGTTGAAATGTGGGAATTGCCAAGCATATAATAATGCAGCCAAACACCAGCTTCCAGGATGTGCTAGTGATGATGATGCCGCCCAACCCATTAGTGGAGGAACAGCTCCCACCACTGCTCCTACCCAGGTATTCAATATCGAACGTCGCTTTAGAGAAGTATATACCCACGCATAAAGACCGATGTTAAGAAATCCAAGAAGACTGACTGCAGGATTGACACCGAAATATAGTATCAAACAACCTAATGACCCACTCACGGCCGCGAAGTAATAGGCTCGTTTTGGAGTAATCAAGCCTGTGACTACTGGTCGTGTTGACGTCCTGGTCATTCTTTTATCAAATTCTGGCTCCCTTCCCATGTTGATAGCATTAGCTGATCCTGAACAGAGGGCGGTACCAAGCGTGAGAAAAGCCAATTCTCCAATCGACACAGAATTTGGGGAAATAGCATAAGAACAAATCGAGCTCAAAGTCACTAAGAATGTCAAGTTTGGCTTCGTCAACTTGATGTAGGAACGTATAATGTTTTGATGTGTAAGTTTTTTATCCGTTTTTCTGTTGGAAAGATTCTTCGGAGTCACTGGAAATGGAACATTCAACGTTGGATGAACAGTAGCACGCGTACCTTGCGTCAGATTAGACTCTGTCTCCTGGCATGAGAAGACTTTTCTGGCGACATCGTTTATTGGTAGAGTAAGCTTCTTGTCACAAAAGGGGGTACCGATTTTCCCTTTCGAATTGGCTATCAAGAACAGGTTCAGTAAAAAATTGTGCCCTGCCTTAAAGATATGATTATTATTAGACAAGAAGAAATGAAATTGTGGTGGGAAATATATTCTGGACAGGCCCACTAATTTTGAAGCCATTTCTCTTCCTTTGATGTCCCTTAGAATCCTCACAATTATTTTATTCGCTTGGCAAAAAATACACGACTACTTAAACAGCCTGCACAGTTTTAATCACTCGCGCTCAGATGTGGAATCGGACCCTCTGTTTTGCTTCATTTCATGCAACTTTTTGTTCTCCAACTTATTTTCAATCAAGTCATGAAAAGCAATTATGGATCTGACCAATGTACTAATGTATACCATCATTAATTCATCATTTGTTTTCACTGTGAAAGCAGTAGCCAAAGGATTTGCAGAATCTCCAATGCTGTCTACACCGCGACCTTCCAGAAAGATGTCAGTTTGTGAGTCCCCCTGAGCCAAGTTTGGCAACAAGTTGAAAACATTCTGCAATTTACCTAAAATTGAATGGTTCATGGGTAATTTTCTCTCATAAACTTTTTCAAGATAATTCGCGATTTCCCTTAGCTTTTGGTACAACCCCAATAACGAATGGTAACTCTGAGTAACTTTCAAAGACAAATTCCCTGCTGCTTGATCCCTAATATCACGGAGTAAATGCTCCACGCCAATCTCTTCGGCTTCTTCGGCCTCTATCAATGACGGAACGTGCACAAATGTTCTCTCAGCTTTTGATCCATCATGTTTAATGTCGTCAACAGCAAAGTAGGCGTCAGTTGGAATTCCAACCGAGCGTGGTTGAACATCAACAATCACCAAGAGGGGATTAGGGGTATATTTCTTGAAAACGTCGTTGATTTTTAAGTCGGAAGCTTTGAGCTTAGGTCCAGAATGATACCATCCAATCAATTGCTCTTTGGCATTGATCTTCTTGAACATTTCTCTCATTGACTCAATAAAATTGTGGTCCAAAAACCAAACTGAGGAGTTTTTATCATCTTCCTCAAATGGAATTGCAAATGAATTAGTAACTCTAATGATATCGGAGGAAGTGTCCCCCAAAAGCACACCCACAACTCTTTTCTTCGAGTCCTTCGCAACTCTGTTGAACTGATCTACAACAGACAATAACACAAGTGGAGAAACTGTGACTGCTTTTTTGAGAAAAGCAGTTTCGTTTGAAGCTGCTGGCATGTTTGATAGTTGCGTTCCACTTCGGAGTGAGGTAGAACATTCGCCCTCAGAGTTGGCGTGTGTCTACCAACGTCCCGATTTAGGTAAGCATTCAGATTGATCTATTTCGTATGTTCGGACAAGTAGTAATAGGGCCCCCGGGGTCGGGAAAATCGACGTACTGCTATGGGATGTATCAGTTTCTTTCGGCAATAGGTAGAAAGTGCAGCATCATAAACCTCGATCCTGCCAATGAAAAGCAGCCATATCCTCAATGTGACTTTGATATTCGAAATTTCATCACTGTTGAAGATGTCATGAAAAAGAACAACCTCGGACCTAATGGGGGGCTCATGTACGCTCTTGAGAGCATAGATCAAAATGGAATTGAGATCGTACTTTCAGAAATCGAAAAATTGGGAAGAGAACGAAACTACCTCATCTTTGATTGCCCTGGGCAAGTTGAGCTATTCACCCATCATAATTCATTGTTCAAGATATTCAAGCAAATGGCCCGCATTATGGATGTCCGTTTATGTGTTGTTTCACTAGTTGATTCTATGTACTTGACGAGCCCTTCTCAGTATATTTCCATTCTTCTACTCAGTTTGCGATCGATGCTTCAACTTGATTTTCCCCAAGTTAATGTGATCTCTAAAATTGACATGCTACAATCTTACGGTCCATTACCAATGCGACTCGATTATTATACAGAAGTGCAAGATTTGGGTTACTTGGCACCACAGCTTGAAAAGGAATCTCCAACTTTGTTGGGTAAGAACTTTGTGAGGTTAACTGAGATGATTGGACAACTTGTGGAGAATTTCAATTTGGTGTCATTCGAAGTGCTTTCGGTGGAAAACAAAGCATCTATGATTCATTTGCTCCAAGTGATAGATAATGCAAATGGCTATAGCCTTGGAAGTTCAGAAATTGGAGGAGACCTGATATGGACGGAGGCAGTAAGAAATAGGTCTGCAATTGGAAACAATGAGATTGATATACATGAGAGATGGATCGAACACAAAGACTCATATGATAAATTAGAACAAGAAGTTGCGAACAGAGAGTCTCATATAAGCGACGACCTGGATGAATTCTGAAAATATGTATTCTTATTTGGCTAATGATACAGCAGTAGTAGTATCTTCTTCTCCATCGTATGTCTTCAAGAACTCTGAGAGGCTCTGAGTATGATCTTGGATTTTCCTCTCGAGTTCTGGAACCATCCGCTGAGATTCTTCCCATATTTGTGTTTGTTTCATCACATCGTACTGATCAGCTCCAGCAGACTTCATCTGTTCTAATTTGTGAGCACATTCCGTGACCTCTTTGGAATAGAAGCTCTTCTCCTTGATCAATCGTTGAAGTGCTTTAACTTTTATCTGCAATGCTGTTGGTGACATTATGCCGACGTTTAGGTGAGAAACAAAAACGTTCAGAATACAGTACGTTGACAGGTTCATCACTTTCTGAATCGAGCAAGTATTTTTTTTTTTACGAATCAAAAAGGGCACTCAGGTTTAAGAAGATGGAGATTGAATCTAAGTAAGAACCGATCTGGAAAAGGTTTGGTTGTTCTAGGTGCCGATTCATTAGATTCTTAAATTCATTAGATTCTTAAATTCATTAGATTCTTAAAATTCGTCAAGTTTTACGCTTTCAACACTAAAAGCACGAGGAACTTGAAAATTCTTGTAGGAGAAAAGAGATCCTTTAATTTTGCTTGTCAATGGAATGCCATGGAAAGTTTTATTCATAAAAATACAATCGTTTCGGCAGAAAGCATTGTAGAGCGTTAGCTTTGGAATAGTTCTGTACTTTCCGCGTATGTATTCAGGAAGAATGATCTCATCTCATTCCAAGTCGATAAATATCATGGAGCCAACTATCTCTACCGCTCAAATAGAGCAATTAGTGGAACGTTCCATTACGCTCTTCGAATCTAATAGAGATAGTTTGAATCAACAACTTGTTCAGCTTAAAAAAAATCTGAAATTTTTTGTACATAGCGACAAGTCAGAGAATATCATGGTGAATTTGGGATGTGATTATCTAGCTTATAAGACGAAACTGGAAGCACTTCAATTTTTGGGTCGCCGTATACAACACGTGGAAGCTCTTATCAAGAATGTTGATTTGGAAATAGCCGAAGCATTACAAACAAGGCGAAAACTTGAAATTCTCGAAACCAACGGCGAGGAATATTACGAATCGGCGAACAATAAATTACAAATTGTTGATGTCCAAGAGGAACTAGACGATATGGGAAACATTATTGATGTCAAATTTAATGATTCATGTGGAAAAGAAATTGGAAGCAAGAGAGACCTATCAGGAATGAATAAGCGTAGTTCTTCAGAGGTACTTAACAATGAGACACCCCCCATTACCAGTGACGATCTAATATTGGATTTGCTTCATGACATGGAAGTAATACCCCGGTCCATCCAGCAGGGGAATCACCATGAGAAAGGCGAGAGCAGTGAAACTAGAGAAATAATTCGAACATTGGAGAAGGGTGAAACAAGTGAGGGTAAGGATCCTGGAAACCGTCAGCATTTTGAAAACTCAGGACCTCTATACGAGTTGGAATTGATTGCGAGCGAACTTGGGGATGGAGGTGCTTCCCTAGACGGTGAAGACGATGTGGAGTCGACTGATGCTGAATCGAATGACGAAGATGATGATGCAGAAGAAGAAATATCCTACGCACTGCTTTTGCCCCAAAACGCAAAGCTTCAAAATCGATTTTGGGAGGAAATTCAAAGACTGAGAAGTAAGAATTTGGAAGAAGCAATGGCATCAGCTAAACCAGCTGAAAAGAGTGCCAAAAAAGCTGTCAGATTTAATGACACTCTTGAAATTAAGGAAATTGAAGACGTCGGGAAAGACTTGAAGGATATGGAGCACCAAACGAGTCGGATCCTGAAATTCAAAGAGAGCAAGATCGCATTTGGAACTTCTTCTGGAGTAACCAGGACTATATCACAATATCCGAAGTCTGCTAATGAAAAAAACTCAACAGATGACGTCACTACTGACATTGTGGAGCATGATGATATCGAAAGGGAACCTGTGGTTTTTCCTTTTCTCGACGGCGATGAGACTTCGAACTCACCGTCTGATGTCGTCGAAAATGTTCCAAAGGAAATTCTTTCGGACGATGAAGACATTAATGAGTTGAAGATGCTCGTGGAAATCGAGAATGTGAAGAAAGCGAAGTCCAAATTCAAGTCTATGCTTGCCCAAAATCCACTGAGGAGGAAGCTTGATCTTGGGACACCAATGAAAATAGGAGCGCCTCTGGCCGAGGATCCCGTATTTGGTGGTAATCACTTAGAAAACGCCTCTTCTGATGCATTGGAAGGACGAATCCATGATCGACAAATCTTGGAAAACGATGTCAAAGAGTTAAACGTTGATCTACCAAATTTGCAAAATGATTTGGACGCTATGGTGCAAGCCTACAATGTGGGAATGTTCGATGATGACATGGAAGTTTCGGGTCCTGTTGTGGATCAATTAGAAGACTTTGCAATTTTAAACAAAATGGTCGAGGATATGTCCAGTGGCTCATCTGAAGGTGGAAATGCAATTTATCAGAAGCAGAGGCAACAACAAAAACAACAACATGAAAGAGAAGAGGAAGATGAGTATCCCGACGACCTGGAATCACCATCTGATTCAGACGACGGTGTCCTTAGGGATCAAATTGTGGAAAATGAAATGTCAGAGCTGGATGAAGAGGTGACTTTACGTCATGATGAAGTGCAGATGTCCGTAATCAGTCAGGAAGTCTCAGAGAATTATTATCGCTTGAGAGACAAGATTTTCAATAAGAAATCTGCCGGGGATCCTGAATTCGAACCAATAGAAAATACTCCCCGGGAAAGTCGATTTAAAGCTTCAAGAAGAAACAATTCTTAAGGGCGATACGAAACACATCTCAATTCAGGGATTGGGTATCGCAGCAATACTCATTGAACTTAAAATCGACCTACACCAATCGAGTGAAACAGTGATTTGGGAAATCAATACCGTTATCATGAGTGAAGAATCGTTCTTTTATTTCTGGAGTGGATGTACTATGATCCTTATGCCCGAAAGTCCACAACGTCGGTTCCGTGGGTATGCACGGCAGCCAATACTTAAGCTCGTTTTCTACTTGAGTCCAGCATCAACTACATACTTTGTAAACAAGCTTGCTTTCGAACATCATTGTTGGTTATACGGTAAGAAATCTACTTGAAACAGGCTTGCAAAAGTCTTGTTGCTCTGCGATGTAATCCTTGTAGTAATGCAATTCGTTTGCTTCAAGAGACCGCTCTACTTACCTCTGCTCGTAACGCACACGGAAGACATAAGAATACGTATGGGCCCTATTTGCCGGTTGAGTCGACAACCGAAAATGATCGGACTTGATCCGTAATCATTATTCTCTTTTATTGTAAGTCCAATTCAGGACCAATGCGTTCCGCGAAGTCCGAGCGCCGGGAATGTTGAAAATCATAATGTATGCGTCTTGCTTAAAACCATTTGTATCTAAAATCTATAGCTGACTATGCATGAGTTGGTTGAAGACCTAATTCGAATTATTTCTAGATTATTTCTCTTTGAAATCCTGTTAAAAGAGAAGAATCAGTTGAGCTACCTGAGTGATACACAGGAATGCATTTTTTCACGCCGGACCTCTTGCTCGGGCTTAATATAAATACTACGGGAATATTACCAAAAAATTATTCGTTTCTTACCTTCAACGCTCGATCTTAGTTTATTCACCAACCACACGGCAATTCTTTGCATCCTTGGAGTACTTGCTTTGTACACAGGAGAATTTGTCTATTTGTTGGCTAACCCAAAACTCTTGTACAAACAGACCGACTTTTTGGAATACCTGCACAAGGACGACAGAAACTCCACTTTGTCCCCACCATCGTTTATCATAATTTACAAATCGCCTTGTTAATTGTGATCTTTCCGAATAGGGTCTAACTAAAACTTGAGATTTTACCAGAATGTCGGCTATTTTGAAGCAGAGAGTGAGATACGCTCCTTACTTGCAAAAGTTAAGAAAGCCTGAAGAATGTATCGAGCTTTTCAAACATGGTCAGTATCTCGGGTGGTCTGGATTCACTGGTGTCGGTGCTCCAAAGGCAGTTCCTCACGCAATGGTCGAGCACGTTGAAAAGAACAACTTGCAGGGAAAATACGCTTTCAACTTGTTTGTCGGTGCTTCGGCGGGTCCAGAGGAGTCAAGGTGGGCCGAGCATGACATGATTTTGAGAAGATCTCCACATCAGGTTGGAAAGCCAATTGCAAAGGCTATTAATGAGGGAAGAACTTTATTTTTTGACAAGCACTTGTCTATGTTCCCTCAGGATTTGACCTACGGCTACTATACCATGAATAAGGAGAATGATTTGCTTGACTATACTATCATCGAAGCGACGGCTATTACTGAGGATGGCTCCATAATCCCTGGTCCAGCTGTCGGTGCTTCCCCAGAGATGATCTCTGTCTCTGACAAAGTCATCATTGAAGTCAACACAGCCACTCCATCTTTTGAGGGTGTACATGACATTGATATGCCGGTAAACCCTCCATTCAGACAGCCATATCCACACACAAATGTGGCATATAGAGTGGGAAGAGAATCTATTCCTATTGATCCTTCGAAAGTCGTTGCCATTGTTGAGTCCACTTCTCGTGATAAGGTTCCTCCAAACACCCCTTCGGATGCCATGTCACGGCAAATTGGTGACCACTTGATCGAGTTCTTCGAACATGAAGTGAAGATGGGTAGATTACCCTCAAAATTACTACCATTGCAATCTGGAATTGGAAACATCGCAAATGCGGTCGTCGAAGGTTTGGCTTCGTCCGATTTCAAGAATTTGACTGTATGGACAGAAGTCTTGCAAGATTCTTTCCTTGATTTCTTTGATTCGGGGTCATTGGATTTTGCAACGGCCACATCGATCAGATTGACCGAAGACGGTTTCAGAAGATTTGATGAGAATTGGAATGAGTTCTCAAAGAAGTTATGTTTGAGATCTCAGGTTGTTTCCAACTCCCCCGAGATTATTAGAAGATTGGGAGTGATTGCGATGAATACCCCTGTTGAAGTTGACATGTATGCTCATGCCAACTCCACCAATGTCATGGGCTCGAGAATGTTGAACGGATTGGGAGGTTCTGCAGACTTCTTGAGAAATGCGAAGTTGTCCATAATGCACACACCGTCTGCTAGACCATCCAAGACAGATCCAACGGGTGTTTCGTGTATTGTTCCATTTGCTCCTCATGTTGATCAGACTGAACACGACTTGGATGTAATTGTCACCGAGCAAGGATTGGCTGATTTGAGAGGATTGGCTCCGAGAGAAAGGGCTGTTGAAATCATTGACAAATGTGCTCATCCTGATTACAAAGCTCAGTTGCACGAATACTTTGATAGAGCTTCCTTCGAGGCCAAGAAGAAGACTAGCTTACACGAACCACATATCTTGAGAGATGCCTTCAAAATGCATATGAACTTCCAAGAGAACGGTACAATGAAATTGGATTCTTGGGATCAGAAGTTTTAGAAAGGCAATTCAGCAGCTATCAGCTTGGCCACATGATTTGCTATGCTAATCTTATGTGGAGGAGTTTTATATAAGTATAGAATTGATAAAAGCAAAATGATCACGTGACACATCTTGATTCTTCTAGAAAATTTCTCGTTTTCTACTGCTAGCGTTTCCAGGTTCGTCAATATTATAAGATCATTCAACTACATTTTTGGTATCATCAACTTTCATTGCTAAATGTCTGCAGTAATTAAACTGTCAAAATTGCTAGGGTTTCTGCGAGGCTCCTTGTTTAATCGAACAAGACTCTTTCATTCTTCCCTGAGGACTTTGATTGATTTCGATCCTTACCAAGTCCTTGGTCTTGAAAAGAATGCAAGTGCATCAGACATAAAAAAGGCATACTATCAACTTGTGAAGAAGTACCACCCAGATGTTTCAAAGGAGAAAGATTCTGAGAAGAGGTTCCATAAGATCCAGGAGTCGTACGAACTTTTGAGTGATAAAGACAAGAAGGCTCTGTATGACCAATTCGGCCCACTGGCATTTGATTCAAATGGTAATGCCAACCAATATGGAAATGGTGGCAACCCGTTTGGCTCACATTCTGGAAATCCTTTCGGGGGCAGCCAAGGCAACCCTTTTTCTGGAATGGGGTTCGACTTTGAAGACCTTTTCAAGCAAGCTTTCAACCAAGGGCCAGGCGGGAGTAGGGGCGCGAGAGGACAAGGCTCTTTTGTAACGGAGCATGTTGGTGATAACATTGAGGTTTTGAAGTCGATTTCCTTTAAGGACGCCATATTCGGAACCAAAGTTGATATTAACTACAAGGCAGTTGACTCTTGTGGAACTTGCCAAGGATCTGGGTTGAAAGCGGGTAAAAAAAAGATTACATGCCCATCGTGTCATGGGACAGGTCAGACCACTCATATCATTGGGGGCTTTCACATGGCCTCCACCTGTAATACTTGTCAAGGATCTGGCGTAACAATCAGCAAGGATGACCAGTGCTCCACATGCCATGGAACTGGAGTCGGAGAAGCTCCAAGGTCTACGACGGTGGATCTCCCATGTGGTATACCTGATGGTACACGTTTGAGAATACCCGGTGGAGGGGATGCTCCGTTTGTGACTAAGGATCCTTATAACCAAACAAGGAACGGTGATTTGATTGTGAGAGTTCATGTGAAGAAAGATCCAATGTTTGAACGTTCAAAGAACAACATAGTCTTGAATCATGATATTTTGATGACAACTGCTGCCTTAGGAGGTGAAGTGGTGGTTCCGACAATTGATGGTCATCAAATCAAATTGAAGGTCAGACCTGGAGTTCAGTCTGGAAGGAAGTTGACAATCCCAGAGAAGGGCGTCCCGATCAATAGAAATATGAACAACAGAGGAGACATGGATGTTATTCTCAATGTGAAAACGATTGTTCCAGAAACGCCGGTCCAAACTGCATTGTTGGAGGCGTTGGCTGATGCATTCAACGACAAGAATGCAAAGAGAACTCATACTGACTGGAAGTTAGATGTCAATGAGGATGATGATGCAACCACCGAAGTTTTCAATGAGAACGATTTACACCCATCGAAGTTGCAACGAATTGGTAAGATGCTTGGAAAGTTTTTCAACTTCAAGGAAGACCCACAGAAATGATTCTATGAACCCTGTAAATAGCTCCCTCAGGTCTATGTAAATAAATTAATAATCAATTTTCTCATGGGGATAATCAAGATACTTGATTACTTAAGATATCGCCTTCTACCTTTTAAATTGGTCTGCTCTGGCAACCTGCAGGTACTTCGTTTGCCTCGACCCCAACCCTATGATAAAGTTGTGTTCATGTCGCTTTGCTGCCATTCACGTATGCCTTGACATTCAGTTCGACAAATGGTTCGTTTCGATACTAGACTCCGGTTGCGTTCCTAGTTTTCTGGCTCCGTATTCTGTATCCATCAAGTTCTCGTTTAAAACACCTCAATATTCAGTTCATGTAGTCACGACAAGCACTCCTTCCTCAGGATGACAGAAGTCACTGACTTCGCTATTTTCTACAAAACCTGTCCCATGTTACACCTTTATCAAAGTTAAAGCTTTGGAAATGCCGCACAACTCAAGTACAACATGTCTATTTGCTAGATGAAAATTCATGAAGCTGGCGAGAAGGAGAGGATGAAGTATTTTCAATCGGCCGAGGTAGGCAAAGTGGAGTACACGCAAAGGGATGGAAGAAGATTCATCTTCAAATCGATTCAGAAGACTATGAATTTTGAAAGCGAATCGTCGAATCTAAGTGGTCTCCATGTCTTCTTTTTTGGGAATCATTACTCTTTGCGGACTTCTGCTTCACTGTTTTAATGACAAACATCAGACTTTCCTCAGATATTCTTGAGAAAGGGCGAATTTGTAATAATAGGATCGAAGAAAATTTGTAATAATAGGATCGAAGAATTTTCAAATAATTCTGGCCACCGATGTAGCCAGATAGTCGATCACCAAGAATGGACCATCAATGTTTTTTGAGTACTCGTCTAATATGGTCACCACCGATAAGTAAGCAAGCGAGATGAAACTTGCAAAGCAGGCTGAAAATCGAATCTTTGATGCAATCAGGAAAATAATTCACGAATAGCGCAAAGTAATCGTGAATCTAAAATCTCTAGTGCCTTTGTAGAAACGTGACGAACTAGCATGGAAAAGCGGAGTCAATGCAATTGCTCGACATCGGAGATGAACCATGGATGAGAAGTATGCACTGGAGAGGTGTTGCAAAACATCTAGCAATGATTTTTCAAACTGAAATGCACTTCCCAAATTTCGTCAGGTAAGGAATACATAATCTCTGAACGCCTCTAAAATAGTGCAATTCATTATTGAGTATTGTTGTCCAAGTAGTATGTGGACTCTACTCAGAGTTCAGTTCTCCAATGTGAAATTTGAAGGCAAGGTGGTCATCATTTCAACCGATGAACGCTCCAAAAAAAAAAGTCTGGAAGATTGTGCCAGAATTACTTCTCTACCATCATGAATTTGAGTGCCCATTTCTTGTCGCATCTATCGAGGCAATTCTTTGCTTTCCGAAGAATATCTTCGGACCACCTATTAAAATCTGTTGTCCATGCGACTGGAGAATGGTGCGTAAAGCGAGCTGTGCTCTCCAAACCTTGTCATCATATTGGTCTCAGACCCAACATGGGTAGTTAATTATCCGTGATTTACTCATATGCTGATTTGAAGGATTCGAAACCCCAACAGTGGTTGTACGAGACATTTTACTGAAGGTTTGCTGGCCTGGTCAACATTAATTCACAAACACTCTTCGACTCAAAGCGAGAAGTTACAGGGACAATAAAATCTTTGACTCCGTTGCATAAGACCATAAGCGACTCACCTGAGCAATAGCTGTGTGACAATTCTATTGTCTTCATTACCATTTTCTGCAAATTTATCTAGTACCATTTTGTTTGACTATGTAACAACTTTTGCCTCATTCAAAGTATCACAGAGCTCTTTTCCATCTGTCAGTGATTTGACCTTGAGAACGAATGTTTCGAGTACTCCATCGCTATTGATGGCAGGAACACGGACGAGGGATCCATTGCCAAGGGTGCTGTATGTGATGTCTTTCAATAGAAAAACATTGAGGAGAACCCTCAACCCACCATCTGCTCTCATCAATAATCGACTTTTTCCATTCCCGCTCTTCAAGACTTTGAGCTCGCCGATCCCCAAATTCTTATACGGACTTTCCTTGTTTTTTGGATCGAGCAGCATTAATTTACTCTTGCGCTGAAACAAAACTTGTTCATTCTCTTCCCCATTGCTTACTGAAGAGACATTTCTAGCTCCAAGGGAGGCAACAGGCTCAAAATCGGCCCCTGTTTCTTCCTCTGGCATTAAATCAACACCCTTCGGCATATTAGTAATATCACCAGTTTGTGATCCAGCCACAAATGAATTCAGAGATGTCAGGGTGCTAATCCGATCAAAGTTATGTGTCGTAGTTTTAGAAGCAGGTGTTGAGCCAAACAACATAGAGTCCTTTCCGGAAGACTCGTTAGCTGCCGACTTGAATTCAACTGATGTTGTGTTGCTCGATTTCTGCTTATTTGTCATACTCATATCGTCCATGTTTGAACTTTGAGTCAGGCCACTCTGACCCAGACCGAAGGAGGATGAAGGGAATGAACCAGCGGAACCAAAAAGAAATGCTGGCCCTGACTGGGTAGGGTTTTCTGTACCAGTTTGCAATGAAGAGTTGTTTTCAGCTACTTCAACACTTTCGTTCCCAAATTGGAGAAAAGGTTCTCCTTTAGTTTTTTTCGCAGATGGCACAGTAGAGCCAATCTGAAATTTAGGAGTGCTGAACGATGTCTCCAGCTTTATCCCAAATGAAAACGGCCCAGTTGTGCTGTTGGATAATGGTGGACCTGATCTCAGCTCGTTTGACTCGTTCACCAATTTAAAGATTGGATCTTGAATTCTTTTGTTGAATCTGAAAGATGGTCCCTTGATTTCAACTTCGGAGTCAGAAGAGTCATCGTGGGCTTTCGTGGAAGGCTTGGAACCGAACGTGAATGGCGACTTTTTGATTGTAGGTTTGGATGCCATGGTGAATTTTGGGCCCTCTATTTGAACTTCTTCCCTATAATCTTCACTGTCACTGTCACTATCACTTTTCCCAACTGCAGAAACAGCGCTCTTTTGGACCGGCTTGGAGGTGGCAGATTTATCGAAAGCGATACTAGCAAACGGATTTTTCTTCTCTGATTCAGTTTCGCCGTTCACACCAGAATCCTTGCTTTGCAACACAGGAGCTGTAGACGAGGTATTGCTAGCCTTGTTGGATTCAATGGATGAGTAATAATCAATGTACTTTTGAACTACTATTCTGTAATCCGCAATGGCATCAGCTTCAACAGAGGTGACAGCTTTGACAAACTTGAGATTAAGTGCTTTCAATTTCAGGTTTTTTTCAAGATCTGCACTAGAAGGAGCAATAGTTTTACCAGCGGCTGAGAACTGAAATTCACTATTGACTCTGTAATTCAAATTACTTCTTCCCTTTGGCTTCAAGATCTTTCTTTTCGCCATCACGTCGGCTGTAGCGAATGAAGGACCATGTGAATCATCGTTATCATTTTGAAAGCTCACATTGTCCTTTGTCATCTGTTCCTCGGCACCTCTCTTGGCCATCTTGCAATGAGTTCGCTGTATTACGATGATTATGTTTGAGATGAATCAATGTGCACTGGGGCTTGTGCCCCGTTCACGTGATTAAAATTGTTTTTCAAGCCCAATTTCCGAATCACACCAGTCCGTCCTGTCTATTATACCCTAAATGGTTGATTTCATGGTCACGTGCAACTTACTGTCCCGGCTTCTCGCTCGAAAAAATTGAGGGAAAAAGAACTAAGAACTTTTCCTGAACTATCAAGAACAGTGAATCAAAGTATGTACAGTGAATTCGGGGAAGGGTCAACGAATCCTACAAGGTTTATTGGAATGTCATATGAGCATCAGTCCGCAATCTATTTGTAACTTTCGGTCCAATTTGCACCTTCCTTTATCGTCTTGAATGGGTCATCTCCATTTGGGGAGAGTGACACCACAACGCTTTCGATATTATAATTAATTGAAGTCATTATTTTCCTTTGCTCCAAGCTGACTCAACAATCAATCATTTACTAACCTTTTCAGATGGCTCCAAAGGTTCAACAAACTAAGGCCGCCAAGGCTGCTGCTGCTTTGGCTGGTGGTAAGAAGGGTAAGAAGAAGTGGAACAAGGGCAAGGTTAAGGACAAGGCCCAACACGTGGTCATCTTGGACCAGGAAAAGTATGACAGAATTATCAAGGAAGTCCCAGGCTTCAAGTACGTTTCTGTTTCTGTTTTGGTCGACAGATTGAAGATTGGTGGCTCTTTAGCTAGAATTGCTTTGAGACAGTTGGAATCTGACGGTGTCATCAAACCAATCGTCAAACACTCTAAGCAGGCCATCTACACCCGTGCTGATTAACGTACTTAGCAAATGTCATAATTCATAAAGTATACTATAGGGTGTTACTCTAGTAAAGTACATTAAACGTCCTTACAATAAAAGGTATAATCGCTTTTCAATAATTATCAAGTGAAGATAACATTCCTTCTCAAAATGAATGTGGTCAAGCCTGCACCAAGAAATGATAGCATTTTGCTCATCCCAATTGTCGTAAAGATGTTAAAAAGACACACGAATCACCAATCACGAAGAACAGTCTTTAGTCTTGGGAGCTCTGCAATTCATAAGAAGACTTTCAGAGTTGCTAGAAAGGTTAACGTGCCTCCCAGCTTGATCTTTCTGGTGGTTGCCGATGTCCTGAAATATCAAGAGTTCGTTCCTTTTGTGACACATTCATTTGTTAACGAACGTGCAGAAGACACGAAATTGCCAAGCGAGGCTGGGTTCAGGGTAGGTTGGAAGCAATACGATGAGAAGTTCACTTGTAAACTCAGTTGCATCAAGGATAAACAGGTGATTGCAGAGTCGGTAACTGTTCTGTTGTTCAGTCACCTTTACAATGAATGGAATTTCAAGGAGGTCAAAAATCGTTTCACCAATGAACTGGACACTTATGTTGAGCTCATTTTGAGATACAAATTCAAAAATCCATTGTACAACACTATGTGTTCACTCTTCCAACACCAGGTGAGCGAAACGATGATACAAGCATTCGAGGCAAGAGCTATGCAGTTGAAGATCAACGAGATGCTCAAAGACAGAATAAATTAATTGGTAGAAAAATCTATTTCTCATTACTTAGTGGGATTCGACGACATAAATTCCTTCATAGCTCGTTGGGAATCAACGAATGATTGCCCACCATGTATTCCCTCAAATTATGATCGGTAATTTTTCCTAATGATGTATCAGGAAGACCAAGGAAATTCTCCTTGAAAGAAGAAGACCTTCTCCTGTTGGGATTGAAATCTCTGAAACCATTCATATCAAAAGCAGGGCCAACTGACAAGCTGCCCACTGATGTCGTAATGAGATCGTCTCTGAAAGAATCAATATCCTGGGCTTTCAGATAAACCTGACCCAAAGGAGACATAACAGATGGCTTCATTAGCAATTTGTTCACCCATGGTTCATCAAAAGGCAAAGGCTTGATACACTTGAGACAATTTCTTAACAGTCTTCTCTTGCTTTCCGCCTTCTGGAAAGGATTCCATTTATGATCACTCATTGCAAATAACCCACTATCAATACTTGCGTCTCGGCAATACTGAGTAGGGCAAATCACCCCAGCTTCAGGATCCACTTCGGAATCATTCTCATCGTCTGATCCGTGACGCTCACTAATATTTTGACCATCGTCGTCGCCATCTTCTTCGGAGCTATCCTCTGTCAGATTGGCTTGAGGATCCAAAATATTGAAACACTCCTCCTCTTCGGGACCAACAACAGAGAATAAAGCAGTATGTGGCAAAGAATGCCCTTGTTGATTCAGTTCCCGCTGAACAGACAGGGAATACACACTATCCACTGGCACGCGTTTAACTGCAATCGGTGGTTTGCCAGCATGTCTAAATTGACCCGGCTGTTGTACTTGCTGTTGTTGAGCTGTTTTTTGGCCTTGATTGTGGTCACCCTTCAAATGGTTGAGACTCAGAGAACTCAACTTCGTCTTGAACCTAGAGAACCTTCCCCTCAAGCCATAACTGACTTGAAATTGGGAATCAGAGTGAGCTCTGTTTCTTCTTGTTACAATCTCCTCGTAAAAGGTAGAAGAGCCGGCGCCAAGTGTTCTTCTTCGCCTGGGAACCGTTCTGTACCTTGGGAGTTCACGCAGAACAAGGTCCAAGGCTACATCACGACCCACACACAATCCCATGTTCCAATCTATGACATCTTGCGTACTGGAAAAGTTCACCAAGAATTGCTCATTTTCTAGCCTCAATCTTAATACGTTCGGCTTTTTGGTATAGTCGCTTGCTAAACCAATGCGCGCATGCTGTAACGAATAAGATCTGACCAAACGCTTGTCTTTCTCCCCCTTGTTCGTCTTGGTCGAAAGACTGGCGGATGAAGCATAACACTCATCGTTTATGTCTTCTGCGTTATTAAACCCTTTGAATTCAAGTCTTTCACAAAGTTGATGAAACTCAATGTCCTTGCGATTAGTTACAAGGGATCTGTATGTTTTGTGGATAAACTCCGTATTTTCTTGGCCAAAATTACGATCATTGGTTTGGCTTTTGGAAATGGCGAGAAAACTGCCTTCTAGACGACTTGGGATGCTGTAGAAATTAAGTTGGGTAGAATTCAACTCTATGACAAACATCTTCCAAGATCTGACGGGGGATGGTTCGTAAGGAGAAAGCCATTCGAGCTTTCGGTAGACGAGACCAAGCTTATACGCAGAAGGGGAGTAGGATGGAAGTCCTACATTGGTTGGATCAACGTCAAGAACAGGAAATCTCGGACATCCGCCAGGTGGAAGTGTTTCGTATGGCGGAGGAAGAACTGGGGTTGGTTCTAAAAATCGCAAGTATTCATCCAGACAGAATTCCAGGATATTCTGTTGACATCCAAGAATATTCAATTCGGCTTGCAGTAACTTCGAATGCTGCTTTTCTTTGAAGCCAGACTGAAACCTTTTTTCTAAGGACGAAGAAGGAAATGACTTCAATGCTAGCAGTGAACTTGATACTTCGCGCAATTTGGGACATTCGGAAGACTCGGAAGACCCTAAGAGTCTGCCTTCAAGATCTTGAGTCTCAACACTAACATTATCGGTTGTGCTTGTTTGCAGTGAGAGAGTAGTCGGACTGGAGAGACTCGTAGTCAGAAGCCGTTTCTCCAGTAAAATACTGGATTCTATAATGGAAGGATCAATAAAAATAGTGTTTGACATTATTGTGCAATTTGGACTCAAATACCATGTGACTCTTGAAACGAAGTTCTCAAGAGGAGCTCCAGAAGAACTGCAGTTTTGCAGAAATTTTTCCGTGTTTAAGAGGAAATATTGGCAATGCAGAGTCCAATGACGTGCCTTATTCTGACACCACGAAAATAGGTCCGGGAGAAACAATATTGCGATAGGCCGGCCGAATGACAATCAATGCAAGTTATTCCGGACTTTTCGGATAAAGTGAGCGAGTGTATTTCAAAATGTATGAGTCAGTGAAATTAGACCTAAAATCGGAGACAGACACCTGATCGACGATTGTTGCCGTGGCCAACAAAAAAAGAAAATAACCCTAGAGAAGATATGGGGTTGATTGTAGGTACCAATTGTGCATAGAGAATAGGAGAGCTCGATGCAAATGCGATGAAAAAAGGCAAGGGATCCGAATACCCGATAAGCGTAAGCCTCAACTGAGCGTCGCCAGCAATCTATAGATGAGCTCTCAAACTTCATGCTTTAGTGCTTTCTATGGGGCATTGATGCACATAACTGTTCGATATTCCTATGTTCTGGAACCATCACCATCCCTGGGAGTCAACTCCTTATCTAGATGTACGGGTGTCAGACTAGGAATGTGTTCAAATGAGCAGTAGATCGTATGCACTCATGTTTCATAAATCAGGAAATCTAAAGGATTCGCGAGAGATAATGAGAAGGACGGATTCATTCCGGACCAACCGTGCTGGATCAGATCAAGGATGCCGTGTCCTGCTAGGCGGGTATCTGAATCCATAGTGTGTGGCGGGTACGCATCTCGAAGTTGTACGCGGGTAGAGAATTCGGCAATACATGTAGCCTCTGTAAATTCAGATGCCCTACCAGCTAATGAGAATTTATGGAATTCACTCTAAAGTACGGAACTAGTTCCCTCAACATGTTCTTCCAAATGCGAGAGCAATAGAAAGAAGCAAATTCTCTATATTCATTTCATGATCTACATTTGGGTGAAATCTTTTGTTTTCCGCGGATCCACCTTTCGCGCCAAGATCTACGATATGCAGGGGAAATGAAAAATCAAGATAAGATTAGGTACGACGTACATAAAAAAAATTGACAGCACCCAAAATTCTGCGATTCGAATCTCAATATAGTACAGGCGATCCTGCTATCTCTTACCAACTTCCTCAATTTCTTTTATCATTTGTGAAAAAACATAGCCTTTCAATGAAGCTTGTCACATTTAAGCGTGGGCAGAATCGTGAACAAAACAGATCAATAGGTAATAATTTTTTTTTGAAATAGGATACAAATGATCCAATTGAAATTTTCTGATACGCGAAGTGAGGACATCAGTTTACAGGAAAAGTAGCCGATCAAGAGTTCAGATGGCCGACCAGATGATCGACACAACGTCGAATAGATTCAAGAACTAAGTGATCTTCGAGACTCTTGATAAAAGAAGCCAAATCTCCTGATGTACTCCAAGCTGTTAGTTGTGAATTAGAGATAGCTTTTGTTCAATCTTCGCTATGTCTCTTCACATTCTTCATGGCCATCAAGACCCATGAAGCTGTGACCTACAACAACTCGTGTAACACTAAATCGATTATGGATCTAATGAAGACAACAAATCATTTGTAATAATGAATACGGATCTGCATACCCCACATGCGAAACAACAACGTAAATGGTAAAAAGATATATCACGACCCAAGCCATAAATTGAAGTAAAACTGATTTGTAACAGAAGAAATCAGTAGTTGCAACTCGTGAATTTTCAGAATTTTACACCGCAATTGTAAAAGCTCAACAATAGAACTCATTGGTGCTGGTCGGTGGATTATGTGATGAAGTTTATATTCAATGACTTCGTCCAAGCTGATTACCGTCTCTTACAGAGCATGCACAGGCATGATAGAGGAAACCATCTAGTCTACTTACCTGAGAAGGTTATCCAGAGTCAAACGCCTTACTGGATGACAAAGTGCGAAAACAAAACACTCAAGCTTATCATATTATTCACGGCGATTATTGCCACGCTTCTTTTGAGAGTTTCCACCAACTCTCTTGTAGCCCCTTTCTATTACGGTACGCATGGAGCGGTCTGCATCCGAAGATTGTTGAAGCTCAACAGCTCATTAACAGCAACAAAAAAAATAGAAATGCAGGTGCACGATTATAGAATTATCGATAATTGCTTTGGTCGCATTTGAAGGTAGCGTGAATATCAGTCATTATGTTGCAGTGAAGATCTGAGAATAAAAGTAAAGGTTGGAGTCCACAATGATACAATTAGACCTGTTCGACAGTCAACACCCCAGGAAATAAAATGGCCCCATGTTTGTCAGGTCTGAGATATGAGATTCTCCACGAGACTGGAATTGCAACAATGGCGACATTAATTCTTGACAACCGACATGCGATTTTCTTCAACTGCAATCATTCACTTTGACTATGAACGGTTAAAGAACCATATCGATTCTACTCGCATTAATAGAAATATATATGCACCAGCAACAAGTCAAATGTATCAATATATCAGTTGGGACATTCCTGAACTGATAGAAAACAGTTGGCTCTGCTCAAATGGTATCATGTGGTGTACTGAATGGCGCTTCGAAGAATATTTGCAAACGGTGGAGGTTGTAATGAGGAACAAAAGACATGAATAACTAGAAGCTAACTCGACAGTCGAAGCTCAATGGTTTCATCATATTGAATTTGAATAATGTACTTATGTTTGTAACGACCAACTTTTTCGAACGGAAAGGCGTCATTATGCTCTTAGTTATCTTAGTTATGCTGAAAAGGGGCAAATTCAACTCTACTGAAATATTCATTTGCATAAGTTTTCCACAATAATCGGAAATCTTCAATACATAATTGGCTTTCCAAAATGAAAGCCTCAACTGCTTTAATCGCCATTGTATTGTATGAACAATATTCTGAGTAGTAATTGCCACATTCCGCAAGAATATATCGAGAACTTGTAATGACTGATCAATCCTATAGACAAATGCAACCAATTTGAGCAAAGCTTTGAAGAATCTGACTTGCGATTCTTGAATCACTCTCGAAACTGGCAGAATCTTGTAAGAGCACATTTTGATCAAGCCTGTCTTCAAAACACCATACGGAATACCACCAGATACACATACGTGGTATTTTAGATAGAACCATGTCCAAGTTCTAATACAGATGAAGTGCATTTTACAGCGAGAGACGGGAAATTTCCATTTGAGCGCTCAGTACATATCTCTTAAAAAAATAATACTTGACCATCGAAGAATTGTATACTCCCTAGCACTTGTGATACGGCGACAGATAGATAAAGGAATGAATGCGGCCGACGATCAAAAGCAAAGATTGTAATCAAAGAAGTACAATAAAATACTTCTTGATTCAAGTTATTGCATTGACTTTCATACGACAAAGACGATACCCTCATTCCATGAGTTTCCAACCCTTTCAAGATTTCATGTTACTATGCACAGTAATACAGAATTTGAGTAACATTGGAATTAAATGCAAGGTTATGCGATAAACAAAGATTCAAAGAAAAGAGTGCTGATAGTAACGCGGCTCTATTTGTGTCATTCTCATTAAATTGCTAAGTTGACGGTGATTAGAAGGATGAACTTTACTTAACACGAGACGGAAGGATTTCAAGTATAGACTCTTGATTGTCACCATTGTTCGTCCAAAGCCTTCCGGGGGCGTAAATAGGTTTATCCATACAAGAACAAATCAGGTTCTGGTTGGTATTTTCACTTGTGATTATTTATCGCTTTCCCAAAGCTCACTATTTGAACATAGGCAACAGCAGAAAACGGAACATTGTTTGTGTTGCATACTTTGAATACAAACCACAGCATCCGGTTCCAACGCATGCATATGAGATGAAAGAGTAGAGGTCTGTACCCTACAACGACGGATACTAATAAGTTTATTGTCAAAACCGTTGGTTACAAAGAGGCCCTATTTAAATAAAAATGCCAAGGCTTGGCATGTTGGGTGGAGCGTTTGCTTCATTGGGTAAGAGATTGATCACCTATTTGCATATGACATCAGAAAAGGAATATTCAAGGTCCGGAGTACTTCCTACATTTTTGAAAAAACAGAAGAGTTATATGTATTAGAAAGCATACAATATTGGGAAGTCGATAGTATTAAGTATACTTATGCGGGACCATTATGATCCTACGTCAGATATGAGTGAATTGAATGGATATGTCACCAAATCGAATCACGTGATGTATTTTATATGTTCAGATGTGTACATGCCGTCACCGGGGTACATGCACTCCAAACTAATTCAGTACATCTAATGTACACCAGATGGGTGGCTGTATATCTCAATATGCCTTTGACATAGCCACCATTGAGTTCGATTACATGCATGCTTATATATTCATGAGAAACATATAAAGGAGGGTTTTCTGCCCGCTTGAAGAGACAACTAACAAGAGTTAGTCTTAGCCATATCAGATACTGCGAAGACCAAGGGGTTTTCCTCATATAAAACCTAACAATAAATCCTGCACATTAGGACACACGAAGCTTAACAATCATTTCACAATATGAAGGCGCCCTTTATTCATGCATTTCTAATCCCGCACATAGTTTCCCAATATCATCACTAGCGATAAAGAGTTCGTGCTCTTCATGTAAATTTGCGAGCCATTAGTAGTTTAACAGATTCAATTACATTGCTTGCTCAAAAGAACTGAGATAAGCACTGAAAATGATGGTCGAGACATGGGCATGGGGTCTCTTGTTGGCCTCAGTATTTCAAATTGCAATCGCAAAGTTTGAAATCAGGGCCAATCCGCTTCCTATCCCGCAGAACATAACATGGGGTGAATTTGATCCGATCATAGTCAGTGAACTCGTAAAAATGTCAGTCAATCCGCCTTCGGAAATCGTTGAAGGCGCTTTCAGAAGTGCAGTGCACTCCTTGTGGCAATTGAAGTGGCTGCCTGCCACATGGGAAATTCCGATATCTTCGTATCCCATCAATTCTTCGGAGGAAAAGGCAAGTCTGAAGCTTCGTAATGAAAAATTGAGACAGAGTTTGTTGCAAGGCACTGTGATCACTGAAATCAACATTCTGGTGTTAAATGCCAGTCTTGATTTGCAAATGGGAATTGATGAAAGCTACTCAATAGAGATTACTCATGGATCTCATATTCTTGTAATTAAGGCTGGAACTCCATGGGGAGCTTTGCATGCCTTTACAACCTTGAGACAAATCGTCTTCTATAATGATGATTGCCGCCAATACTATGTTGAACTGAACGTATACATTGAAGACTGGCCACTATATACTCACCGTGGAGTGCTTATTGATAGTGGGAGAAATTATCTTGGTATAGACTCGATTCTTGATCATATTGATATTATGGCACTAGCAAAAATGAACGTGCTACATTGGCATTTAGTCGACACTCAGTCATGGCCGTTGAAGCTCAGCTCGTATCCTGAGATGTCAGAAGACGCATGTTCTTCTGGCGAAGTTTATACAATGTCAGACATTAGATACATTATATCATACGGCAGACAAAAGGGTGTTCGTGTTATTCCCGAACTTGACATTCCCGGACACAGCCGTGCTGGGTATACAGCATTGAACCGATCCGTATTGGCTTGTGAGAACACCTGGTGGTCCAATGACATCTGGTCAGATAATACAGCTGTGGAACCACCTCCTGGACAATTAGAAATATTGAAGAACGAAACTTATGAAGTTGTGGAGAGAATTTATCAAGAGCTTAGTGACGTATTTGATGACAAGGTTTTTCATGTTGGGGGGGATGAGCTTCAAAGTAGCTGTTTCAATCATTCCATGGTGACGAGAAATTGGTTCGCGGCGAATACCAGTCGGACAATCAGGGACTTGAAACAATATTGGATTGACAAGGTTACCCCGATTTTCAAATCGGTACCCAACAGAAGATTGATGATGTGGGAGGATATCATCACTTCTCCGGAAGGAGCATTTGACATCCCCAAGGACACAATCTTGCAGTCCTGGTCAGCCAATAACGCGAATGTTCCAAACCTTACCAGCAAGGGATACGATGTAATAATTTCAGCTAATAATTATCTATATCTTGATTGTGGATATGGAGGCTGGGTCACTAACGATCCTAGATATGTTCAAGCAGATGAGAATAATGATTTCAACCAGGGCACGGGTGGCTCATGGTGTGGTCCCTACAAAACATGGCAAAGGATTTACAATTTCAACATAACTGCAAATTTAACTAACGAACAGCTGAAACATGTCTTGGGGGCAGAGACGGCCATGTGGGGGGAGCAGGTCGACTCCGTAGTTCTCATCCCGAAAATATGGCCGCGGACCGCAGCTCTTGCAGAAAGCCTTTGGAGTGGGAACATCAATCAGACTACAGGGAGATTGAGGACAAACTGGATGACGCTGCGAATTCTCAATTTCCGGGAATATTTGTTGGCATTGGGATACCCAGTCTCACCACTAGTTCCTCGTTTCTGCGTGAAGCATCCACATGCTTGCGACTTACATAGAAACCTGACTATATTAGATGGTTATAGCTAGAGAAATAAACGTGCCACAGATAGAGTACCTATGCAACACATATTTCTTTTTGTTGATGTTGGCTACAAAGACTGCTCGGTCGGACTGCAGATATTCCCAATTGAACCACATCAAGCTGGAATGGAACGAATAGAAGTGGATAATACAATCTTGCAAGTGAAGACTGTACTCGCGAAAGGAGGCAGTAATGAAGATTACACCTTGGCCATTGCAAAATTGGGTGTTATCGTCTCTGCGACCTCTCAAGATGAGCACTTCAGAGCCAGTTTGGCCGAGGATTTCTCGCTACTTGATCTGGTTGTTGATGTTGTGACAAACTCGTTGCTGGTAGATTTGAAGGATCCCGAAGCTCGTGCTCAACATGTTAGACTTCTACGAGGTGTTCTAGTATTTTTGAGGAATTTGGTTGCCTCTACTAATGTGAAGATCGATATTCCCATGTTATTACTCAACGTTCAACACCTTATATCAAATGTCAAGAAATCAAATCAATTTTTCACAGGATGTTTAAGTGCTTTTATCGAAATCCTTGCAAATATATCCTTAAGAAGAGACAAGAGCTTCCACTGCAAGTTGCAATTGGTCTCTCAGACTTTTGAACCAGTATTAGAATCCATAATGAAAGTGCACGACGAGAGACAACCGTTTATAACATTTCTTAATGGAGTGTTCACTGATGATGATAACGTGTCGTCACTTTTAGGGGACCAACGCAATGAACCCCTTCTTGGATCATTGCTTATTCAAGGGTACGGCTTACTAAGCGGGGATGGAAATGTGAACCAGCATACAGTTTGGATCTTCGAAAAGGTTGTTTCCAATAAAGGCTTCAAAACTTGGATAGAAAGTCGGGAGAATACTGAAGAGTTCATGAGTATTCTCAAGGTTGCGAGACTCGTGATAACAACGGAAAAGGAATGGGATAATACGCAATGCACTCTTATACTAGACTGGGTATACTCATTCTTCCAGAAATGGTCTCAGATTGCCATTGAATTGCTCTATGCTGAGATCGAGGATCCAAAACTTGCAGATATTAATCCAAAATTGATTATCATACTTGATATCATTTCCGATCTCATGAAGTATCATCAAGCAGTCCTGTTTTTGGAGCATTACAGCGCCCTTGATCCCTTGATTGGGCTTTTGAGAGCTGCACATGAAAATGGAGAGATTTCCACTATGAAACAATCACGAGTTATTCCAGCAACAGCTAAAAAGCACTTTCCCATGGTAAAATCTCTAATTGTGGAAATATTGGCATACCTCCTTCACGACTCATTCGAGAATCAGGAAAGCGTGCGCGAATTGCACGCCTTGGAATTGCTTCTCTCCAATTGCATTATTGATGACAACAACCCTTACATCAAGGAGCGGTCGATCCTTTGCTTAAAATTCGCGTTGAAGAACAATCCCAAGAATCAAGAGTTTGTTGCAGAACTCGAAGCGCAAGATGTGGTGGATGACGAAGCATTGCAACAGGCGGGATTTGAAGTTAGCGTGGACGATGGAAAAGTGAAACTCAAGAAAGTCAATTAATTCGTTTTTAGATATATATACGAGATTGGACCAATAGAATTAAAAGTCGGTCGGCTCCTTCAATAGCTCCTCCACAATAACTGCCTTCACCTTGGTCAAAGAAGGCTCATCAATAAACAAAAGCTTCTTTTCTTTGGTGGATAGTTCCTTCAATTCATCTGGAAGGACATCCTTCTCAAACGAGTATCCGTCAATGTTGTCCAAGGCATTGTTCACGACCTCGGAGAACTTAGCTGGGTGTGCAGTCGCTAAGGAGATGTAGTGGAACTTAGAGACATTGGCGTCGATATCTTTCTGAATGTTTCTAATAGCGGTGGTGACGCCAACAGCAGAATGTGGGTCCAACACGTACTGCTCTGGGTGAGATGTGTAAATATCTCTGATGGTGGCAGAAGTCGCTTCGTCGGTAACTCTTTCGGAGTCGAAGTCAGCTCTAGCATCCTCTGTTAAAGAAGCTGGTGCTACAACGGAGCCAGTATCCTTCAACTGCTGCATCCAGCCACTCAAGACGTTTCCCGCCTCACGATCATTTCCTCCAGCAACGTTATCTCTCACTAAGTACCACAACAATCTTTCGAAGTTAGAAGAGATCAAAATATCCATGGCTGGAGAGTACGTTGCCTTGACCTCACCTTCCTTTTCGTATCTCCCGGTCTTCAAGAAACGATCCAAGATGTCATTCTCGTTCGTAGCGATGATCAACTTGTCAGCAGGCAATCCCATCTTCTTGGCATAGTAGCCAGCCAAAATGTCGCCGAAATTACCAGAAGGCACAACGAATCTTACCTTGAAGTCCTTCACACCAGCAGCTTCAGCTGTCTTAAGCAAGCTAAAGTACGAGTAGAAGTAATAGGTGATTTGGGCTAAGATACGAGCCCAGTTGATGGAGTTAACGGCACCAACGTGGTACTTTTCGTTGAACTCCTTGTCTCCAAACACCTGCTTGACAATATCCTGACAGTCATCGAAGGTACCCTTGACAGACAAAGTGTGAACATTGGCGTCTTCAACAGTAGTCATCTGTTCTTCCTGGATAGGTGAAATACGGCCAGTAGGATACAAGATGAACACAGAGACATCCTTCTTGCCTCTTAAACCGTAAATGGCAGCAGATCCAGTGTCACCTGAAGTTGCACCCACTACAGTGATCTTGTCCCTCTTTTCTGGGTCGGTAACACCAGCGTTCTTTCTGACCAAGAAGTATTCAAACAAGTTACCAACAAACTGCAAGGCAACATCCTTAAATGCGTAGGTTGGACCGTGGAACAACTCCAACAAGTACAAGCCCTTGTTGGCATCCAATTCCTTGATTGGTGTGACTTCTGGCGTTCTGAAGGTAGAGTAAGACTTCTCGACCAAAGTACGGAGATCCTCATCTGGAATTTCGGAGGTGGCAATGTATTCACGCATAATGTTGAAAGCAAGCTGCTCAAATGTCAAGTGCTTCCACTTCGTCTGGAAGTCTGAAGGCAATTTTGGGATTTGGGAAGGAATAAAAAGACCACCATCCTTGGCTAATCCTGTCATTACAGCTTCCTCAAAGGAGAGAGACTGCTTCGATGAGCTTCGCGTCGATCTGTAGGCTTGAGAGGACATGGTGAAGATACTAGAAATGAAACTGACTTAGTTGAGTGACTAATTTAGTGTTGAACGAGCACGTGATGTGAAAAAACAGTAACATACAGGAGCATCGTGAAACTCATTTCGTGCGAGGGTCAATAGGAAAGGGCAACAGTATTGATGCCGCTGACATATTTCCTGTATGATCCCAGTCCGCTCTTTCTTCCCCTTGGACTGTTAATTGCAAAGGCCCTCTAGCAATTCGAAGCATTCCTCCGGCCGTCGATTAGCCCTTTACTCAGATAGGTTACTGCATTGTATGTGTACTCGCCAAAATGGGCAAGAACGCGAGCAGCACTCTACATAAATGGGATGACCAAGAGCGGTCGTCGTACAGTTAGTGCATCTTTTAGCGAACACTGATCGCTCTTGGTCATACATAGTGCAGTTTGTTTGCTCCACAGAGCACGTCTCGGGAATGTCACGTGAAGCAGATCGATCCGATTGGGGTTTGAATGTTTCCTTCATTCTGTCTTTCTTCTATTTTTTTGTAACTATTTTTTTTTTAATTTTATCTTCCATTTTCTTTTTTTGCAGTCTTAGGCTTGACAATCGTCTTCCACCTATTGAGAGGTTCTGTTGCAAGATTCAGCAATGAAAAGTACTGTGGTGTTTCCGAAACGGCAGGATAAAGCCACCTAGAACGCTTTTAGCACAAGATATCTTTATGTTAGACTAGCCGGTTTCAACGAACATGTCGTTATTCATAGATAGATCTGCATCGTAAGCTTCGCCGGGAAGATCTACAATGTAAGTTTGGCTATTTATTTTCCTGGAAAGCATTTATTTTTTATGCAGGCGTACAACACCAGTCCGCAGAATAAAACCGTTCAACAGGAGACTATCTGACTCATCGTTGAAACGAGATAACAACCCAATTGAATAAAACCCCTCCACATTCCTTTCTACAATATGACAAGTATCTTCTACCTTCTTTTTTTATACCGCCCCCAGTAGGACCCGGCGGAAATAGACATTTCCTTCATGCGCTATCGATCTTGCATGTATTGACGCAAGCTATCGGAAAAATCAGGCAACCTCCTACATGCCGCCTTGTGTGTTTGGTCAAGAGCGGTAAATATTAGCGGGAAGTCAATGAAATCATTTTCATAAAGGAGAGGGCGGTATCTTCTGGGATATTGTGCAAGCCAACACGAATTTTGACGACGCGTCCGCATACACGAACTGGAACAATCGTTAAGTGTGTCTGATCTGATCTCTAACATTCCCGTCTTCACTTCAACCTAAAGTTGCCCTTGAGGAAGTTTATTCGCCATTCGAAGTCAAGAGCGCCCAAGATTTGTTGCTGTGTTGTACATGCAAGCGCGTACACAGATCCTTCGTTTTGGTAAAGTTAAAGTTTGAAATCCTTCAATAGTTTAACTGTTGGTAACAAACGGTCCCCCCAAGTTCGAACTGCTGTAAAAGGGAGATATTGCGCGTCTTTAATCGCCGTTCAAAAAGCAGATAGAATGTGGAATGCTCGCTTCCTATTGTGTCCATACGCTGATCAAGTACATTGATTGAATCCAAAAGGTAAAACAATAGACGTTTAACCGCTGTACATCGGTACACTGCCAGCCTCAGTAGTGGTTTTATGCGCGGGGAATCTGACAATGCACGCAGAAAGCGTTATTTTTTACCACCAGGGGAGCTGCGACAACTTATCTTCCTAGTCAGGATAACTTACTCACCTCGTATGGGAGCCCAGAAAGCGAGGTAAACCTTTTGCTCAAACAAAGGAACTCAGTGATATAAGAATTCTTTTGGAGAAAAACCTGATGTCGGACATCGGCACGCATTGGGACTCGCCTGCGTATGCGCCTGATTACAAAGGCCTTTGCAGGCTGATCGACATAACATAGACCTGTGTATGCACGCTACATATCCAGCGTCCTTGCAGAAGCAGGATGCCAATCCTGGAGTTAATCGATTCCGGCGTCCTTTGAGAACAACGGAAGCGATCGTGTTTCTCCAACTCGTCATACTTTCAGCAGCATGCCGCCGTGAAACCTAGAGATTCTTAAATCAATCATGTTCTCTCGAAACGCGATGAGCGAAACAATATGAATTGCTGCCGACTAATCAAACATTTCGGCACAAACTCTGTCGGTCAATACAGCACCGTTAGCTGTGGCAAGTATTCACTGGCCCTCCCTAAAAGTGAAGATGTACGGAGGTGCGTTGTGCACTGCAGTGTTGCATGGAGTCGTTTGCTAGCCATTCACAGCGGTGAAATGGTGTACTGGTGGGCTACACCAACTGGCAATTCGGCTATTCTTGACTATCCCGTCCGGATTTGTTACTATGAACCTTGTCAAGGTGCTGCGATGTACTTCACTTCCAATTGGACAATCGATTCTTTGCCGTAATGGCCAGGTGTTAACTCCCGTCGCCAGCTTGCTGCGACGCTTCAGGTCCGAAGTCAAACATGACGTGAACACCCAAAACCAGTTGATTCCGTCCGATAATGAGCCACAACTTCGAGAGCTTTTTCTTCAGTTTCCATCGAATGAAATAAGATATTCGTTTGGTTATGGATCAGGTGTATTTCAGCAAGCTGGATACAACCAATCCAAACCTCAGATTGACATGGTCCACATCGTTGACGACCCTCTCAAGTTTCATTTGCTGAATACCGACCGACATCCAGACCATTACTCAGGTTTGCTCTACTTGGGTATTTCTGCAGTGATGGCGGTGCAAAATTTCGGAGCCGGGGTTTATTTTAATCCCTACGTACCATTGAAGGATGATGGAGGGCGCGAGAACATGGTGAAGTATGGCGTAATTTCGACAGAAACAGCACTTCAAGATATTCGAGAATGGTCAACTATGTACATAGCCGGAAGGCTCCAGAAGCCGGTGAAATTTTTACATGGAGATGACTCTATAAGACAAGCAAATGACTTCAATCTACGAAGTGCTTTCAATTTGGCTCTCTTACTTTTGTCCAGAAATAAAAAGAAAGAACCGATTACACCGATAGGGATCTACGAAAAGGTGGCTCTGCTATCGTACATGGGAGATCCTCGAATGGCTGTTGGAGGGGAGAACCCCAACAAGGTTAAAAATATCGTCAGTAAACAGCAAGAAAAATTTCACATGCTTTACGGGCCGTACTTCGAAGAGGCAATGAACAGCGGTTATCTCGTCAGCGTTGGCAAGGAGTACGATATCCGATTGAACAACGATTCCGTGTCCCAGATCTTGTCTTCGCTCCCATTGCAATTTCGAAAGAGATTTCTCTACTCTTACCGGAACAAATACAAGTCGCAATTACTCCAAGATATGGATGCCTCGGACGTTCTTTCAGGGAAAACAGACGAGATGAATACGGGACCGTATTTGAGAAAAATTCTGGAGGACCGTGCATTGAAGAGAACACTCATAGCCACGTTGCTGGCCACAATCGCTTACCCGGCGTTAATACAGTCGTTGAAAGGAATCTTCACTGCAGGTATCATCAAGTCGGCGAAGTATGCCTGGGAGAAAAAGCGGAAGAGCTGGGTGAAATAGGATAATTTTGTATTGGCGACAAGGTCTTCATGAAAAAAAGCGTGCCACATAGAATAAAGCGTGTCACATAGAATAAAGCGTGTCATATAGTGATATTGCGATATGGCAGTACACCAGATGGAAATAGTTTCAACTATCAAGCGTCGAATGCTAATTTTCTTTGGTAGAATCTCATGAAACATTGACTTGTACATACTCTTCTGAAGCTGACGCATACGCGGAAAGCCTGTGGAAATATTTGTCGCATAAATTGACAGGGAATGCATTTTAGGCCCTTTTACATTAATAATTATATCTAACGCGTAATTCATTATTTCACCTGGAAATGTCTAAGTTTTAAACTAGACAGAGAACAACTTGGGCTCTCTGAGTTTGGTGATTAGAGGTGGCACCGTAGTGTCAGCTAGCCCTGCGGGCAGAAAGAGTTCGTGCGCCGACGGAAGCCTCAGGAGCATTGTAGACGATGTAGAGGAAGTGACAGACAAAGGTGGTCTCAAATCTGGTAATTGTCCAGGAAGCGGCGACGAGCGAGGAGGACCAGGGTTGGGCAGACTAGCGGAGTGGACCAGCAGCAACAGGTTGACCCTCTTGACTCCGTAAGTGAACGCCGGCGAGTGCGCATCATGACCAAAGTATGCTGGAGGAGCAGATGGAAGTAGCGAAGGTAAAGCTCCACCCGGAACAGATACTGTAGAGAGCAGTCTATTCTGAGTTAGCGGATGAGCGTAGTGAACAGAGGCATTGGGAGGTTGGCCCTCGTGGTAATGGTGACCATGAACCCCGACCGGCTGGAAATACATCGATTGTTGTGGTAGCTGGTACGCTTGAGGGACCGGCACGCTAGACACGTACTGGTAGGAAACCATCAGAGGATGACAGTAGTAGGTAGTCGGCATTGGATGATACACTGGGATGCCAGGCTGCGCTGCTGCCGCATGCATGTCCATTGGCTGCTGCAACTGGACTTGCGGAACCGGGAGCTGCTGCACCTGTGGCTGGATGACGGCTCCGGTCCGCATGTCGGGGTTATTGAAGTGCAACACTTCGTTCAGATAAATGTTAGGGTCAAACAGTAGCTTGGCGAACAAGCTATCCTGACAAGGAACCTTGGATCCCGCTGGAGGCTTTCCCGTGTCCAGCAGGCTGTAGTAGGCGATCAAGTGAAACTTCTCGTTCTGCTTGGTTGTGATGGAGAAACTCTGCTTGATCAATCCATTTGGTTTCATGTTCCGAGTCAGGTCAATCTCGTGGTATGTGAGAAAGGGCCCTTTCACTTTAGATGCCAGCCAGGTTTTACCATCTGTCCAGCGTTTCATTCCACATTCCGTTTCGTTCCATGCGAAAACGGAACCCGCGGTAATGTTCTTGCGCTCTGCATCGTTGAGTCTTCTCTTTACCTTTGGGAGAATGTTGAGGCGTGAGGCTTCAAGAACCAAGAGCGCGTCTTGGAGCGTGAGGATCAGTCCATGGTACGACTCGTTTGGAAAGACGGAGAACTCAGGAATTATTTGCATTAGTTTTGGCTTTCAGTTTTAGAATTGCCTTTGGGTGGTGATTTTCCAATAGGTTCCGAGTAATGTACGATGTGCAATGACGGTTGAAATATGAGCTGAGGGTGAGACTTGAAGACGGCTAGAAATCCCAGAGTGCGAAGGCAAAAAACTATGACTAGTCATTGTCGCACAGAGAAGTTGGAGGCTTTTAAGGGAATGGCAGCCAGAAGCTATTGTCAACATTGGACGTACCAAAGCATTCGCACAAAGTTGGCGCATGATGCAGCTGGGTACAGTGCATGGCATTGCATTACCCCTCAGCAACGGATAGTATAACCGCGATGCAGGATACATCACTTTTAAGTTGCTTAGCTTTTATAACCTGCACGCTATGCATCCTGCTTTAACTGCAATGTCTGCATCAACCCAATCTTGCGTTTTGATCTCCAAAGCGGTACTTTGCAACGCTACTGTGCGCTATCCATTCTGTATCCTACATTTAATCTAAATTATTTTAATTTTAGTTTCCAGAATCCTAGCGCACACTTACATTCTTCGACTTACAGCTTCTAGTTTTTACGTGTTCTTAAGTGTGGAGTGGTTCCTTGTTTTTCGTTTGCTCAGTTGTAAATTTTCATCCGGGTGACCAAAGGTGACACCATAATATTTGTACAGTACTCGGACTGCTAGTAGTGGTTAGGAGCGCTGACTATTTGAGTTGTTCCCAGAAAGGCTTGATTACTGTGAAACGATTAAAAGATTATCCATAAACTCTAAAACGATGAAGAGAGGTATGATAGAAGACAATGTAGTTATGACCATCACCCACAGCCTAGCAATGAAACGCAGCCGGGATAATCTTGTCGTACAAGTTGATCTTCCCTCATTCGGACATGGCAATTCATTTCTTTTTTTCCCATGGTGGTTTTCTTTTTACTCGTGCAGTGATATTCGTGTTGGCAAACTATGGGTCTGCTCGGAGATATCTTCAAGGGGCTCGACTTACGTGGAGAAAGTTAACAGAAATGTATTTGGTTTATCTTGAGCTAACAACTTGTACTATTATCAAGCCAGACGGCGCTTGCCTCGATTCTTCTGACTCATGACCTGTCAATTCCCTCAGTTGGATTGTTTTCTGGTAGAATTTTAGATGTCGGAATGCACCACCATGCACAACGTCAACAGCAACATTCCCGAGATCCACCAAACATTAGACTTTAGTTGTCGTTTCCAGAAACCACCCTACCGTAATATTTGGAGCTCTGAGAGTTTCTCGGTTGCGTATCTAAGTTAAACAATCCGTATTTTGAGTTGTAACCATATTTTCGAGTGGTACGTAGGTTCTACTCAAAGCTCCATAATTTCCCACCCAATTCCCAAAAGTGCAGATAACTTTGAATGGACAAACTCAACCTCGACAGAGAAGAATCCTAGCCTATAACGTAGATGAACTTGGTACCCGAGTGCAAGACGGGATATTCTTTCCGCATAATGGCTCGGACGTACGTAAAGCTACTTTCGGAAATTAGATCAGAGGTTTGTAATGATTGAAAGACGACTCAGGGGTGAAAATATTTTCTGGGACATACATGGAAGTTCCCGCTGGAGTAACGAACGTCAAGCACGATGAATTTGAAAGGGTTTCGAAACCAGTGCTGCGCCCCGGAAAATTACTCCCAGCTCCACCAACTACGGCTACGTACATGTCGGCCTGTACATGGAACGATCTACTGGAAGGGCAGTGCTCATGATGGTCGAACACCGAATAAATTTTAAACCGAACAAAATTTATACCGAACAAAATTATATTGAACTGGATGAGGAGCTACATTTCCGAAGCACTGAAGAAAGTAACGCTACGTGTGACACTGAATGGATAGCTCGAGGTAGCACGCGAGCAGACGATTTGTGAGAATTCGCTCAAAAGTAATGGTGATTATCCCGAACAGTCCAATGTCAGTGCATGAAGGAGGGAGCCTAGCATGAAGGAAAGAAAAAAATTACAGTAACAGCGACTTGATTGGGAATTTTACATCGCCGTACAGAGAAGGTGATATGATTGACCGGTTACAATCCCAACACGCTGAAGATGTTAGACGCAGATGACACTTTGCTGTTCTGATTTATCCCACGATTTTCGACTTTTCAAGGAAGACTTCGGCTTCAAGTAGGCGCCTAGCAAGCAGGATCTTAGTGACCTCTATGGACTTTGTAAGCTTGACGTTATGAACATATTGCTTCTTTTTACCCGTTTTCTCACCGGAAATATTTCTGTTCCAGGCGTCGGATCCCTGCCCAAAGCGCAACATCTAAGCAACTTTACCCTGCCACACGCTTGTGCTCTCTGCAGAATATATGCATTCAGACCACTATGGTTTTTCAGCAGAAAGTCATTCGATTTTGACCTGAAGAGTACAGGACTTTTCCGCACCAATGCAAAGTGGGTCTTGGAGGAGGTCAGCAAGTGAGCTCTCAGAGAGGTTTGTAGGCAAATTCAAAACGGGCCATTTTTTTTAACGTACTTGCTCTGGATATGATGAGGGCCCAGGTTAAACTTGCTGATGTTCATACCATTCTGATCGGTTATGAGTCATGGCTATATGAGGATCTCGATCTACGCTTAAATCTTATCGTAAGTCATTGATGATTAGTTGCACAGGGGGGAAAATCTGCTAATATCTTTTCTGACGTTATCTGGATTATCTGGATTAGCCTATTGAGATCAGCGAATCGACAGGAAGGGAAAACGGGGAGAAAACGATTGTACAATAGAATCGGAAACAAAAATAGAAAAAGCACTCGCACCACTTCTAAGTCCGCTCGTACATGAGAATATATTCGGCAGGTTTAAGCTTGCAAAGCAGCGAAAGAAAAATAAAAATCCTTGCTAAGAAAGAAAACTAGCGTCTGCATGCCTGTCAGAACATTTCCGATATGTAGGGTCTGAAGAAGCAGTGATCTGGACACCTCAGGTCATATTTTAGGTTGGTTAGAATCCCTTAGATCCCCTGCCTGGCCACTCAATTTTGCGACTAGACTCTTGTTCCCAATTAGTCAGGTATCGAGTAAAATGCGCTATTGTCGCCATTTTCTTTTGTTTCTGTTAAGACTTGATTAGCTAACTACTAGCTCGCTACATTATTTCAATTGATCCAGAATGATTTCCATTTTCCAAATACAAGAGGCGCACACCAATATTCTTATTCGTGGATCCTCCCAATTTTCGAAAGCGGTCCGTCCACAGGATTGAGCAGCCACCTCTGCGGAAGTATGGCATGCATATAGCGTTCATATCTCAAGTCATCTTTACCATCCAACTCCATCGTATACCCAAAAAGATGCCACCTCGCGTTCAGCACAGAGACTCAGCTTCTGAGTCAGAATCGAAGACCGGGACTACATCTAGGGCGGCTAACAAAGCCAGGAATGCCGTGGCCCAGGCAGCCCAACTCGAACTTCTCTCCAAACACATACACTCCAATGGCCCACAGGACAAGCTTAAGACCAATCCGTTGGATTTTCTTAGTCTCGATAGCGCCACGCTCCAGAAGTACAGTCTCAAGTACGACATGAACATGCCAAAAATCCAGTCCGTCAATGAAAACATTCTCCTGTCGGAAATCGGCAAGAAAACATACAGCGCTAAGAAGGCTATGTCGGTGGGCCGGATTTCCAAGCCGGAGTTTGCCAACCACGTTCAAAAGCACTTTCTTGCTGCTCCCTGTAGGGAGAACGAGATTGTGGCGAATTTCATGTACAAGGTGAAGAACGAGGGCAAGGACTTCAAGTTGTCATTATAGATGTGAAGGAAAGCAAATCATTGCATCCCTCATAGCATGGGCACCCTTGTTCGATTGTTTGCGAGCAAGCATTGATAGTTCGACAGTGGTGCTCCAGGTGATCAAGGCCGTTATGTTTCTACGAAATTAGGACTAATGTTGTAATAATCGAGATTGCATGATTGCGTCGAGGAGGCGGAGTCGCCAGAATGAATGTTATAATCGAAGAACATTGGATTGAATGAACTTTGGAGATTCAAGACATTCTCATTCTCAAACTTTCCGTCTTTCGGGGGAGGTGGTACTTTTTGGCCGTTCTTGCGTCCGACAAGCTCAAATGCACTCAATGGCCGCGGATAGTGCCTGAACACCCCCGGTGACAACCAGAACATCTCCGGTGACCAGCAGAACACCAAAAGAATGCAACCTGATGCAATGTCCAGGTTCTGTCAAGGAAATGGATTGAAACTTCGGGAGCTACGATTCACGAATATTGAATGGAAGACCTTTTTCTGGGTAGAGTACCCCCTAGCAGTCCACAGCACCCGAGCTATGTCCTATCTACAGCACAAATTAGCCGCTAAGGTGTGGAATTCCACAACGCCTATCTATGATTCGGCCGAAAAAAAAAAACGGCGACAATATATAAGCGCGTCCGTGTGTAATTACTGATGGCACGATATGCCCAATTGAGCTCTTAACTAGGCGCGCCCTTCGAAGTAGCTTTGCGTCGGAAGTCGTCCCCTACACCCAATTTCGGCACTCATATTCCGAGCGAGGCGGGACGTGCTTGAAATGTGGCTCCCGTACCGTAAGTGGAGGAAATTGCACAGATAATTCCGAATTGAAGTTAAAGGTCATTGTAGTACGATCATTATCTTGTCTGTCTTTTGCTACTTCGAACGCCGCCGTTGTCGCCGTAATAGGTGTCAAGTAGTGGGGGATTGGGGGCCATGTCGTGGAGGTATGCGATAGCGTGCACGCTTCTTACGAGCATTTTCTTTGGCATGCCAGCATATACGAAAACGTTGCTTAATCCGACTAAGCGTCTATTGAGCATACAATCACACAACAACGAAGCGGAAATTAGCAAGCGTGGCGACACCTCCGTCCAGGTCTCAACAGACCTGCCGCGTTTATAAAACAAGCGAAACGCATTCCGTATGCCCGAACAAGAATGCTTGGCGGCAAGGTAGCAAGTGAAGGGCGTGGCTAAGATCGGTAGTAGGCTTGTCTTTTCAAATGTACTAAAGTTCAAATTGTACAAAATATGCCGAACTCATAACCGTAGCAGGCAGCGGGTCTTAAAACAATCGACAGGCATGAACAATAGTAATCAACAAACCCCGTCTCCCACAAAATGAGTGGCTACAACAATCGCGAAAAGGAACGAAAGAAAAGTACAGAAGTGATCATGAGCTGCTTCACTTTCCTTCAGTTGATTCTGCTACTTCTCCAGAGACTTTCTCATTCATCAATATGGTACTTTCACGGTCGACTACTGCATGTCAAAGTGCGCTGGCTGGTGGGATATGCATGTGCATACTCCTCTATGCCGTCCTGTGCTCAGTCCCATAATCGACCTCTACGGGACAAGCAGCACGCCGGGAAGTTTCCGAAATCGTATGGCAGGGAACGGGACCAGTGCATTAGACACTGCTCCTTCTGGCCGTGGGCGAGGAATGTTGACTCGTCTTATTTTTCTTCAATTTTCATTTTTTTAGTTGACTACCTGATTCTATCCCCTTTCTCATTTTCGAAAAGATAACTTCTGCATACTCTCCTTGCCTACTTACTACCGCGTCACAGACCTCGCAACCTGCACCGTGTCAAATGGGCCACCTCCATTAACTCTTCTCTATGAACTCTGCCACGATTGCCGTGCACTGGCATGACGATAGCCAACCGGTGTATTCGGTCAGCTTGCAGCCCGCTCATCTTGCCAGATCGGCACGTCTAGCCACTGCTGGAGGGGACAATAACGTCCGCATTTGGAACATCAAGTATGCACCGTTGTCAACTCTAGATGAAACTTCGGTGGAATACCTCTCGACGCTCAGGAAGCACACGCAGGCAGTCAATGCCGTACGTTTCGATCCCACAGGCGAAATGCTCGCCACCGCGGGCGACGATGGCATGCTCATCTTGTGGACCCGTGCCGAACACATCGTCCTGGAGTTTGGCCATAATGATGACGAACTCAAGGAGTCGTGGACGGTAAAGCTGCTTCACAACACTCAGCTGGAGATCTATGACGTAAGCTGGTCTCCAGATTCAAAGTACATCGCGACGGGTTCCATGGATAACATCACAAAGATCTACAGCGTGGCATCTGGACAGAAGCTCTGTGAATTGGCCGACCACTCACACTACGTGCAAGGCGTGGCGTGGGATCCGTTGAACGAGTACTTGGCCACGCAGGGAGCCGACAGAACATTGCACGTGTATTCGTTGAAGGAAAACGCCGGGGACGCTTCGTTGCAGCTTGTTCCTACACTGTTCTTCAAAGTGCTTCGAGCAGAGCTCCCGGCTTCCAAGTTGCTGGCACCAGGCTACACATCGTCCGGTCTGACCACCGAGACCGTGCTCTCATCCACTGAGGGTTCTCCGCGCTCTTCGCCTGCCCTGGCCAACCCAATGAGCCCTCCATCGCAAAAGCATGTGCATCAGGTCTTCGCGTCACCAAAACCTAAGATGTTGCCCAGCGAGTCGCTTGCAGCAATCGTTCCAAGCACGGGTAAGGCCCTGAAACGACTAAAACGCTCGTCCCTCCTCTACCACTCCGAGACCTTGCAGTCCTTTTTCAGAAGGTTAACATTTTCTCCCGACGGGACGCTTCTACTAACTCCGCTGGGCATCTATAAAAACGACGACGCTGTCGACGATAAGGACGCCCCTGACTCCACATGCCTCAACACTGTCTACATCTGCATTCGCTCTGGCTTGAACAGGCCTCCAGTGTGTCATTTGCCCGGACTACCGAAGCCTGCTGTGGCCATTTCTTTCAGTCCCATTCTATTCGAACCTTCAGCCACGTCGGAGCTCTCGGTCTTTAGTCTCCCATACAAAATGATCTTTGCTGTGGCAACACAGGATTCGGTGTTTGTCTACGATACCCAGAGCTTACGGCCCATTGGATCTCTGACCAACCTCCACTTCTTGACAATCACGGATCTTTGCTGGGACTATGACGGACAAAGCATAATCGTTTCGTCGACAGAGGGGTTCTGCTCGGTTATTGGGTTTGAGGAAGGGATCTTTGGCAATCGGTATATCAAATCCACTGATGAAAAGAAACTGAAACAGGTAGTCGCGGAGGTCGAAAGCCTGAGAGTGGACGTCGCAAATAAATTCCCAAAGACAGAGCAAAAGCCAGACCACGTGTCGGACCCAGTGCAAAACCCTGTGCAACATTTGATACAGAAGCCTCAAAACGTGGAAGTATCTGCCTCACAAGGAATTACGTCCAGCTCGAATCCACTTGTGCCTGTCTCTGTCTCTGGAGCAAGCGAAGAGCCAATAGTTATCTCAGACGATGAGGCTGCTGAGGTTGTGGAGATTTCTGCTTCCACCTCGGTGACTCCCTCCTTACTTTCTCAATTCATGGCTGAACCAGTGACCGCCAGTGGGCCAGCGGAGCAAGCTGTGGAGAAAGAGCTACAGGAAGAATCGGAGTCCAATGCTCCAAAGAAAAGACGAATCGCACCAACTCTTATTAATATGGATGGAACATGAGACTGGAGAGTTGCAAAAATATTGTAGATGTGCTACATTCTGATTATTGAATGGAGCAACGTATTTGTAGTGGAAGTGCCATTCTTCGGGACATTTTGTCTTGTTCTATTTGCTTTCGTCCTCGTCAAGTTACAAAGATATCTCATGGTCTAATGTGTCCAATATGGGCTAGGTCGGCGCTACCTACACGCAATGTGTTCGGATTTTGGCTCGTAACTAATGGAGTATCGACAATGAAATAGATTAGCACGGACCAAAGATTGTCACGATTACAATGCTTGTGAAATAATAGATGACTATAATAAATGAAGATACTAGAACCTAATCTCAATCATATTTCAACGATGCGCAATATAGCCGTCACCGGTACGTCCAACATGATCTTCAATAATTTCGAATTTGAAAGGTATATCTGTCTCACCTTGTGGTAAGAGCAACACTTGCAATGCCATCGCAAGCCGAGTTTCGTAGGTACTGAAAATGTGCAAATACTGGCCGTACGACTCCAGAAAATTGGAGAGAGATCAGACGAAAAGAATTGCCTTTCGCTGTTATGCCAGATAATCTTCATGCCAAATCTTACTTAGTCGTCGCCATACAAATCGTTCGTCAAGGATTTCTCCATGCGCTTGCGAGCTTTGAGAATCATATCCTCTCTCCTTTTCTGTAAAAGCTGCTGACGCTCAATCTTGTCCTTACCCCACTTCCCGGTTGTCTCCACAACATCCTCGTCATGGTTTCCATTCAAGTCCAAGCCATACTTCTCAATTAAGTTCTTCAGCGGGCCCAGCGGAGCTACGTTGTGCGACTCCGCTTCTGCATCGTGGTTCTCCCCGGGTGGAAATGGCAAGTTCCGGTTCTCCACGTATTCCTCAACGGTGGCCTCCACGGAACCGGTTCTCTCCAAGCTGAATCTGACCTGCGAAACAGTGAGCTGCGGGGCAATTGCACGGACAACTTCAATCATAGACGGAGTGATTTCTCTAGACGAGCGGCTACGTGTTCGTGGGGCAGAATCTTGATTTTGGCGACTCAGTCTTTGTGGGTCGGGAATATTGAATTCATCGGGCACAGACTGCGGGATGGGAGAGATCAACCACCTTAGAAACAAGAAAGCCACCACTAGCGACACGACAAATACGATAGTGGAGTTGTCCATGGCGCCTGGCAGATACGATTGTGTTCAGTGTATGACGCTGATTCTGTAGATCTGGCGGGCGAGTCACGTGACTGGTTCGGACTATTTCGAGATCGCCAGTTATGTTTTTGGTCGGACAAGAGTCCGCATCCGAATCCGAATCCGAATCCGAATCCGAATACGAATATAAGCAACGTCGCGTTGTGTAAGCGGGGCGGGTTCAAAAAAAAGCATGAGAAGTAAAAAACAAAATAAGGAAGAAAAAATAACAAAAAAAAAACAATACTCTGCATGCTGCCGCCTTAATATTTTGCCCTATGCCCTTCTTGCAGCAGAGCCGTTTCCTCAGCCACTTCAATCCTCCAATCGCCTGCTCTCAATCCACCTCTCAACGGCTTGGCCGAAGTCATAATAAGCGAAATCGTAACCGACGTGCATCCATGCGACTTTTAAGTGGCTATTGTTTCCGTTTGCCTTAAGCTTGCATCAAGAATAGGAGTCCGTGTATACGTCAGCCATCTCTGTGTCATGCATGCCATGTGTGTAATTTCCAGTCACAGTGCCACTACTGTGGGACTCTAGCGAGAGATTTGTAAGTCAAATACTCACCAGATACTCATACACAACATTACAACTTGATTGACGATCGAGCCTGTTACCTCACTCCTAAATAGAGTTGTAAGAACTTGTCTTTATCTCTCTAGAATCGAAGCAGTACTACAGAAAAAAATCCATCTATATTCATACGCAGAAAAGTGACATCTGCCTCTTCACTTAATGCTGGCTCAACTCTCAAAATGTACTGGTTTACAACCTGAAGTGCATTCAGCACAAACTTGTATGCAAACAGAGTTATGTAGTCCGTGGCTTCTTGTAGATAACCCGCTTCTCTATCAGGAACTCGACATCTTGACAACCACCGCAAGCCATGGAGCCTGTTTCCAAAGACGATCTCAATCGGCTCGTGGAATCGTTTGTGGTGCTCCTGTACGATGGAGTTTTGTCTTCTGATGCAGAAACCACAGAGCTGGAGTATCTCAGTGACAAGGATAACGTGGGCGATAACCACCAATTCAAAGATAACAGCCAAATAAATAATCTCAAGGCCCAAAAATACCAGGAACTTGAGTTCAATTCTACGATCGCAGTCGTGAACGAACCAGAATGGCCAGAACTGCCACTTTCAGTCAATCGTCCTGAGAGTTTCTACGAAGACTTCTGCTCAAGATACTTGAACTTCACCAACACGGTACCAACCACTTACCACGCAATTGACTACTTTTCTAAGATTTTAGAGGATAGGCATTTTACTTTTTTACCCGAAAAAGAGCCCTTCAAGTTCGGTTCCAGTGGAGGTCTTTATTTCACCTCCAGAGATCTGCAATCCTTGGTTGCCCTAGTTGTCGGAGGGAAATGGAAACCCCAGCATGGTTTTGGAGTTGTTGGCGCCCATGTCGATGCGCTTACTGCCAAATTGAAGCCTACCTCCCTCAAGAGTCCTGTTTCGGGCTACGAGCTTCTTGGTGTCGCTCCATATTCCGGGGCCTTGAACCATTTGTGGTTGGACAGAGATTTGGGCATCGCAGGCAGAGTGCTTGTTAAAGACCCTGCCACAAAAAGAGTAGTTCCCAAGCTTGTTTCTTCGGGTCTGCATGCCATTTGCAGAATCCCGACTTTGGCCCCACACTTCGGGTCTGCTGCTTCACACACTTACAATAAGGAAACTCAAATGGTACCTGTGATGGCGTTTGGTGCCGACGAAGAACCTGCAACCAAGGAGGAGTTGGCCTCGCCTTTGTATGGGAAGCACTCACTTTTGTTGCTTCGTTACGTGGCCAAACTCGCCGGGACCAGCGTCTCTTGTTTGGTAGCATTGGATCTTGACCTTTTCGATGTCCAACCAGCAGTGAGAGGAGGAATCAAAAACGATTTTATGTTTGCGCCCAGAATTGATGACCGCCTTTGTTCGTTCAGTGCCATTTTCGGGCTTCTTGAATTGAGTTCCACACTTGATTTGGCCAACTACTCCGGATGCTCCATTGTGTACTTGGCCAACAATGAGGAGATCGGATCTGCCACAAGGACTGGCGCCAAGGGCAAATTTCTCAACAGTGTTGTCGAGCGGATGTCTTCTGATTTGGGCTTCTCTCAAGCAGACGTCAAGGTTGCTTTCTCCAATTCGATCATTCTCTCTGCTGATGTGACTCATTTGCTCAATCCAAACTTCACTTCCGCGTACTTGGCCGATCACTTCCCGCTTCCTAATATCGGGCTCACGTTAAAGAAGGATGCCAACGGCCATGTGATGACGGACCTGATTGGTACAGTCTTGATGGAAGCTGTGGCTGCTAAGAACGGATTGAAATTGCAACAGTTCCATATTAGGAACGGTTGGCCTTCTGGGGGCACCATCGGTCCGATGCTTGCCGTTGATACCGGAGCCCGAGTGATTGATGTTGGGCTTGCGCAGCTCAGTATGCATAGTATTCGTGCCGCAGCTGGCTACAAGGAGGTTGGGCTTGGTGTGGAGACGTTCAAGGCATTTTTCAAGGACTGGCGCCTGGAACTTGACTTGATAGACTATCTGTGATGTTTGATCTGCAGTATATAGAAACTTGGCTAATGTACAAATGCACAAATGCACAATTCACAAATGCACAAATGCCCAAATGCACAAATGAACCAATACACAAACTCACAGCTCGCAGTTCAGAAAGGTTTGGAAGCCCAGACACGTTTATAATTAAAAACACTAGGAAAGCCTCCGAATTCCCCTTTAAGAGAAAATTCATGCACGATTAAGAATACGCATCGTACAACGTCATTATTTGGGTCACCCAAACAAAGCAGAAGACTGCGTCTAAATAATTTCATCACAGAGTAAAACCAGACGTCCAATATTTTTGTAAAGCTGCGGAGAGACTCAACGTGGCTCGATAAGTTTTTGGCCACCACATTTTCCTTTGTTTATTGTAAAACATCCGCAGCTCCGCCTTCGGACATTCCCGTCCTGTAAACAATTTAAGCGGGCGAGCGCAGATCCGATGCATGTCTACAAAGATTTGTTTTCGCGATTTTGAAGCTTCGATCTATGACGACATACTATTGAGCCTATAGATCCTTCGAAAATATTCAAACATTTGCCTCCTCGCTACCTAACTTCCCTCTTGATAGCCGTCAGCCATGGTATCCATTCATCATTATAATCATTAAAATTAGTCTATCAAAGCACCGACGCAAACAAAATCGCACCGGCCATGTACATCGCAAGGAGAATTCCCTTCTTGTGCATGTGCTCTGGTGCTCCGCTGCCCATACTGGAGCTTGACAGGTTGTGGGAGCCCAGCGACGTGGACGCGACCTGCGTGTCGTTGGCTAAGCTTAAGGCGGCCAACGCTGAAGATCCCGAGCCGTTGTTGCCCTTGTTGGCCAATTCTGGCGGCACCGATGTCAATTGTTGCAAGCCCAGTAGAAGCGTCACCGAAGCGGACTGAGTAGTCAAGGTGACGTCTGTGTCAAGTAGCAACGACATTGTGATAACGAAAGGAAGGGGTTGCGTGTGAGTCCAGGGTCCAGGGTCCAGGCAATGGGAAGAGAAGTCTGGAAGGACCTCTCATTAAATAAGTTGGCGAACATGCCCTAGTCAAACATGATGTGACGAACATGTCGAGAGCCCTGCGAGATTGTATGTAGAAATGCGGCCTGCGTTTGGGTTCCTGACCCACATGCCGTACCAAACAACAATTATGACGTTACTGTGCACTTGAGCGCGCAGAAGGAGAAGAATTCGTTCCCATGTTTATTGTTGGGTCGGCTCGAAGGAGGAAATGACGGCGGATTACCGAATGTGGTGCATAGCATCTGATAAAATACTCGGCAATGATTCGCCCAGTAAGTCACAAGAGTCCCCAGGTAGTAGCATCCAAACGAATTACCAGGCCTCGGGGTTGATTGACACAATCCGAATGAAATTCACGCTTCAAGAATGTCTGCTGCCAAAAAAAATAAGCCAATTATACAGTAGCCTACACATAGTTCAGATTACATAAATCCATCCCTGGAATGTGGGACGGACCAATGGCGAGGCTGTGTACATTCTCTAAAAACACTGTAGCTTGCTTCACTCTCTAATACCACCTCTATTCCATCGCTTCGTAATCTGCAGATCTCGACTGGAGCCTTGACCACCACGACGTTGCGTTCTTCTTCCTTTTGAATGCAATGATAGCCTCCACGGTCGGTGGTTCCGTGCCACTTTCGTCATGCAACGAGGCCACGTCCGAGGCCACCGGCTTCAACATTTCGGGGTTGGAAATGTGTGGATATGTTGGAGTTCCAGTGATGAGCCCCTCCATTTCCGATCTCATGGACATCGGGTTTCTGGCTCTCTGAGCCGCCGTAGGGCGCACCGAACTTTCCGCACCGGCCCCATGCCTAGAGTCAGTGTCAGTGGATCCGTAGTTGCTTCCCGAATTGTAACCTGAATGGAAAGAGAAAACCGATGACGAGTCGTCGAACACCGATCCCATCTCCTCCAACGACAAGCCCTTGGTCTCCGGGAATAAATAGTGCACGCAAAAGAACGAAAGGACACACGAACAGCCCGGAATCAAGTATGTTCTCCACTTGATGAGATCCAACAAGATAGGAGTCATCTCTCCTACAATGAAGTTGAAGAGCCAGTTGGTGGCAGTGGACATGGCGGCACCCTTTGATCTGACCGAGTTGGGCAAAACCTCGTTCATCATCCATGGAATAGGACCCCAACTGGCTCCAAAGGCAGCATTGAAAATAATCACAAGACCCACCACGACCTGCGGAGTATAGGTATCGTTCAAGAATAACGAATAGGCAATCAAGAAGAGAGAGACGCCCATGACAACTGCACCAGTCAAAAGTAAGGGTTTACGTCCCCACCCATCTACCAAGTACCATGGAGGGATTGTGCTCGCCAAGTACACCAATGAGTTGATTCCAGTCATCAAAATGGCTGAACGGCCGTACCAGCCAGCACTCTCAAAAATCATTGGCGCATAGTAGGACACGATGTTGATACCGTTCATTTGGGCGAACATTTGCGAGAAACAGGCCACAGACACTCGCTTGGCGTACCGTGTAAGCATATATCTGTACGATCTTTCACCTCCTTCCACTCTAGCGATCAACACGTTCTCCTTGATCTGTCTAAACTCCAATTTCGCTACCTCATCTTCCACGTCTCCGTCAGCATACAAGTCGCTGATAACAATCATGCCTTCGATGTCCTCGTCGTGGTCCAAGAGCCATCTGGGAGTCTCTACAATGACATAAGTGCCTAAAAAGAGCAAGAAGCCCATGACCACCTGCACCCACAAGGGCAGACGCCAAGACCAGTCGCTCTCCAAAAAGGAAAATCCGTAGTCAACCCAGATACTAGTGGCATAGCCCACGATGTTTCCGGTAAACTCCAAACAAGCATAAAAGCCTCTATCGGAGGGGGGACTGATCTCCAGCTGGTAGCAAGGGATGATAGTTGTCAAAAACCCAATGGCAATACCGCCTATGAGTCTTCCCGCGCCCAATACGAAGATGTTGGGCGAAGTTGCCTGGATCAAACCGCCCACCACAAAGATGAACGAGCCATAGCGGATAGTTTTTCTACGGCCGATCTTGTCACCAACTTTTCCAGCCTCAAAACTAGAGAACAACGCACCAATCTCCAAAATTGCTATCATGGTACCGACTGCAGCGGGTGACGGATTATTGTAGTAGTTCTTGAAATATGTGTTGGTCAATAAAGATGACATCAACCCCTGTTCGAAGCCGAAAAGGAACACTCCAAGCGACACGAAGATCGAGGTGAAGTTCAAAAGCGCTCTTCCCACAAGGAACGATTCCTTGACATGATAGTGGGGGGACATGATCTTTTCTGGTTGGAAGAGTTGTGAAACGTCATCTTTGGTCGTTGGAGATCTGTTGTATATGCAGGATTGACAATAGAGATTAATTAATTCGAGGAGAATTCAAGAGGATATTAGTGAAAGTGGGCTACTGGTGATGAGTTTGTGGGGATCTGTGGTCTGTACGTATTTATAGATGCTAGCGGTTCATTTCAAGTTAAATTAATTAAACGTAAATCTATACTTCCCACTAATCTTCGATTTGCTTCACAGTAGCAACTGTTAGCCGGCCATGTGCGAGGGAACGAATGAGAGGATGATGGAAAAAAGAACGCAAAGTGAAAAAAGTTAGGAAGTCAAGCAATCAAGCAAACTCAGATTTAGACATGTTAGCATATCACAGAAATTTGTTACATTTTCGTTTCAGTCATAGCCGAAGACTTTTCCGACAACATTTAAGACCGACTTGACGTCACAAGATTGATCCACCATAGATATTCCTTATGCATTGAAACACTTTTGGAAATTAGGTGCACTTAACAAACTCTTTTCTAGTTCTTGGCATCATTACTGGGCTACAGTAACACACCGACTGCAACAACAGCACCCTCTGACCATCTGGTGAGCACTGCACCTGTAGCAGAACTGTCCTCAGTGGAGCAACAGCATTCTACTATCTAAATTATTGTTGATTAGGCAATGGATAATATGGTAAATCCCTTTATATTCTGTCATACGCAAGAACAAGATAGATCTTTTCTATATTGCTGACTTGACAGGTATAGTATTGCCAACGAGAGGGGTTCGAAGGCCACGGGGTAGATGCCTTTTCCAAAGCACACGACGACGTTCTCTAAGACGTTCTAGGAAATTCTGCCAGTAAAGTGTCCATAATAGAGGCCAAATGTCTCCATGGGAAGCGCAGGCGAAATATTAGTGTAGCGACTAACTCGCGAAGCGAGTAGAGAAAACAGAGAAACCGAACAAATAATGCACTCTGTTCAGCTTCGTTCTCCAATTGGACACTCAGCGTTTAAGATATAGGCGAAAGTCACACCTTAAAAGTGTTGGTCTTTGAGGCAGTCTCTTATCAGTCCTCGACTACTGCACTAGACTCCATCATAGAAAAGGTCATATTATCGCGATGGTGATTCCGCTGCACAAATCGCTCAACGAATGCTATTGCAACAACGAATCATAAAGTAGAGGAATTCCACGCGAAGCCCTTTTCTACTTACACCCACGCTCTCACTTCTAACGAATGTTGTTCAAGCGTGTCGAATTGAGATGAACATTTATGTCCAAACGGTCGGCGTCCTCCTCGATGGAGCGCAAGCGTGCGTTCTGTGCATCAACCTCTTTGTTCATTGTCAAAGCTGTGCCCTGCAACTTCTTGGCGTAGTTGGAAATCTGGTCCAAATTGGAGCCGATTTCCTTCTCCATCTCGTCGTCCTCGGAGTCCGCATCGAACTGGTACCTCTGCGCCTGCAGCAAGTATTTCTCGTCCTGGTACTTGTTGAAAGTGTCTGAGCTCGTTGCGTTGTTGGTTATTCCTTGTTTCACCCGCTGTTCGCTCGCATACATGCCCTTTCTGTTTGTTTCTCGCAAATACTTTTCTTGTTCCTTCTGTGTCTTCATCTTGGCCTCCTGCTGGCGTAATCTCAGTTTCTTGTTAAAGGGGTTACCCGTAGCTGGCACGAAGATCGACCGATTCAATCTCCTCAACTCCGACACCTTGTCGTCGGCGATCTTCGTCTGGGTGTCTGCCAAAAGAAGATTCTGTTCAGCATTGTACAACCTCTCCGACTGGGAACCTAACACACCCAAAGTGTTGACACCCGATGCATCCGCTTCCTGTGCCATTCTCAATGTGTTTCTCGTCAGAGCCACCGACTCCTGTTTCGTAAAACGAATATCCTGCTTGATAGTCTCGATCTCTTCGTCTTCGGAATTGACTTGCTCCTGCTCTGGCAAGAAGTCATCCACCTCCACGTTCAAATCGTCGTCGTCGTTCAAGTCTAGAGTGTCTGCGTCATCCATGCGAGGACGCTGAATGGGTCTTTTCAACTGTACAGCTGGCTCATTGGTTGGAATGGCATTCAAATCGAGAATCAGCTCCTCGTCACCTCTTGGTCTGCTTCTATGGGCCGTGCCCGAATATCTGCCTTGCGTACGGTCATAAGGCGAGGCCCTGTTCGTCTGTCCAGCCTGGCTTCTGTTCGCTGCATAAGGGTTTGTGTTTGAGGATTCCTCGCGACGTATCTCCGCTCCGTTGCCGTTTCTGGCACTTCCCTGTGCGCTTGAATAGGGATTTGGGCGGCTATTTCCATAGGGATTCTGCCTCGAGTCGCTGGATTGCGCCCCGTAAGGACTAGACTGACCATTAGACTGGCCTCCATAAGGGTTTGAACCGGCGTTTCCTCCGTTGCCGTTGCCATCGTCGTTCCCGTTTTGGGCATAGGGGTTGCTCAGCGAAGCGTTCATGTTAGAGTAGGGATTTACGGGCGCAAACCCTGGCTTCATGCTCTGTCTTTCTTGGGCGTAGCTCTTGAAGGCACCAAACTTTTCCTGGCGGCCGTTGGCATTCTTGGTGGAGATGCCGACCTTCTGCATCTCATTTATCAACTCCTGCTCCGTCGGCTCCTTCTTCGTGAACATCTTTTTGATTCCCATGATGAGTGTAGCTTGATTTGTAGGTGAAATTAGCTGAAGTGTGACGGTGAACACTAGCTGGCTGTGTAGTTGTGTGCAGGTAGACCGCCTGTCGAAATCAACTGGGGAAGGAGATTAAAAGAAATGTGGAGGTGGGCAATAAAAAATGGTGGGTTTGAAGCAAATGAAAAAAATCTCTGGTACTATGATGCTACTGGCCATTTATGCGGGGATATAGAACTGGAAAAAATAAAAGGTTGAACGGTCTGGAAGAATTGGGTCCACGCACAAGAAGTTTCTGACGTCGCCAATCCTCTTCTTTGTGCTATCGCATACACAAGAAAAACATTGCTTCATAGTCAAAGAACAAAGAATGAAAAACGAAAAAAGGAAAACTAGGGACACGGAATTTACAAATTTGCGGATGAGACCGCCAGAAATACCCCGTTGCGGAAATACGAACGGCGTCGTCCCCATGTTTTCCTGCACTCTACCGAGTCTTCGCTTTCGTTGCAAAATCAACTTTTCGATCCCATATTTCGAATACACTTTCTTCCATCTTTTTTAGTAAGATGTCTCTCCTTTTTCCTGAACCAAAACGCAGAAAGTTGGTTTCAGCTGGCACCGCTGAAGCGGTGGTGATCACCGGGACAGGTACCGAAGTAAGACTGGATGGAACTATTACTCCATTACAGACAATCGAGACCACAAACGACAGAATGGACACCGAAGTTTCGCCTCGTGAGTGTCCGTGTGGATACCTACATGGCCCAGGATTTGACCACTACCACGACATTTCTGCTGTTGGGTTTAGTGTGGATGTGATGAGGGGTCCGGAGTAGTGCAGTGAACCGCAAGAAATGAAACTCACAGTCAAAATAAACGAGTTTCTGAATCTTGAATTTGATGAATTAATGGCCCGCATGCAAGGGTTTCGAATGAAGTCTGGCTTAAAGTATTGAGACGGACTAAGCCAGAAGTATTAAGGTGACAACCTGACAGGTACAGGGTCGGGGACAGGGACGGTTAACGGAAAACAAAAAAGAAAGGACGATGATTACACTGATCGGGAATTGCATATCTATCTATTCGCACGCTGTGGCGCAAATAGGACACACTTGAGGCCCAAGAAGCGTCCATTTAGGATGCTGCCATGTCAATTAAAAAATAATCAAAACTCCACACTGGGCAGTTCACCGAATCATGATGAATGCTGTTCAAGATTCATTCTACTATCGAGGTACATGCGGTTATGATTCGAGGGACGCCGGACAAATTGGTACATAGTTCAGGTATGTGTAAATGGGGCAACTACATACGCCACAGAAGCACGTCAATTAAAATTCGCCCGCCAAAATTTTTGGCTAGGGTAGTTCATTAGTAAGCAAGAATTGTAATACCACTGCCATAGGGAAATTCTCAAAAGAAATATTGTCAGCAGACCTTTCCATTGGCCTCCTTATATGGATGTACTTCCCGATCTCGTAATTTACTCTTTCGCAAATCAGTGTCATAGATCAAGATGCGACTATCAGCGTCCTAGGATTTCTTTCCCTTAAATGGTGTTTGTTTTAAGTCAATGTGAGGTATGTGATTTGTTGTACATGCATTCTGCTAATTACTTGGCACATTTGACAAAGGGCTAAGGCTCGTTAGCCAATTGTTGCACCATTTGGTCAAATTTTCAGAGCACAAAGCAGCTTTCTGTTATGGATAACTAATTGTTCCACTTTACGTAAGGCTAGCACCAATAATTTGTTTCCTGAGAGCTTTCATCCTGAAAGAAATAAAAAACTATCACTAGTAATATGGCTGCAGCGCTGTGTTTTGAGGCTAGTGCTCTATTGATATGCGTCCCTACAAGTATTTTAATGCATTCTGCTTTGGATTGACCGGCGTTCGAAAGGTCATGTGGGGCAGGGACACATTGCCTTCACGGAACATTCAGTCGAAATAGTAATGGTCATGAACGTAGAACGTACCGTAGAAATGACCAGTAGAGCATAAGAGTAAAGAAAGCTGTGCAACTATCGGAGTTTATTATCAAAGATGTGCTTTCTTCCTGAGACAATAAAACATCACCCAACGCAAGCCTGACCAAGAGTTCTGCGTATCCTGACAGTTGTTACACTGTTTGTGTTACTATGTAGTATCTTTACGAAATAGATATCTTATTTTAGTATTAACTCGGGGAAAAGCAAATGCAATTCGATTTCCATAATGCACACCGACAACAGCTCTCATCCCGATTGTTCCGCAAATATCCCAAGCTCCAACATGTTGATAGCTCCAACAATGTAAGTCTAGAAGCTAAATTGCATCGGGAACAACGTTTCACTCAATTCCACCTATTGCTGCCAAATGTGGCTTTGTCACGTGAAGTACCGGGAAGTGTCCGCTAGATATAATATGGTGTGGCTGCGAAAAAAGGGTTCCACAGTCCAACTACATGCCGTCCCCAGGATGTAGCCGTGCACATATCCCCGAAATCTGACTAGTTATTGGCCAGATTTCTTGACTAATGGAGAATTTATCGCTTCATTCAATTTCCAGGCAGAAATCGGCGAATCCGGAACTTTTCCGTGGTGCACGTAACCGGATCCACACCTGTGTAATCCCGCCATCTGATGGACTAATCTACTGAGGGACACAAAAAGGAAATATATAAAACACGTTTTCGTAGTTCTCCAATACAACAGCCAACAAAAAAAAATGGGTTTTTTGAATGGCCTCAAGAATGCTCTTGAAGGGCGTGAGATCACTGAGTCGTACAAACGCAGAGGAACTCAGGATCCTGCCTCTGATCAGAGCTCTGACTGGAGTGGTCGCAAGAACAGTGGTTTGGCTATTCAAGAGAGTGAGGTTTCAGAAGATCTCCCCTACATCGACCTCGATGTGAAGTTATCGCCAGAGGAAATCGAAAGGAGAGAGAGATCAATCAGCTTCAGGATCAGAAGGTTCTTCTGGGACGGAACAGGAAAGCACCCCAAGGAGCAGAAGTACTTGGCCAAGCTAGACTTCTTCTTGTTAAGTTCATCCATGCTTGGTTACTTCATCAAGAACTTGAACCAGTCGAATGTGGCCACGGCATACGTTAATGGCATGGACGAATACTACCATATGGAGAATAACCAATACAACTACATGGTGACATTGTGGACAATTGGTTACATTATCGGACAAATTCCTTCGAATCTTATTTTGCACAGAGTGTCGGCAAGATACTACTTGGGAGGATTGGAAATTCTTTGGGCGTTGTTGACGGTGTTGATGATCACCTCCAAAAACTTATCGTCTGTGTATGCAATCAGATTCTTCCTCGGATTGTTGGAGTCTGGTTTCTTCCCCGGAATGGAGTACTTGGTGGGCAGTAATTACAGCGCTGCCGAGCTTTCCACCCGAAGCGCCTTCTTTGCCGTGGCCGGAAATGCTGCTGGTTTGATCTCCGGCCCATTGCAGCAAGCACTTTTGAAGAGATTTGCCCACTCCAGCATGCCTCCCTTCAAGTGGATGTTCGTCTTCGATGCCATCATCTCCTTCCCTGTGGGTATTTACACCATGCTCGTCGATCCAAATACCCCAAGTACTACGGACGCCTGGTATTTCTCTCAAGAAGATCGTCTCGTAGGTTTGGAGAGAAGAAGACGTATCGGCGCCCAGTTGAACACTCGTGAAAGGTACACCTGGCCTAAGATCAAGTCGTTCTTCAACACCTGGCACCTCTACGTTTTCCCTTTTGTGTTTTTGGCTTATAACAACTCGTGTTCTGCTATTAACCAGCCTACGTTCACCACTTGGATGAAGCTTGACTTGAAGGTGAGCAGTTACGTTTACAACACGTTCCCCAGTATTTTGAGTGCCACTGCCATCGGTGTCACTTTGGTGTTGGCGTACTCGCACAATTTCATTGGAGGTAAGAAGAATCACTTCTACGTGCTTGGGTTCTTCGTCCCGGTGTTCATAGGCTGTGCTTTGCTTGCCCGCTGGGATATTCCACGCGGCCTCCATTGGTTCTGTTACTTTTTGATTGGTGTTCCTCCTTCTTTCGGCCAGCCCTTCATCTTCTCGTGGGTCAATAGACTTCTCTTCCACGACGACATGAAGAGAAACTTTGTTGTTGTTTGTACCAACACGTTGGCCTACGTTACCGGTGCATGGGTTCCTATCTTTGTCTGGAACACTAACGACAAGCCACGCTACCACATTGGATTTACCTATACGGCGTGTTTGAGTTCTTTTGGGTTCATCATGACGCTTGTGGCGTGGTACTTCACCCGCAAAGACGAAGAAAAGAAGGCTGAGGTTGATGCTGAGGCTGAGAGGAACTATCATTCCATTGTCAGTGACGAAGAGTAGTTTAGAATATGCATGTAGTTGCAATAGCGCAGTTGGATTGATCTGGAAATGCGACTGATCAGCATTGTGTATTGATAGATGTACATTGAAGATTTATTATCTCGCTAACGGCTCTAATACGTAAATATAGTAACTATGACATTTGGCCGTGGCCAATTCCTACAATCGAAGAAACTGAAGGCTCCAAGCAAACTGCCATTTCTTCCCTCCTATACTCTCTCGAACTGATTCATGGATTATCTAGTTACTATGGAAATGCCGTTAATTTACAATCAGGCTTGCCGGTTGAGCCTGCCTGCTGGCCTCATGGGCCCTTTTGAAATGAAGAAAATGGTCCATTTACTCCAATCCTCTCACCTCCTTCACAACCTCGTCGTAGGCCTCTCTGTACTCGTCGGTCTTGTCTGTGTTTTTCTTGGCCTTGCCTCCGCCTGGAACAACAAACACACACGAGGTTGGTCTCTTGGTAGCACCGGCAGAGCCCAAGTCTTCCTTCGATGGAATGAACACAAAAGGAACTGCAGAGTCCTCACAAAGAACGGGAATATGGGAGATCACATCTGGCGGGGAAATGTCACCAGCGATAATAACAAGACCCTTCTCGCCCTTTCTCAACGCCTTGACGACTTCCTTCACACCTCTCTTGACATGCTTGGCTTTGGATGCCTTCTTGACAGTTTTAAGAACCTTCTTGTTCAATTTCTTGGGGGCAAGTGGCTTGGCAAATGGCAACACGGCGGCCATTCTCTTGTCGTAGTTGTCCTCGCCGGACTCTTCAACCTTATCTTTCTTGGCCATTGTAAATTTTGGAGAATTTGGAAAATGCTTCAATGGTTTTTTCTGGGATGAGATGGTTCTGTGGTGCACGGGTGTTTTCTCAGCGCAGCACCACGGTCACGTGCGCGATCCACAAACTCACCTCCATCAGGCTCCCACAACCTGCACTCTACAAATCCAGTTTACCTATAATGTTCCCAAAATCTCGGCCCATGTCTAGATTGACCAGAAAGAGAAAACAGGACTCTCCGTCGACCACCACTTCATCGGATCTCCTAGTGTTTGAAGACCCAGACCTCCCACAACCTTCAAACATCGTTGTGGAGCCTGTTAAGGTCAAGCAGTACCTCCAGAAATTTCTGGTGCCGGAGGACCAGAATGTAGCTTCGTGTATCAAAATTGTCATGTGTGACTCGGAAACAGACTACTTTACTGCCGATATCCAGGAAGAACTTCGCCAAGAGTTTGGCATCAACTCGTTCTCCATCTCGGACAAAGCTCCATTGAATGTCGACAGAATTGTCACCGTATACGGAAATCTCAAACAGACGCTGGCAGTGGCCGTATACCTAGCGTTTTTATTGAACAGCAAGATCAATAACTTTGCCCAGGTCGAGCAATTTACGCTAAAGTCCCAGAATTACCATGTGGACGTATTGGTGGAATGTACTCCACTTGAAATGGATCGCCTAGCCACTCGGTTTCCGTCGCTGGCAATTGACTACTCTGTCTACAATCTCAACCGAAATTTGCATACGGCGACGTTGAGTGGAGACTTTCTGTCGTTATTTAACAGCTTGGTTTACATCTTTCTGAGGTATGCATATGATGAGTACGACGTTGATGCCAATATCAAGCTATTGAATATCATTGGTGCTCACGATGGGGATATTTTGGCTAATACAGATAACGAGAAGCAGACGAGGACCGAGAACCAAAACAGGGTGCTTTCCTTCATATATTCCAACTCTTATCTACTGTCCAAATAATTCCCACTCTTACCTACTATGCTACTCCTTCACTGACAGAACTTTTCATTTGACTCAAAGCAGTTTATATAGAAGTAGATAAGAATAGATGTCTAAACCTTGGAAACCTCAGACACCTTGCTCTTGCGCGAAATAGATGCAACCCGATCTCCAAGCGACAAAGCCAAGCCCTGGCCCTTTGCTCTTATTCTGACGTGACCAATAATTGGTCCATCGGCCTGTTTTTCGATACACAAGTTGGCCAATGCATCTTCTCCGAACGAAGAGCGCGAATACAAGTTGGCAGCCAAGAAATGACATTCCTCTCCGATAATAGCACCAGGCGTCAAGCAGTTCATGTTTGTTCCCGCCATTAACTCATCCAAGTACTCCTTCAAAGATCCCATTTGCGACTTAATGGTGATCTTGTAATCCCACTCAAACTCATTCCACATCTTACGGAATGCACTTTCGGTACATGTGGCAGGCTTGATGTAGTCCATAATGTCCACGTGCACATCGTTCAAGATGACAATGGTGGACTCATCGGAATGCTGTCCGTCGTAAACAATGTTACCAAACACGACACCCGTGTCTGCTGAGGTCACCTTCACTGTGACGGAGATTTTGTGGAATCCGTGTGGTCCAATGTTTGCAGTGGCAGGCTTGTCAACGACCTTCAAGTCTCCAAGAGTCGCAAATTCAACAGACAAGTTCCTCAACGTAGAGGTGGTCTGGTTGACTAACAACACGTCCAAAGTCACGTCGAACTGGTGCACCTTAACGTAAGCCTCAGCGTAGATTGGATCAGAGAATCCGGTCAACTGCAAGATCTTGTTCAATCTGGACGACAAGTCCTCAACCTTAGCAGAAGCACCAGATGCCAAAAGAAGATCGTCGGAGTCGCCCTTAGCAGAGGCGTTGGTCTTTTCGAATTGTCTAAAAAGAATTGCATCGTCGATTTGCTCAGCATTCTCGTGGAAGTCCTTGGCCTCGGCTTTAGACTTCTGTGATTCCTCTCTGGTGATTTGTGCCTTGTATGCGTCCTTGGTGTCCTCCAAGAATCCCTGGACGATCAACTTGCTGTCTTCCTCGTCAGTCAAGAACTTGATGCAGGCCAAGATTCTGTCAGCAGAGTCCTCGTCAATCTTCTTGGCGACGTACGAAGATTCTCCAACTCTCAAAATAGAAACCATGATCAACAAAGCCTCTGCTTTCAATGCATCCACAAACTTCTCTGCAGTTTGAATCTGGGTCAATCTCAACACTAACTTCACCAAAGTTGAAGATAACACGGCACCCAAGTAGAAGTCGCCTGCCAAAATGAGCTTTCTGATGCGAGTGGCATCGTCGTCTTCGTATGTGTCAACCTCGGCTGTCAAAGCATTCTCAGTGGCATAAGTACCGTCTGGAAGAACGACAGGACCCTTCTTGGGCTTGAACACGACATCCAGATCGCCATTCTCCTCGTCTTCGCTTTCCTTGGGCTCGGAGTTCTTCTTCTCACTGGCCAAGATAGGAACCTCGCCAATACTGGATCTGATGAGCTTCCAGGCTTCCTTGACAGAGGAGTCATCTGTCGAGTATTCACCCAAGATCCACAAGGCTCCGCGGAAAACCTTGCCGGACTTGACATCTGGCAAGCTCTGTGTCAATTTATGGATGATAGGCTCTCTCAAATCGGGGAACTTTTCGACAGCTTCCTTGACGAAAGTCACCACATCGTAGGCAGCGCTGGTGGAAAGATCGCCAATGGATTCCAACAACAAATCAATGACGTTGGTGGCCACCTCGCCAAAGTTGATGGCGAGCTGGTGGATGGCGTTAATCAATAACTGCCTGTACTCGGAGCCCTTGTCCTCGCTGGTGGTTGAGGATCTCAGCAACTCCTTCTTCAACAATTTAACCACATCCTCGACGTTTCTGCTTGTGACGAGCAGAAGAGTCACATCAAGAGCCTTTCTACGAACGTCGATGTCCTGAGTCGACAAAACGCCCAAAATGTCCAAGGACAAGCTCTGCAAGACGCCCGGAAATTTCTTGTTCAAATCGTTGATACGCTCTAATGTGATGATCTTGACGTTGTTGTCAGCTTCCTTGGCAGCCAAGTCAACGAATTTGGTACCAGCCAACAAAATGGACTGGGAAGCCGACGACAACACGGTCAATGTAACCGCAGACTCGTAAACAACCACGTTCGATGACGACTCGATGATCTCGGTGATCAATTGGGCGTACTGCAGCTTCAAAGAAGCAGACGACTGAGAGTCCTTTCTGATGAACTCCACAAACGCCAATTGCAAGAGAGGATCCAACGTTTCAATGGCCGAGACGTTCTCCTGGATGTACTGCAAGGTAGCATCCCTGTTCAATTCGCCCAAACACACGAAAGCGTTTCTTCTACACACGGAGTCAAATTCCTCCGTCAAAAAGCTGTAAATCAACTCGGGTGCATCAGGAATCAAGTGGTCCGACACCTTAAAGATGGAGTAGAGAGCGAAAACGGCATTCTTTCTCACATAGGCGTGACGGTGGAGCAAACACTGGCGTACGTTAGGCACCAAAGTCTCCAACAATTCTGGCTCCTTCAATTTGCACAAAAACCGCAATGTGTTGCCTCTAATATACTCATTGGGGTGCTGCAAATCATGCTGGATGGCATTACAGACGAGAATCATCTCGTGTCTCATCTTGCCGTGCTCATCCAACTTCGGGCATACCTCCCAATAGAAGTACAACAACTTCTTCAATTCTTTGTTCTTGGAAGGCATTACGAAACGGATAATGTGCATCAACAAGTCTGGCATGGAGTTACCATTGAGAACCGCGATGATGATACGCTTCATGGTGGCGATTTTCACGTCATCCTTTGACTTTTCCAATAATGTTTTCAATTCGTTGACCGACGATTTGGCCGCGGTGTTGGGCTCGTAAATCAACGTGTGCCCGACGTCAGACATGGCAAATACGGGTAAGAAGGGTTTTCAAGTTGCTGCAAACGGATTGAAAACACAATTCTCCGGTGAATTGGACGGGTGTAGTTGACGGGGATTTGAGTTTTGGATTTAACACCTGGAGGATTTGGTTGAGAAAAAGGCGCGTGATTCTGGTCACGTGTGTACCAATTTTGACAGCTCGATACTTGGGTGCTCGGATTTCTTTGTAGTCCAACTCCAAGAAATAGTAGCTACCCAACAATAGCATTGTGTTCTCTATTCAACCTCGCTTTTATTATATTACTTTCTTCTCTTACGATTCATCGGTTTTTGCATGCATAGTATGTCGTTATTATAAATAAAACACACCCTATTCCTCCCCACTCGACAGATCAGGGTTCGCAAGGAAAAGGCGTGGCTTTTCTTCCTCTTCAGAATCTTCATCAATGTAGTCAATATCATCGTAGCTTGGGTTAACCGTGCCATTTTCTGTAGAAGGAGTGAAACTCCCTGTTCCTGGCTCGTCGTCATACTTATATCCTGGATGTTGGAAGTAACCCTCACCAAATTTGTATTCGGAGATCGAACCATTTGAATTCAACGACGAAACGTCGCTGTCCTTAGAGGATAATTTGGAATCACCGGTCTGTACACTTTGAATATCATTATTAGTAGAATCCGATGCAAGAGATTTGGACCGGTTGAGTGAGTTATCTCTCGATATTCCGCCAAGTATAGAGACATTGGACGACTTCGACGTCATGGGCGTGATCGCCTTCTGGGTGGAAGTGCTTATGGTGGTGTTGGTTCGTGTGTTGGTAAGAGTGTTGGCGGTGGTCGAGCGACCCAATGATCCAAACCTGTTGCTATCATCGTTGTCGTCCACCTCTGCTGCAAGCATACGTGGCTGTAAATGGCCATGTTTCAACTCCACTCCACTAGTCTTCTTGGAGCGAGTTCCACGAGCTCCACTGCCTCCACGGTTGAAATTATTGCTTACTTGGAGGTACAAGCTCTTCTTATCCACGGGCATGATTCCAGCGGGCAACTTCCAATTGCCAGGGCCAGTGTCGTTGTAAGAAGTACCCGCATTTCTTCGAATGGTCTGGACGTACATGGACCGCTCTCCTTCTCCGGGACGAAGACTAAACGACCGTTTTAACGTAGCTAGGTTCACATGTCTGTTGGACGAGTTAGACGTGATGGAACTAGTCAGCAGCATCCGGGCATGGAAGTTCTTCAACAGCGCCGAGTTCGACCATGTTCTCGAAACACCAGAATCTGTGGACATAAAAGTCTGCGTGGGTTTGAGTGGACTGCGAGGATTTGGCAGGCTCGTCTGGCCAAAGGTATATGACAGGAACGCATCGGCGATTTCAGAAAGTGGGTAACCAGGACTACCCTGCGAGCCTTGGGTCACACTTGGTCCTATCAGAGGAGTAGCATTCGTATTCAGAAAGTAGTCATGGTTGGCACGTTCAGCATTGCGTGTATCTTCGAGAATCAACCCCAAGTTAGATTTCGATTCGTTGCGTGAACTGGCAAATCTCTCAGCCACAAAGAATGGCAGGTCCGAGAGGGAGTTAGATCCACCTCCACTCTCTTGACTGCGAATTGAATGCAGCTGTCTCAGGCCTTCCGGACTCTGTACAATAAAGCTGTTGCGGCTGCTGGCTATAGAATTATCTTGTGTGGAGAAAGACTTTTCGTCTGCGAGTCCCGAAAGTTGCTGCTCCAGCGTATGCATACTTTCCGAATCGCCAGACAGGTTGTACTCACTCTCTTCTGCAGCAAACTCGATATTTTCTGGAATAGGCAGCGCATCACGCACCATGGTCGATTTGAGAGGACTAGACTCCTCGGGGTTCACATGTCTAGGTACTCCGATCGGAGACCCATGATTGGCAAGGTCTTCGTCGGTATTCATACTGCGGCGGCCGCAACCATAAGCGGGCAGCGGTGGCCCCTGGATGTCATCCTTTGGAGTAAAAAGTAGAGAGGACAGATCGTCCGACAATGGGTATGGTGCGGCGGACTCACGATAGAGACGTTGATTGGGAGGACCCTTTGCTTGGAATAGTGCGTTCTCTCCCTGTGGCTCTTGCGATGGAACTCTAGAGCTCGTTGTATTTTGCTGAAAATCATAAGTTTCTTTCGTCTTATGGACACCAGTAGCATCGGAATCCACCATAGTGCGGAAATTAAGCGGATCCGTGGGCTCTGCTGATGCCAGTCGCAGCCACTCCGACAGATTGAGTGAATCTGTAGGCTGTGACGTGACCATCATTTGGCCGATTTCTTCTTCTAGCGAATCAATGATGTCTGTGAGTCCCTCATGTCCATTGCCCCGAGATTCCGCATTGAGCTCAGTTTTTGTGGCAGGCATCTGCAGAAGCTGCCTAAAAGGGCTCGCTGCCGTCTCCGTAGGGAGCTCTAGAGGGGGTGGGGGCTTTCTATGACGTCTGCCTGTGTTCACTGGAGTTTGGGCTCGATGCGAGCCCTCTGGCGGCAAGATGACATTAGAATCTTGTACTTGAAATCTTGCACCTTTGGATGCCGTTTGGGGGGCATTCTGGACAGGTTCGGGCAGAAACGACGTGGGACTTTGGTCGCCTTTGTGATTGGAGACTGAACGTCCAGAATTGACGAGTGGAGCACGGGAGAGCGGCTGGGCCGTGGCACGCGAAGCGTTTTGGGTATGTGACACGGAACGATTTGCCGAATCCCTGTTCTCGAGATGTGGATGGTCGTTGGAGGAGAAGATGGCAGATAATCTTGACCCAAAGAGCCTGGAAGTGCGCTTCTCCAGGGCCATTATGAGAGTAGAAGGGCAGAAGAGTAGATCTTTGCGAATTCAGTAGAACAACTGGGTATATTTTCGTAGTGCCGGGCAGGATTCAGAGCCCACAGCGTAAGATGTTGAAGAGAGTCTTGGAGGATAGAGGTTGGTGAGGTCTTGGTCACGTGGTGGTGGGCTGTTTGGCCGGCCGATGACCGGGCTAGTTTGGTTAGTGTCACCTTCGTATAAATGGATGGAGTAAGAGAAAAATGGGAAAGTGGTGTTGGTTTTTTTCTTGTTTAGTGTTGTTTCTGAATTTCGTAGTTTATTGTTGGGTCCAGCGTAGCATGGATGTTCGAATATCCTGTGTGGGGAACAGCAGATCTATCGTTGCCATAGGGTAATAGGAACGGGCAATTTATGTTTTCTGGGGAATTGTTCGCTTTCTTTATTTCGATTCTCCTTTAAATTCAAACAGAAACGCTAGGTAGATCGAAAAGGAGTAGTACTAGTGTACATGGTTTCAAGGATGCCGGGCTGAATCTTTGAGAACCAATTTCGTGGAACAATACTCGAATTTCCTGTCATGACTTTGATATTAAAGAACTCTGAATTTTTTCTAGATTTGAAGATATCATATCAACTGTGCTCTTGTCATGCCTGGGCAGAAATGTAGCTACGTAGGGCGTTCACATTATTTGTGTGCTTTTTCTCAAACTCACTTCGAAATTCAAAATCAGAATGTTCGTTTTTGGAAGCTTTGACCAACTGCCTTGGGATTTCAACTGGAAGTTAAATAAAAGTTTATCAGTTGGCTCGAATGATGAGAACCAAATTGCGTAAGTATTTCGTTAAACATGGTGGCATTGTACCCTTGGTAATTGTCCAAGAAATCTCCGCCAGAGGAGTAGGTGTGTGGGTGAAAATCGTGAAACAAATATCCTAAAAACTGGATGAGACATAATTTATTTCGAGCTAACTAAGATTCATGTCAGCAGGAATAGAACGTTGCAATTGTGTCATTGGTTTGGATGTCCCTGCTATGCGACTTCTATTGTACAGTTAGTTTCATATATCTCCTTCGTCCAACCAAGTCTTCAATTCTTGATGATCTCTGTGTGTATCGAATGGGAACCGTCGTATTTTGGTGAGCCTTTAAAATTCATTGGATACTTGATTCGTTCGTATTCAACTATATTTCGATTCTTCAAAGCATTATGCGTTCTTTCTTGTATGAGAGCAAGCGACCGAGAATACCCTTCTGTAGATCTGGATGGAAATAGTGCTCATTAAATTACTGGAGAGCTGGTGAATATTCGGGGACTCCAGCTAGAATTTCTTCACTTGTTGATTCGAATAAAATAACGGAATAGCGCTAGTGTAGTTCGAGTGGTTTCAATCATTGGCGTAGATCGCAAATGGTCAACAATTTAATGGTGCTGCCTTGATATCTGTTTGCGAATGTTGAAAACACCTTTGGAAACAGAATCATCTCTAATAAACTAAGACTGGAGTGTAGTCTATAATCATTGTCTCTGGTACTGATTCCTGTTTTTGTCTCTATAGCTTGTCTCCACGAATCGAAGCGGAAATGCGTAACTCAGACGCTCTGCCCCTGGAATCTGTGACCGTATAGCATCCAAATTTGATGTCACTGGGCTCTCTTTTTTCGATGACGAAAGTCTGCAGAATAAATAGAACTTTACGGGATTTGTGTCGGTGCAACTATCAGCTGGGATCCGACCTACGTTTAGACTTAAATATTGTCTCCATCCATGGCTGACTTACACGATCATAGGATCATAGGTGGTATCTGTTTACCGGGGCTCTGTCAAACAAGCAGATGGTTTCCGTTCGTATATCTCCATGAACTTTTGTTTCCAAGCTCTGGAAGCTGGACTTGAGCAACAAGTACCACATTTTATTCTCCATAACCGCAGCCAAATTACCTTGCATCGCCACAAAACAAGAAATGCAGAGTAATTACCCGCCATGCTTAAAGATTACTCTACTTGAGGTGGCCCGCAGGGCTACTTTTCAATATACTTCTCTCTACATATATTGTCATCTCTGTGCTGTTGCTCATAACTTTCTGCCCCCTAATTACAGACACGACGCATACTTTCTATTTTTTAGTTTTGAGTTTTGAGCCGCATTTTCTTCTTTGCGAATATTTTTTAACCTTGAAACTACTCACAGCGAGGAGTGCCCTCCAACTTTCGTTTGTGTTGAAAGACGCCTAAAGTATCTTGATAAAAGGCCAAATGTAAAACGTACAAATTGCTCGCTTCATCATACAATAGAACGCCACAATAATAGAACGCCAAAATCAAACCTTCCTAACGTCTTTCAGGCTCGCGTTTGTAGTACCCAACAAATAAATCCGGGCCCATTCGTTTTCTGACAAAATATTCCCGAAATTTACTCCTTATTGTCGTGTCAACGGAGATGGTCACTAGCTAGGTTCCTCTCTGAATTCCGAAATGGATATGAGCACGCGCAAACACGAAACGAGTGGACAAGCTGAAAGGGAGCCAAAAATGGTTCGTCGCTTTCTTCTGGCGGGACACGCCTGACCGTGCATGTACGAGGATGAAACGAAGTTTCATCTCGCTGCACCGAAGTTTCATCTCGCTGCACCACCTCAAGATTCCACCTCGGACTCGCTGTTTCCTGCCCGGTTATGACGTGCCGACCGAACCGCGGCGGCTATTCTTCATGTGGCAATATATTACAACCATATTGCACGATGTGCGTCTGAGATCCCGAGGATCAAATTATTTTCTCTCGGCATGACGGGCGGCGGGTTTACTGTTGTAATGTGGTTGCCGCACTGGCAACTCCCACCCGCCACATTAGGCTGCTTCGTAATGCGCATGGGAGTCTGTCCGCATTTGAATATTCACCATGAAACTTAATTCTAGGCTACACTCTTACCAGTGGAAAGGGTCCGAGAGCAAGCAAATGCCGGCTGCACTCTATAAGTATAGCGTTTAATTTCTTCCAATTCCACTCTCGGCTTCATTGTGATACTCAGGTCGTACAAGTTATTTTACGCACGGTACATACATGCATTGTCATTTACTGCTCACGCAATGGTCATGGCGTTACCGAGCCATGACAGTGCTACTTGTGCGAATCGGTTCGGAGACTTGGAAAAACTCATCACCACGCCGCAGTGGCTATTGTGTGCATAAGTGGCAGCGGTTGTTTGACAGTGTTAGGCCATATTGTCTGCAGAGAAGATGTGCATTTGTCTATTCAATCCTGCGCGATTGACAATCATAATTTTTTGCGCAAAGTGCAACAATAGCATGGTTGCATATGGTTGAGAGGCTTGAGAGGAATATTTGCATTCTTGCCAATGTCAAATGGAGCGTTTCAATCGAGCAGGGGAGTGATAAACCTTGTTGGCTACGAGCCCATAATCCTACCACTGCAACCGGCTGTAAATGGCCACTCACGCTGCAGCACTCCCTGATGCAATTCTCATATGGGAGCAAGAAGCGCTACATGCATTTTACACTAGAAAACAATAGAAGTACGTTGCTATCATATGATGCCAATCGCTGGTGGGTGTCGAGAACTCTCGTTCCAGTAATGAATTGTTACAAGCTTAGATGCTCGCCCTGCAGGAGACACATCGAACTAAACATGCAAGAATAAACGAAGATAAGACGGAGATTTGGAGAAGAGAAAGCGCCCCTTACCGTCCCAACTGAAACGACTCATGTGACTGCAGCAAGCAGTGATCATTGGTTATGATCCCATGTTGTGGTGTGGACGGTTGAAACCAACCCCCTTGCATGATGGCTTTGTGAGAAACAATTGACTAGAGAACGGAATTGCTTTGTTTCCCGACCTAACGGAATGTCGATTTTTCTGCCATTCTGCACCTTCATCTACTAGGATCACAAGCTAACCGCTACCATGTCTATGAAGAGATTCGTAGCAAATACATATGCAATTTGGCCCGGACAAGCAAGTAGTCTCCTTGAATTTAATACTCGGCCTTCATTTTAAAGTCTGTTGGTACGGAATGTTCGATCCTTGGGATCCCTGCAGTTCGTGTATGAAGTAAGACCACCTTCGCGATTACATGCAGGATGTTTACGAGTGTGATACCTTGTTGTAATCTCCAATAGTTTTGGAGCATTCGTGAGCGACCTTGGGTTGGCAAGCGTGGGCCCGCGGTAGCAATTTTGGGAAATCAATGTCTTGCATGTTTGAATGTAAAGGTTCGTAACCATCTTTTAGCGGGTTCATGTCGAGCCAGTAAGTGCGACTTGTCTGAATCGATAAAACCAAGACGCTCTCACACGGAGTGGGAAAAAAACGTGGTGAAAGGTTTCTTGACTGTAGGCTGCCAAATTGCTACGAGTATTCGACTATTTGGTGATATCCCCATTTTTTTTTCTGGAGCGGTTTGCGGTGCAACACATACAAGTAGAAAAATGTGAAGTTTTCTGTTGTAATTGTTTTATTTCTTTATTTTGTTTTATTTTATCTTTTTACCCTGTGACCAGTACATGATTATCTAATTTCCCTACCGATTTTGTGATCCTATCAGCGAGATTAAATTCGGTCGTATCGGTCGAGCCAGCAGCTAATCGCTTGAAATCTGTCTTATATTGTATAATAATTACAGTCGAGATACATCTGTGGCCAGGATCATCAAGGTCGAAATCTGATCAGACCTTCATTTCAGTAGGACTGAAATGACGACCACTCTGTTTCCCCTGTTCTTCGGTAGTAAGCACGCTGAATTGCAAAATTATCTCCTTTCTCGATTTACTTTGTATATTCATGGTGTTGTGTGTTCGGTTGGGGATAGATTTTCTTTTTTGCCATCATGACTTAATTTACCTATTGTCCGATGCTAGACGAAGGATCATGAGCAGCAAGATCGATTAAATATGTCCAAGGTGGGTCCTTCTGTCTAATCCGAATACTCCAAGGGGCGGCTTCTGTCTAATCCGAATAGTGCCTTTTGAATGCTGACGTTGGAGTTTCTTCCGGAATGGAGATCGCAATGATAAAAGTGGATACAGTGGCCAACCTGGGTAGTTTTTTTTCAGCAATTAATCATGTTGATTTTTGGCATTATCTTGATCTACTTCGCAGAACAGTGACAAACGGAACTATCAATCATGATGGAGCTTGAGCGTCGATGCATGTATGATTCTGGCCACTGAAAGTACATCACAAATAACGGATTGCTTGATCGAGGGGATGATTCTTCTTGTGCTCTCAAGGCTTTTCTCGGACGCTTGGAGGAAAGTTTCTCTGAACATTCTAATATCTGTTTTCCAATTCCAATAAGGTAGATATTAGCTTTGATTGTGTTTACGAGCTGGAACATCACGTTCCTAGGAGAATAGCTTAATGAAGAAAGAAAGTTCAAGCAGGTACTTATGAAAACATCTGATCGATATCCGAGAACAACAGCAAAGAAAATAGCAGTGAATTCTGAAATATCATACATGAGAAGTTATTCTTGCTTGTTGAGTTTAATCCTCCATTGGATCCAAGACTTTGGAGAGATATTCTAGCAATTATTAGACATCAATGATATGTCGAAAATTCTGAAAAGAGGCCACCATCACATAATCACAGCAAGAATGCACTTTGGAGAATTCATGGAGGATTTCTCAATTACTGAATGTTCTGAGGCTCATGAGGCTCACCTAGCACATCTGGCCGAAAATTTACCCCTCGCTTCCACTATAACTACGGTGAGTGTCCCCACGAAAGCCAACATCACACCCGTACACCAGTAAAGTAGATCGACATTTTCGTCTCCATCTTTCACCAACTCACCATTGACAATGTCTGCCAAAGGTACGTAGGCTCAATTTGTGCATACACCATGCATTTTGTTCCAATTCCCTACTAACATCAGATACTAAACCCGATTACTCCATTGCCAACCCCGATGTTGTCGACAAGTACAAGACTGGAGGTTCCATTTCCAACAAGGTGATTGCTCAAGTCAGAGCCGCCGCCAAGGACGGAGTCACTATTTTCGAATTGTGTGAGCTCGGAGACAAATTGATGAACGACGAGCTTGCCCTCATTTACTCGTCCAAGAAGTCAAAGGTCTCCAAGGGCATTGGTTTCCCAACGTGTGTGAACCCTAACGACATTCCTGCTCATTTGTCGCCAGAGAGCGCCGATGACGAGGCCAACTTGACGTTGAAAAATGGTGATGTGGTCAACATCATGCTTGGTGTGCAGGTGGACGGATTCCCTGCCATCGTTGGAGAGACTTTTGTCATTGGAGAGTCCAAAGAGACTCCAATTACTGGCCAAAAGGCAGACTTGCTCCAGTCGGCATGGAACTGTTCGGAGGCTGCCATCAGAACGTTCCAGCCAGGAAAAAGAAACTTCGACGTCACCAACATCGTCGACAAGGTTGCCAAGGATTTCGGTACCACGCCAGTTCAGTCCATGTTGACCCACAACCAGGAGCGTAACGTTTTGTATGGACCCAAGGAGGTCATTTTGAACCCAGCCAAAGAGCACAAAAACAAGATGGATGTGCACAGAGTCGAGGAGTTGGACGTGTACGGCTTGGATGTGTTGATCTCCACCTCGTCTGAGGGTAAGGTGAAGAAGTCCAAGTACAAGACGACATTGCACAAGTTGACGGGAAACAACTACTCTTTGAAGTTGAAGTCTTCTCATTCTGCCTTGAAGGAATTCAGGGAGAAGGTTGACGGCCTTTTCCCCGCCAACGTGAAGATCTTCGATCAACCAAGAAAGATGAGAGTTGGATTGATCGAGTGCAGCAACCACGAGATTGTGTTGCCCTACGACATCATGGAGGAGAAGCAGGGCGAGTGCGTTGCTCAGTTCTTCACCACGTTTGGTGTCACCAAGAATGGAATCGTCAAGTACACCAGTCCCTCTTTTGACTCGGACTTTTACAAGTCTGATAAGTCCGTGCAAGATGAGGAGATTGCCAAGTTGATTGCTACGCCATTGCCAGAGCCAAAGAAAAAGTCCAAGAAGAAGCCAGCCAAGGCTGCCGAGTAAGGATGAACTCTAAAATTTTAGCACTTAAGTATCCACTTGCAAACGAATGACTATTTCATAATTCACCATCGATCTTAGGTTCCTTAGTAAAAGCTGATGAGAAGATAAGGGAGAATTGGAAGCGAGAATCAGGAGAGGCTCGAAAATTGCCTTCGAACTTAAATTTTCCTCAGCCGTTTCCCTTCAGGTTTGTTTGTTGCCACATCGTGCCATCATTAGTGGCCCACGCACGCAAGAATTGGTTCGATCCGGACTGCCAAGGAGGCGAAAACTCGGATATTTATTTAAGAAGAGGACATGTAGCATTAACAATCTTAATTATAAGGTTATTGTTACGATCGACCAAAGTAACCCCGCATTCGGTGATACCTGATAACTGCTGATCCATGGTCACAGTGCACGATTTTTTTTTTCTTCTCCACAGCAGTCCTCCCGTCTTGCCAATTTTTCTAAGATTTAAATTTCTGATAGCAAATCCATAGATAAAAATTCTGCCTTGCCGATGTCTTACGCTACTCGCTGTCGCTGATCCCAGCAATTTCCGTCCGATCTCAGCCAGTTATCTCCCTGACAACCACGGAAAACCACAAAATTGCAATTCCTTGACTACAAAGTCAGCCACCAAATAGCTTTTTTCCGCCCCCAGTCCGATCTCTGGAATTTTCCACCGAGTGCTGTAAAATATTACTGCGTGTCTGTTCCGATCAATAATGCCAATCTCGTAGTCCGCGCAATGAGAGTAAAATCTTCTTCCACCAACACCCTCTTCAATAATCCCCACAAACCTCGAGTCCACAGCGGCTTCGACTTTACCAATCAAAATCTGGCGTAAAGTTTCACCAGCGAACGCCCTTAATTTTTTTCCAAGCCGCTCAATTCCTTGTGGTGCCCAGTCATCTAAGATTCCGGCTGACTGAGCGGTTCCACTCCAAAAATATGCCTACAGGCCCAGAGAAAAAGCCTGCTGCCAGGGGCAGAGGTCGCCCTCGCAATCCGCCGCCTGAGGGTAATGCTGCTGTGCCCGAAAAGAAAAAAAGGGGGCGCAAGCCCGGTCTGCTCAGCAAGAAGACCTTGGCTAACCAGAAACGTCAGAATTCCCGTTTATTGAAGAAGGCGGCCTCGCTACCGGACTCCCCGAAGGTATCTGCAACCACTGCTAATTCGCTAGATCTGCCTGCGAACGTGCGGCCCCGTCAAATACTGATCATGCTGCTATTAGCGCTGCCGTTGCCTCCGGACTTGGGCCTGGTGCCTAAGTTGGAGCCGATAGAGACGGCGGCATTGGAGAAAACATTGTCACCTCTATCAATACCGAGCGAAGAGCTGATAGTTTTCATAGAGCCTGAGTTGGCGGTACCAAAGCCTGGCTACCTGGGCTTTCCTCTTGAAGCACTTCCGCCCAACAAATCCAAACCTAAATCTACCGGACGAGGCCGCAAACCGAAGGAAAAGTCTACTCCGCTGCCTGATGCAGCTACCGACGCAGCCTCTGCAGAAACTGAACTACGCTATGCCGCCAAGCTACAAACGGCTAAGCTGGAGAAGCTAACGGAAGGCTCAGATATGCGTGCTCCGGTCCAACCACTAGTGAGAAAACGTGGCAGACCACCAAAGAATAATAAGCACAAAAGCGTTCCGTCGACGCCAAAATCTACGAGGCGCAAACCCGATGGAACGCCTGGTTCAAGAGCCACAAAACGCCTCAAGATCACTCTGCCTAGAAAGCCATCCCTTTCTCTTGTCCCGACAGATGCCAAACCCCCACTGGAAGGGGATGATGCGTCCGACAATGACGACTACTGTGCCGCATGTGGAGGCATGGGAGTTTTCATCTGCTGTGACTCATGTCCGAAATCTTTCCATTTGTTATGTTGCGACCCTCCAATGCGGGAAGTCCCAGAAGACAACTGGAACTGTAATGACTGTCGCGCAGCACAAGGTATGGATGTGCGCAGGCTGTGGAACGAAATCGGCCTCTTCGGGCCGCTTGTTAATTCTCTCCATGGCCGAAATCCTTTTGAGTTCCGCTTGCCCAAACGTCTCCGGGATGGAACTTTCATTAGCGTTAGTACTGGTGACAATCACCAGTATTCCGATACACTGTTGAAGCCAGAATTATCTTACAGCAAAAGTAACGGCAGCCAACTTGTTGGATATAATAAGAATGAGGATTTGGATATCGATGGTCTCTACGATAAAGATGGAAGACCATACTTGTGTCACCGTTGTCGTGAATCGGGGCTTCACAGGCGCACTATGGTTTCCTGCGACTATTGTCCTCTCAAATGGCATCTTGACTGTTTGACCGAACCACTTGCCCAGGCCAAAACTATAGGGCTCAAGTGGAGATGCCCTAATCACGTTGAGTCGCTCTTGCCTCCCAACTGGCTGGAATACCGGAGTTTTAGAGATACGACGGTGATTGAAGCTGCCTTGCACAATCATTTCTTGCGCCTCGTGCTGAATAGCAACTTCTTAATTAAGCACAGCGACCAACCATATATTTCGGATCATCGTCAGCCTTTGCTTCATGAATACTTGCAGTACCAAAAGGAGGATTTCGTGTCTAACAAAACCGCTTTCGCTGATGAGGCTGAAAATCGGGCAGACGAAGCAAATTCGGAGAATGAGGACGATGTCGATCCCAAGTTCCGGATTCCGGACTTCTTGCAGAACTATGCTACAGATGGCCGGGTGGTTTCTAAAGGGTCTCGTCGGTTAGGAAAGGTGCTTTTAATGACCAACGCCGATGATCCGGAGCAGAAACCGTTTATTTATAGAGTTCCCGAGCAGCAAGTTCTTCTTGATTTCCTTTCCACGCGCAACACCAAAAACCAAATCATGAAAGAAATTAGCAGTTATGAGGAGAGGGCAACAGCAGAGAAGCAGCAAGATGCAGATGTCATCGAAGGCTTAGGGGAGTTGCACAAGGCTCCTGTTGAAAAAAGTATGGCGCTCAATTTAGACGAGTTGGTTGCGGCAGCAATGGCTAACTTGGATGGGAAACCAAACGCAAGTCCAAGAAGTGGAAAGCGTGATGGCTCGATCATTTCTCCCAGTGTCTCGCTGGAATCTTTGAACTCTCACGAGCTCTCTGAGCATTCCACGCATAATGGAGATGGCAATGCCAACGCCAACGGAGCCAAGCGGGGCAGGAAACCATCGAACCAAATGTCGAAAGATGAAGCCCACGAGCTTCGCCAGATAAAAAAGCTCCTAGAGATCAAGGGAAGAGACGCGGTTCTCGCCTTCTTCCTGTCCTAGCTGGCTGGGTCAACAAGTAGCTGCTCTGCATCGGTGTCGCTCCTCGTTTTGTGTGATCGTCAGGTATTCACCAATACCTGACAATGTGTACTAATAATGCATACTTCCTACTAGAAATGACTTCGTAACACACTTCTGGAGCGTGGATTATATATACATGAGATATGACGTTGGGTCTATGGCAAGTGGTCCTCCGGAACAGGAATGGTGTGAAGGTCTTCTGCAGCCACGGGTGCAGCACCTGTGGCCTTGACTAGCTTCTTTAAGATCTCGTTGTGTGTCTGCATAGCGCAATTAAGCTCACCTTTGGATCCGTCAGCTCTATGTATGACAATCTTGGTAGGAACTTGAGCAATTTCTTCCTTCGTATTAGCTCTGACTCTAGTCAAGAGAAAATCGATGTCGTCGTTGTGGAATTTCAACACAGGCAAGTTATATCTCCAGAACCTTTTCAACCCTGAGCTGGCCTTGTAGATGTTCTTGTGTAATATGATTAGCTCGATCTTCTTGACTTGTGGACCCAACTTAAAAGCGGTCTTGGGAGTTCCAGAGATGTTGTTCAATCTAGCGATCTGCTTCAATATTTTCGAGGTAGGCAACCCCTTGAACATGGAGGCACTCATTGGAGATGGTTGAGGTAGTTCACAAGGTAGAATTTTTCGACTTTTGCATGTAGTGCGAATACAGGACAAGAGGTCGGTAGATCGTCAGAGTTGGGGAAAAGGTGGGAAACGGTGGGAAAAGGTGGGGAGAAGGTAGGGAAATCATCGATGGAATTTTGGAAGTATAACTGCATTTTCGGTATTGTCTTCGAGAACTTATTTGATATTGATGGGGAATTCGGTAGAGAGATGGTGATATGTGGAGAATTCCTTAATTTATGGAAGGCGATGAGGAACGACCTTAAGAGCTGTATCATATTATACAAATGATTATCTTGCAAAGAATACTTTTTTCACGTCATTGCTTCCTTCTTAGTAGTCGTCGGAGGTTTCAGACAACTAGAATTTGACAAGATGCACGGGTGTACCGACCACCTACAGCCTGGATTTCACCAGTGTACCAGAACGAGACCTTGAAGCAACAACATTTAGAAGCTCAATCAAGGTGCTTAACCCACCACATTCGCAACTAGTTTGCTCAATTTTCGAATTACACTCGCTCAGCCGATTTCTCATCGTAGTGCGTAATAATGGAACCCCAACATTTTCCTCATCTCTTCCATTCTCGTCAAGCTGTTGTCAAATTCAATCTCGCTTCCATCTCTCTTCAATCTCTCGTCAATCTTTTCTAAAATTCCAAGGATATCCCACTTCACGTCCTTCTAACTCCGTCCCATATTCATGACCCGCCCACTGCCCTTCGTCGCACCGTCCCAATTACTCATCCCAATCAGGTAAGCGCGGTTCGCTATCGGCCTTCATCCACTATCAACTTTTCTGCTGTCCACTCTTCTCTCCAATGAAAGTTTCTCTCCGCTTGTTGCAGCTCTCCAAGGCCGAACGTTTCGTGCCCAAATCGGGTGTCTACCCCAAGGGTTTTGTTGTTGGTGGAATCCACTGCGGAATCAAAAAGAATGGAAACTTGGACTTGGCTATGCTCCACAACGTCAGTGGAAAAGACGCTGTTGCGGCTGCCTGCTTCACCCAGAACAAGTTCAAGGCTGCTCCTGTGCAGATTTCTGCCAAGATCATTAAGGAGAAAGACGGTGTCATCAACTCGTTAATCATCAACTCCGGTAATGCCAACGCAGTCACTGGAACCCAGGGCTTGAAAGATGCCCAGGATATGGTTCGTGTCACCGACGCGGTTTTGGAGAATGTCGAGGACTCTTCCTTGGTGATGTCCACAGGTGTCATTGGCAACAACTTGCCCATCGACAAAATTCTTCTGGGAATTCCCAAGCTTGCACTTTCCAACCTTGGCTCTTCTCACGACCATTGGATAAATTGTGCTCAAGCAATTTGCACCACCGACACTTTCCCCAAATTGGTCAGCAAGCAGTTCGTGCTCAACGGCCACACTTATACCTTGGCTGGTTTGGCTAAAGGTGCTGGCATGATCTGTCCGAACATGGCTACACTTTTGGGTTTCTTCGCTACCGATGCACCAGTCACCTCCAGTGCGTTGAACCAAATCGTCAAATACGCCGTTGATCGTTCGTTTAACTCCATTTCTGTCGACGGCGACACCTCCACCAACGACACCATTGTTGCTATTGCCAACGGTGCTGCTGGAGGGCCAATTATCGATGGAACTGCCGAGTGCGCTGAAGCGTTCTCGGTGGTGAGAGCCGAAATCACCGAGTTTGCTCAACAGTTGGCCCAGTTAGTCGTTCGTGATGGCGAAGGTGCCACCAAGTTCATCACCATCCGTGTCAAGGATGCGTTGCTGTACAAAGATGCTAAGTTAGTTGCTCTGACTGTGGCCAACTCGTCTCTTGTCAAGACCGCCATGTACGGAAAGGATGCCAACTGGGGCCGTATTTTGTGTGCCATTGGCTACTCGAACGTATCCTCGGGCTCAGTCAACACTGCTGGTACCAATGTTTCGTTTGTTCCTAGCGATGGCTCCGAAGTCCTCAAGTTGCTTGTGGACGGTGAGCCGGAGTTGGTGGACGAGGACAGAGCGCTGGAGATCTTGGCTCAGGAGGACTTGGAGATTGAAATCGACTTGGGCACTGGCGGTGGCCAAGGGGCTCTGTTCTGGACTTGTGACTTGTCCCATGACTACATTACCATCAACGCTGACTACCGGTCCTAGATAGCATAGAATAAATAATTGACTGCGAGGAAGTGCACCTGATCGTTGAACTTGTTTGACTGTTGAGTTGACTAAAGTAGTTGCAAAACATCGAAGAAAAGGGTCGGGGTTTTGTGTATCTAGAATGTTAGAATCAACGCAATAGTCCAAACCGGAGAGATCTCGCCAAGTATTCTGGTCATACTACCGAAAAGAAGGCCATACCTTCTTTATGTAATTATATGATCAAAATGTCAATGTTATTTCATGAATGTGTATTTTCGATTTTTTATATTGTTTTGAAGACTTTCTTAATGTGTTCCCAGTTGTACAAATACTTAAAAAATCGTAAACTTGGGTGCGAATCTCCAAAATTGCCATACTCACCAAATGATCACTTACTGGGATCTATAACATATTTCCAGAAATTACCTTTTCGGCACCACAGAAAGCATTTTACCAAATATTGAATATACTACTCAATAGACTACTCAATCAACCGCTATTTCATCTTTCTTCGGGCCATCTCCACCATCTCCGACCATATGCACTTATATACCATATAGATCATACCGAACTACAAACCGTCCATATGCCCGTTTTCAGTATATGTGACCCGTCCTTCAAAACGTACGCCCTGGGAAACCTCTATTGCCACGTGTTGGCTTTTCGAATAGACACCGAAAAGGACTTTGCTGATCTCCAGGTCACAGACTATACCTCCAAGCAAGAGATAGCCGGCGACAGACCCAGCGTTCTTGCATTTGCCGACGTGGACGTTTCGCCAACAGAAATCCTCCACGTAACATTGAATCTAGACTTGTTCAATCGACTCGCTGAGAAGTACCAAGCCAATATAGGCGAAGAGTTCTTTGCTCGTCTGAATGCCACTTTGAGCCAGAACAATTGGGTGATTCTCCATGAAAAGTTGTGTCTAGCCAACTTGCAGATCAAACTACAGAAAAAGCCCACCCACCTAATGGGAAACGTTCAACTGGTGTTTCTTGTTTCGGCTGAGACACCCGGCATTAACCAGTTCTGGGACAGAGTGCTTGAGCGATGTGGAACCCTCATGATGAAGCACGCGTCAATAGCGTCGAAAGTGATCGGAAGTTTGAGCCAGGAGGCAATTGAGCGGGCAAACACGTATTTGGGGCCACTCGCTGTGACCTCCGACTCTACAAGTTACTCCAGTGAGTCTCAAACTCAAATTAAAGAGGAATTGACTTTCGAAGAGCAAGACCTGCAACAGCAGCTCCGAGCTCTATTGGAGCCAGCTTTCCAGCCTGCTCAGCCGCCAAGACAATCCCAAACACAGTCCCAGTATTTGACGCAGCTCCAAAGTCTTCAGCGAGATTCGCAACTAGACGTGGGCAATCCCCAGCTTCCTGATTCGAGCCCACGCCTTCGAGAGGGTCTCGCTGCTGACTCACTACCGCCTAACCTTTCTCAAGCATCAGGCAATGTGTCTCCTCCGAGTGCACAAAGAAAAGATGTGTTCAAGGGCCCAATCACATTGGCCCAATTGAATAATATTCCCTTGCTACCCAACAATCGCATCTACACCACCTCGGCGTATGTGGTAGGGACCATCCCGCAAGACTTGTCGTATGTTTGCACCAAAATTTATGAACTGAACGATGGCAAGATCAATCTTTCAGACCCTCACCTTGGGACACTTGAACTTGTACTTCTGGACTCGAACGACAAGCTTCTAAATCCAGAAAACAGTCTAGTGGTGTATGTTCCACAAAATGAGCTATTGGAACTTTTTGGTCTACAGTATAGGGAGCAGCTCTACACTCAGCTCGACAACATAAAGGAGCTGTTCAAGAAACGCAAGAATACAAAAATTCAGTTGGACTTAAACATAACCACTGAAAACGCTATCTCATATTGGACTACGCGCAACTTCGACATGCTGGCTTTGTTACGAACAGGTTGATTTGCTTAGGAGTCGCTCGGTATCGAAGTCGTTGAATTGTTTTCCGATACCTCTCGAATGACGATTCTCGACAGAGACTCTTTGAAGGATAGCATGCTGCTGTCAATTCCCGAAAGGTAGCGAACAGCCGCGGTAAGTGGCCATGGAACTGCTCTGAGCACTGGAAGAAAGTTGCCATAGAAGGGTAATTTGATTTCTCCTCTCCTTCCCTGCTCTAATGCCTTGACCACTATTGCAGCCACATACTTTGGGTCCAATTCTGGTGCCAAGAATGAACAAGGTGTCAGAACTCCACAGAATAGGTCGGTTCTCATCTGGCCCGGACACACGAGAAGCGTTTTGATTCCATGGGGATTCATCAAGGGAGGACCTAATTCATATGTGAGGGACTCATGCAATGCAATCAACCCAGCCTTCGAAGCTCCATAAGCACTGAGTCTAGCAGGAGACATGTTTCCCAATACAGAACCAATGGTCACAATGTATCCTCGGCTCTGCGACATCATATCAGGCAAGAACACTTTGGTGGTGTAGAAGCTCAGAAGAAGGTTAACTTGGATGGTTTTGTGGATCTCCGCATAGTCCAATTCCAAGAGTGACTTACCGTTGGTGATGCCTGCGTTATTAATCAAAACAGACACAATACCCAACTCATTTTTAATTTTCTCTTTTGTGACAGTGATGTCGTCTGGAATGCTTACGTCGCAATGGTAGTACAATGCGCCTTGAACAAATTCATGCTGAGGAGGAATGCTAACATCTAATACCGCCACTTTGACTCCACAGATGGCTAGAAGGGAAACGATTTCCTTTCCTAGACCGGACGAGCCGCCTGTCACCACAGCGACATCGATTTTCGAGTCAAGAGAATGGCCCACAAGTTTGTGAGCCAACTTCACTATGTCTTTGTGAGCACAATAGAAAAAGTCAGGAATGATTGACACCATTGAGGATGATTTGTGAATAAAATAAGATTTATGAGGGACTAAATCAACGAGAATCTAACGAGAAGAATAAGGGAAAAAAAAAAGAAGTGAAATGGGTGCAAAATATCCCCAGACAACCCCAGTGCCTGCATTCACCAACTTCTCACTGACCCCACCAAATCTGAGATCTTCATTAACATCTTTCTCAATGACTGAACCCCCACAAATTCTCAGAATCAAGAGAAAAAGGGGCCAGGATCCACTTCAGGCGCTTATATTGGCAGATCGTCAGCCTCCTGCCAAGAGATCGAAACCCTCATCTCCAGTATCTTCCAAGCCTACCACTCCCAAGCCTGAACCTCCAAAGAACTGGTATTTCCAGTTGTCCAGAACTGACAATGCTAGTCAGGGGACAGATCAGGATATCTTGGCATCCGTTCTTTCGGAGGCTGCAGCTAGTGGCGACGACCGTCAATTCGTCATCCCGAAGAAGCAGACTGAAGAGGATGCTGTAATTCCACATGAGTTGGCTGACATGGTGGATTCTTTTCTCAATGTGGACGCGGACGCATCGAAGAGAAGAAAAAGAAGAGGTGGAAAGCTCACGTCTGAAGCAGAATACGATTCGGGAGACCACAATGCCGAAGAAGAGTTGGCCAATGAGTATGTCTTTGACGTCTACAAGTTATCCAATACAGAACCTATAACCAATGCCAATTTTCCCCATTCACAGATCGGCTACATCAAGTTTTTTGATGATGACGAGTACGATCTCATGCAGTCAGACGACGATAACAAATCGGATGGGGCAGTCTTTTCTGACGATGAAGATTCCAACGCAGAGTCTTTCTATCAAAATGATTACCCAGAGGACGAAGATGCTGGGGCTCTCAGTGAGACATTCGATGACGAAGAGAACAATGAAGAGATTGGTCCGGTAATTCTTGATTCCGCAGAGGCTGCTGAGGGCCATGCCTATCTTAATGGTGACTTCCAGAAGGAGGGCCAGTATGATGACTTGTACGACGAATTTTTCGATGAAAACGGCGAGCAGAACGTGAATTTTCTAGAAGATGACTACTACCAGAATGATGAGACTTTTGAAAGACAGAAATTTTTCAACGACGAAGAGGAGGACGATTTAGCATTGCACAGAGACAGGATCTTTGGGAAACTACAACGAATGATTGACGAGCGTGAAAACTCCTAATTATTTACTATTTACAGAAATGCATGATATCACCGATGCTACGAGAAGAAGTACCGACTGTTGAGTACTTCGTGAATGTCTAGGTCTCCGACTTCTGGGACGGGGGAAAGTCGAATCTTCACAAGCAACGGTGTGTGAGTGGAGAAGGACACACAGGATTCGGAAGCTCTAATTCTGCTGTCAGAATCGTAGAATATTCCTTCTCCATTATGTTTTGTTTTCAAAATGAGGTTAGGGTCGTATCGTTCAACAAGGGCACGAATCTTCTCTGCCTGGATTGTATCCGCAAGCTCTTCGTTCAAGCACATGTTGAGCCAATCTTTCTTCTTCAGGCTTTGTTTTTCCCCGCGAAGGTTGTCAAGCTCTTTCACGAATTGCGGACTGGCCCTGTTTTCAACCCATACGAGCTGATATGCGTCTCGGTTAATATGTTCGAGATCTTGGTAGAAATTGAGTAGAATATGCGACGAATGTAATCGAACAAATTCTTGTCGAAGTACCTGATTGAGTACCCCAACATCGCATGGATGCGTCCAAAATGAGTCGTGGACGGCAGCAAAAGCAATATTATTCTTTTTTGCGGCCAAGTTCGTCATGAGTAGATGAATAGCATCTAGGGAGTGAATGAAGTTAGGAGCTATTCCACTGACTTGTTTGCGGGAATCAATAGGTGACTTTGAAGTCGATCTCCTTGTTGTGATACTCTGGAGAACCGTTTTGATCTCCTTTATATCCTTCTTTCTGTAATTCTGAATGACGGGAAACCCGGAGAGCGAGGTCCACATCATGGGTTTGTACAGTTTGCGGAAGAAATCGACATGCTTCGAATGCTCCAACATACTCTTGTCGACCGCAGAAATGCACCGCAAAGTATTTTGTTTAAGAAAGTTTTGGATCTCTCTTGCTTCTCCGAATAAATTCTCAACAGCATGGAGCACATGTCGAGCAAGATACAGCAGGATCGCCGTCAACCTTTCATTCGGAATGGGCAGTCCATCAACGGATGTCAATGGCAATGTCTCCTTGATTTGTCGATAGGCCCCGAAGAGAGTAACTCCATACACAGTTGTCATGACAGTACGCTTGACAACCTTTCTTGAAAGATACTTCTGTGCTTCTTGTGCCAATGAGCGAATTGAGGAGTCTTCTGATTCACATGCCCTATTAACCTCCTGATTCACCAACCCAAGAACGGTGAGATAGACGTCATTTTTCCTCTTACTGGGTAGGAGATTAACAGACTTGGCAGCCTCAACATTTGCTCCCAAGGCAGCATAATGTTGTAGACCATTGCAGGTTCCATCCATATGAATAGGAATTCGACACATGTAGTCCTCAATTCTCCCTTCAGACATCCAAATCGTATTAATTTCTTTACAATGTGCCAAGACCTGCCACGGAGTGTCACCTTTCGTCCACCACAACTCATCCAAAGAATGCTGCGCAGAATTTGTAATGTTAGTCCTGTTATTCTCAACGAACTCAAGCAGCTCCTCCATGGTCATGAAATGATTGGAATACAAATTGGCAAGCTGGTACTTAAGCCAGTTGAAGCCGTCTTGTCCAAGCGGTTTGGCTTCCCAAAACACTAGTAATGAACGAATAAGATCTTCGGCTTGATAGGACAAGACAGACACGGCAGGATAAACTCGTCCTCGGAAATCAAGCGAGTGCGGATAGAAGAACATTTGTCCGTTTCTGCTTAGGGCTTTCGCGATTCTCGCATTCATATCATAGTAGGAACGTTGGCTGCGAAGATTCTGAACAGTTTCATTATGCTTTTTTAAAGAGAGTTGAAATCTATTCCGCTCAGCAGAGTAATCATCAGAACTGATAAACTGATTCCTTCTTGGAGGTTCAGGTCGAGGAATTCTTGCGATTGTGTCGGAAGTAGGCGGAATGTTCATAAAGCCATCTGGGAGAGCCATGACTTTACCGACAAAATCTTCCATGTCACTATTGACAGCCCACGGAAGCTCACCCAAGGCGTTCAAACTATCGAAAGTGGAATTCAACTGCCCGGTCAAATGTGCTTGAGTCAAATATTTATTGATCATCGCAGGCTCCAGAGATCTCACTAAAGGCGCAATATCAGACAAGAATCCACCAGATTGAGGCGAGGTCCATGGTTTTGGAGGGTGGACCATGGGGAAGAAGTTGGCGCCACCATGAAGTAATTCGTCGAGAAAGGTAGAATTGCGAAGAATGATCGGGTGAGCCTTGATAATGCCAGCCCTTTTGTAGGTGGGAGTCTCATATTTTGGCTGCTGATATTCGAACGCGAACAACAGAAGCGGATGCTTAGAAAAATATTCATCCTCCACGGCGTAAGTTTCCATCAAGCCAACGGGACCCACTCTTGAATTCATAATGGTCAATTTCAAAAGCGCGGAGAATAATGCAATTGAGTCCTCTTCACTGAGAAGCAATTTGGCTTGACTAGATATCGTAGCTAGTTTCCGGTCTCTCTTGATGTAATATCTGAGCAGAAATGTCATCTCTTTGGTCAATTGGAGCACCCAAGCCAGCGAGTTGTCTTGAAGGACCTTTCGTACCAATGTCGTGAGCATGATGGATGTGATCACTTCCTTTGAAACCTGTTCAAACAAAAATCGATGTGGAAGAAACACCTTGGAGAATTCAGAGTCAGCTGCCTTTCCTGAAAACACACGGTCCAACTCCAGACATATTCTCTTGTGAATTTCCATTATCCATGGAAATGTCAAAGCTTTCTGCACTTGATCGTGGTGGCTGCTCCCTTTCAATGGAACCGTCTGCAAGTCCTGGCAATACTTTTCAACCAAGATCTGCTTCTGCTTATTGAAGCGGAGATATTCTTTCATGAACCTCACCTTCTCCTCGTCGTCGAGCTGCTCGTATAACTCATGGTACTTAGCGTTTGTCTTGTGGGTGAAGCTCGAAACATCGAACAGTTCTTTCTCCAAGAAGTTGCATAGCCCGAAAAAACTCATGGACCGGTCCGGGTTCAAGTACTGATCAATGCTTAACGGAAGGTTGTCACCGACTTCCTCAATCGAACGGTTTGTCTTCCACACGAAGTTGAACAGGTCAACCAATTCAGGACTCCTCATCTTCACATTTTCAAAGATTTCATCACTCCCAAGCCCATGAGTAGTTGCAAACTCTATGATCTGAGCTCTTAAAATAGCTAAAGTGCGTTTCTGTGTCACAGCTACCAGTCGCAGTGTCTTAAGAAGGACTAACACCAGCATCATGTGAATGTTTCTGACATCAGCCTGCCGTTCCTTGGAAACATGGGATGGAATCTTGAAAATTTCCGACATTAGGGCCAGATTGTTTCGAAAGGTCGTGGCTGCCGTATCTTTGTCAGAGGCATATACTAGAAGCGTGGACAAGCAGGATAGATAAACCTCCACATTTCTAAAGTATGCATCGGTGTCTCTGTTTAGCGAGCATTTTCCTCTGAATTTGGCCAATAACTGGAGCGAGCGCATCATGTCTTTAGAAAAGACCGCCTGTAAGAAGTTGTTGACCCTGATCTTTGTGTCGTAGTTGGTCATTTTGAACCTCTTGTAATCCAAATCCACGTCTTTGGAGACCTGGAGAGGGTCCAAGTTGAGAACATTTTGGGGATTGGCTCTATCTAGTAAAGGCTTGGGAGGTTTGAGTTTGGCAGCTGTTGCAAGGTGCCGTAGTGATTTGAGCCGAATCATCTGGACATATTTGGAGAAGAGTGAAGATGGTACTGTCTGTAAGATAGAGATGGGCTGGAAGGCTAGACGGAGGTACACAAAGCTGAGAGGACCAAAATTGGTTAAAATGCAGAATTGATGATTGTATGGTTGGAGATGGCTCAGATGGATATTTATTGTTCATTGTATATTGACCATAGTTGGTCATCTTAGTGGACTTGGAGTGGGCGGTCCGCAACAAAATAGTAGAGTACACTAATTCAGTAAGCAGTAAGAGAAGGAAATCCGCGATTCATAGCCACCAAGTAGGTACTTTGTAGCGATTCAATTAGTACCGCCCAACAAATGCAGCTTCTTATCCCGGCTGCTCGTCCAGATAACAGTTGAACCCAGTATCAAGTACAGTCACGAATTCCCGTCAAAGAATACACGGAGTGACAGCCACAACAAATGATTCACGCCCCAATTTCAACTAGGTCTCCTCTTAATTGTTGATCGCAGTCTGGATATTGAATGTCACGGCCGGGAACTGCGAGATCTCTGCCGTGGTATATGCCTCGATGCCAAAAGTCAGAAGAATGCCCCTGATTATTCCACACGGAAACCAAACATACGACCGTGCCTTGTTGATGGAGTCCGGGGTGCCTTTTCCGCCGCTCAAGTTGGATATAAGTCTATAGTCGTTGTCAATGAGCACAAACGTGCCTCTATGATTTGTTCGGAGGTTATCCATCTGCTTGCCGTACAAACACTTCCACACATCTCGACATAAAAACTTCATGATGTCGAGAACGTCCACGATTTTGTTGTTTGCTGGTGTTTTGTACATCAATACCTCAGTAAGACGTAGTCCTAACGAGTAGCCGTAGGCCTCGATTCTGAGAGTGACCTCATCGGCAGAAAGCAAGTCCGAGTTGAATACGGCAACTGTTCCCGGAAGATCGTGGGCCAAACTGGACAATGGAGTGTCGATTCTTGTCTGAAGGTCTTTGGATTCCGATTGCGGAGGCTCGCCAAGTTTCTGGGAGACCCGCACGGACGTCGGAACTATTTCTTGAAGAAGTAAGCTTAGGCAGATGCTATTGACCTGTTTCTGCGGATCTAGAAGATCTGTCATGGCCGTTTGAGTAAGTTGTGGTGGATAGTATGTGGGTTTGCGTTGTCTGTGCACTCTGCGGCCGTGGGCCGTAGTCGATAAGAAGAGTATCGTATAATAAAGATGGAAATGTAGAAGAAGGTAGAAAGAAGCAATAGAAACCCCAAAGTATAATCAAGAAAAGAATTTAGCCGGAATCCTACTTCCGGATACTTTCTGAGAAATGGGTTTTCCCTTACGCTATCTTCTACTTAGTGCGTGAGCGCATTCACAAACCCACGGATGCAAAAAGAGGAACGAACGGAAAACGTAGCAGCTTCCCATATACTCCGTTCCTTCAGTTCTGCCATTGCGTGTCTGACCTCTTTGCGCTCACACAAACGCCTTGGGCGTCTGAACAATGGGATAGACCGACTTAAGCTGGCAGTGAGAAGTCTGATTTCGTCAGTGGCATGCGGTCAACCAGTTCCTATTGGTGATCTGAAGGTAGAATCGAGGAAACTGGAGAATGAGAAGATATATGGCAAATGTGGGAAAAATCTAGAGAAGAGAGAAGACAAGCACCCAGCGAGCCCACAATCAGAAATGCCATCAATATTCTTTAAAAGACAAATACGCTTTCATAGTATGAGAAGGGCCCAGTCAGTCTCCGACACGGCTGAAAACTCTATTAATCTTTCCGAGCCAGGAACCGTAGGTCTCAGCGACCACCAACTCTCACCCCCAGCATCACTTCGTCCCGAGCCAGGGAGTGTTTCCACAGTAGCCGTCGTGTCTCCGATGCCCAACCTATCATTTTCTCCAATTGATAAAGATCACAGCGTGAAATCCCACCAGATCCTTCGAATCGTCCACGAACTCGAGGAATCCGAACATAGCTTCATCACCAGCATGAAGCTCGTAGCCAGATACTTTGTCGAGCCCTGCTTGATGAGATGTCACAATCTCTCGACAACTTGCACGCCATTGGTGACATTGAAGTCGCATTTAGCGGAGCTTATCGAATGGCACGAGAGACTACTTGTAACTATGAGAGAGAATTGTCTCGAAAATACTTTATCCGCAATTGAACAGCTCTTGACAAACTCGTGCTATTCCGAGTACTCAGGAGCCGTCAACTTCGTGGTGTATCTCATGCAAGTCAAGGTGGTGCCCTTTGAGCTGCCTTTTCTGTCGCAGATTGTGAGATTTCTCGAAAAGTGCCAGCCTTCTCCACGAAAACAAGACTTGTCGGTGCTTCTGCTTCTCCAGACGCCCATAGCACGAATCGCTCAGTATCCGCTATTTTTTTCTTCCATGCTCCTAATCCGGCCTTCTAACCCCAAGTTGTCTCACAGTCTCGAATCTGTATGTGTCAAGCTCACTGACATAGATATGCGCATTGGTGCCGAAAATGTCAAGTTCAACACCATCGAGCATTTGGGCCGCACCATAGACTATTACGAGAGAGTACACAAAATTGCTCACAGCTTCGGTCCGTTGACATACTGCGGAGACTTTGTGGCCGTAACCGTGCATTGTGTGGGATGGAAGAAGTTCCACACTTATCTGATATTGGCGCATGTATTGTGTCACCAGTATCACTTGGTGGTGACAGAAAGAGCTGGAAAGATCGCCTCGAACTCACCTATTCGATTCATTCTTCCATTTTCACACTGCCATGTCACTGAAAATGTTGTTGGCTGTGTTCGTGGACTAACTTGCTCTGGGAAATTTGCAACCAAAATCGCGTTTCACACTAACGGTCTCTGGTACGAGATTCTACTAGTGAGCGTTGAGGAAGAAGACCACGGACACTTTCTAAAGAACTTGCGGAATATTGCACGGATTCCAGCGAAATATAAATACAAAAGTGGAAGTGACTGTTCTGTTGATTCCAGGACGGGAATTTATGATACAGATAGCCAGGTGGAGGATGGTCGGTGTTACGGCGGACAAGTGTTCAATGTGGATATAGGGCAGACATTCGGGCAGTTTCGGTGATTGGAAGAAGTACCGGGAAAAGGAAAAAAAGATTATGAATAAAAATCTAAAAAAATCAAAAAAAAAAAAAAAAAATTACCAACTGAATTCTTGTGGATTGAGAATTTGTGGTCCCATAGCTCACCCTGAGCTTATATGGATATCGAGTCATCCATCCGTTCAAGTCTATTTATTTAAGGTTTAGTCTACGCTTAAAGTTCCATACAGATAACGGATGCGATTAAAAGCTCTGGAAGAACCGCTCATAACCGCCTCACACAAAAGGGGCAAAATCACCCGGACATAACCAAGCACTCCACCAAAACGAGGCAAACGACCAGCATTTCAAAACTTGCTCATTTATGGAAAAGGTCTGTTTCTTTGGAACCAGCCAGTGGGTACTCTGCAGGACCCCTAAAACACCTGTTAGATGCGCTACAAGCGAAAGAAGGCTCACCGAAGGACACGATGAGGACGGAAAACCTGTACACCATGCCGTACAATCAGCGTGGAACACAGTGCAAGGGTCGGTCGAAATCACGTCCCCTACAATTTCCTTCTCACCACGGCAGCCACAGGGGTTACAGGGACTAGACCATTGCTGCTTGTCGTGCCATGATTTACGCGGCGACCGTCCATCACGGAGTAACTCCCCGCACATGCCGGTGGTGCCGTGCGTCCTGTGATTGGTCCGGTCCTAGAAACGAGGGCAAATCGAGGGCGTGCGTTTGGTAACGACACGACGGTGCGGTTGCCTTCACCAAAAAAAAAAAAAGCCTAAAGTACAACTCCACCATCAGACACCACCAAACGAAAACACAAATATCCCGCCTTCCAGCGAATTGACACACACTTGTCTTCATTGTCCGAGTCCCACTCGCATATACAAGCCGATTTCTTTTTTTTTCATCTGGCCCTCCTTTGCAATAGTTGTGGCCGTTGAACCCAGAGCCAGAACTCCATCCAGAGCGGCTATTTGCCTCCCCGAGAGAGTTCCCCTCGTCATTTTGAGCCAGTGTGGCAGAATCCACTGCTTCTCATCTTAATCCACCACTACATCCACAGGACGCCTGCCGTTGCCGTCTTTTGTTGGCTCTTTGCATCATCCACATTTCCTTAGCATCAGCATATCCCCAATGTTCTCAGAAGCCAATGTCCTGTTTGCCAGCGGCTCGTTGATGAATCCCATGGGTGGCAACTCCGTGCCTTCGGCGCCTAACTTGCTTTCCCCCACGTCATTTGCCATTTCCCACCCGCAAACTCTGCATTCGCAGCCACTGCTACCCAGCGTGCTCAAGCTTAAGAACTTGCCGCCCGACTTGACTCCTAGGGAAGCCGCCCTCATTTTTGCGCTTGTCAACGATGATATTGTAGCCATTGACTTGCAAGATGACACCATCACCGCTCAGTTCAAGACGCTTAACACTTGTGTCGCTACGGGCAAGTTGCTCGATGGCAAACACATCTTTGGCGCTCCCTTTGGCCCCGTGAAGGTCGATTTTGACAACTCCGGAGCGGTGGCCTCCACTGCCGCCGCCTTTGATAGCATGAGATTGTCGTCGGCCGGCATTTCTCCTCCTCAGCATCAAATTCAGCATCAGCCCCTGCATCTCCCCCAACATCCCGCTTCTTCGCTGTCTCAGCAGCCGATGTCCCAGCCCGTACTGCAGCTGGGGCAAGAACAGCTGCAATCTCAGCAACAACAGGCTGGCGGTCCAGGATTTGACAACTTCCTGAAACGAAAATCCGTGGGCAACCCTCGCTCGCGCTTCTTGTTCAGCGATCCTTTCTCAGGAGCAGCCACTCCTAATTCCACTGCAGGCACCGGATCTATCGACTTGAGCGATCTCACGGGCAAGTCCTTGCTCTTGATGGAATCTCAAACTGATGCCCGTGAGTACGAGAACTTGGTACGTGATCCATGGGGTTCGCAGCATCTGGCGGGACTTTCCTTCTCATCTAACCCTCAAACCCCAGGAGTTACGTCCGTGCATAACAGCTTCGATTGGGGGTCACAGAACAGTGTCCAGAATCAGGCCCCACAGCAACAACCCTCTGGCCAGCAACATCCACAGAATCAACCTCAAGCATCTGGTCCCGCACCATCTCTGCTGTCTGGCGATAGAAGAAGAACATCTTCGGCTTTCTTCAATGGTGGTTCTGGCTCCCAGGGTCAGCCTGCTGGCAACCCCAATCAGCTGCAACAGCCCCAGACCGTGGCCGCCATCCTTTCACAGGGTCCAACTCAGTCTAATGGCTCGTTAGCACCTTTAGCCATTCCTTCAAGCTCGAGCAACCGCAACGGACCTCCTCTGTCATCAGGCTCCGCATCTGGCAACTTGCCCTCTGCACTGTCGGCTACAACATCGCAACCAGCTTCGGCTACTACACCAACTTCTTCGGCTAGGCTACCAACAAAGGATGTTCCTGACCTTTCTTTGCTTGCGCGGGTCCCTCCTCCGGCCAACCCAGCAGACCAAAACCCTCCATGCAACACGTTGTACGTGGGTAACTTGCCTCCAGATGCAACGGAAGCGGAGTTGCGCTCTTTGTTTGCACCACAGAAGGGATTCCGTCGTTTATCCTTCAGAACAAAGAACCAATCGTCCAGCGCTAGTTCCGGATCGTCGAGTCATAACCACGGCCCCATGTGTTTTGTTGAGTTTGAGGATGTTGCTCACGCTACTATTGCGTTGGCCGAGTTGTACGGCAGAGCATTGCCAAGACCCAGTGGAAGCAATGGAAAAGGCGGTATCAGACTCTCTTTTTCGAAGAACCCATTGGGTGTGCGTGGCCCTGGAAATCCAAGAAGAACTTCGACTAACCAGCAAGGATCCACCTCTAACGGCACCACCAACAATGGTGTAGGCAACTATGGGTATCTGAACTACCACGGTTAGTTGGAAGCTACGAACGTCGTCATTTACACCAGTTCCCACTGGAGGTAACCCAATTACTCTCATGTTGTTTCATTCCTCTTTGTTTCGTTTCTATGTGTATTATTTGCTTTCATTGCTCTGACTAATAATTGTTATATTACGACTCATCTTTTTATTGCTGTTCCATTATTTACCACTGTCATGTCCGAAGGTCTAACTGATAATATCAATATGAATACGGCTGGTGCCTTAATGTAAACGGATGATTTGTAGAGCGGTCCACCATCAGTCGTTCACCCCCCGACTAGTTGATTATTGTGCCAGCTTTCCACAGAAATAGGTAACTATTATGTCATCTTTCTCTTGAAACCCTTCTACATCACGAATTCAAATTACCCCGGTATCGCCCAGCACCATCTTCAAATTATACTACAGAAGATAACTAACGAACCTATCATTTAACGAACCCAGAATTCCCCCCATTTAACAAACCACACCCAGACCAAACACAACGACCCAGAAAAATGAAATCTACTTCAGCATCAACTTGATCAAGTCCTTGGGATCAGCGTACGTCTGAGTGAGCCAACTAGATTGCAAGAGCCTTTCGGTAGTGCAACGCTTGTCAGGAATCGGATGCAACATCTCGAGAACCAGGATTCTGGCATCATAATGCAACTTTTTGAACAACGATAACGCAGGATTGGACGAAACAGTGTGGTTGCGGTCATTGAGCTTATTGACCAATTTGACCAAGTCCTTTTCATTGTCTGGATAGTGGGAGATGTACTTCTCCATAACCACATTCTTGGAGTCGGTGACCACGTTGGCATGCTGCCACGGCTTGGACATGAGGAAGAGCTGGAAGGCCAACACCCCGAGGGCCCAGATATCAACCATCTTGAAGTCAACCAGTTTCGCATCAAACAGGTGGTTCTCGCTCACATCCTTCTCTATTTGGTAGAGCTCCGGAGCCTTGAACGACGGCGTTCCACACGACAAGTCATTGAGAGGAAGCTGCTCATCCAATTTAGTCACATCAAGCGAATAGCCAAAGTCGTTGAGCTTGATGACGCCCGACTCGTCAATGAGGAAGTTCTCGGGTTTGATATCGCGGTGGGCTATGTCATGGCGGTGGAGGAAATCCACACCACGCACAATCTGCTTGAATATGGCGTCTTTCAAGTTTCCCTTGAGCTCAATCTTCTTGGTGCGGAGCTTGCATAAGCAGTCAAGCAAGTCACCATTGGGATAGTACTTGACGATGAGCGATATTTCTGGCGAGTTGGAGTTGACTGCCATGTCCATCACCGTCACCACCTGCTTGGAGGCTGCACACTTTTTCAAGTTGTCGAACTCTCGAACAACAGACCGTCTGTACAACTCGATCAGCTGGTCTTTCTGAATTCTGACTGTTTTGATGACAAATACCGTTGACTTGTTGATGTCGGTGCTTCTGTAGATAACACCGTTGGCGCCGTCGAAGATGGGTTTGCTGGATAGGTAGATGTAGTCGACACCGACCAATTTGGTGACTTCACTTGCTGAGTCAGCAGAGCCATTAGCTTGAGGAGTATCGGCAGTCCCGTGAGAGGGATCGTGAACAGCTTGGGTAATTTGGGATTCACCAGTATTTTGGGATTCACGAGTATTTTGGGAGTCACCAGTATTTTGGGATTCACCAGTATTTTGGGATTCACCAGTATTTTGAGTCTCAGCAGCAGCATTTTCCCTTGCACCATTTTTGCTTGCATCGGAGCTCTTTACTTCGACGTTTTTCTCACTACCTTCAGTGGTAGTTTCCGCCGCAACTTCCATATCTGCGTCTCGACCGTTCGGTTGGACTCTCCCAACCGAAGGAATTCCATGAGGATGGAGAGGCTTCACCGAAGCGATCATCCCGGGTAGCAATTAAAACTAGACTATAGTGCCGGATGTGCCGGAGTCATTCAAATAGCAAATGCTGACTATAAAAAAGATGCACCAGCGAATATTCCGGTTGAAAACGACGGCTGACGGCTAGGTATTGTCATATATTGGCCATGGCACATCGTTCCTACAGACGGAGAAACTGAGTGCGATGCAGTCAGTGAGGGGATGTGCCCATTTACCAAGCGAGGTGACGAAATTAGAGATGGACAGGTGATGAGGCACGGCAATAGCGCAGGCGAGAATTATGAGAATTTCTACATTTCGGAACATCGTGAATAGGCTGGACCATACAGCCACTGACCGACCCAGTTCATTCCTTCGAGTGCATATTTCGCGCTTCCTTTGGCCATTTATTTTCTGGCGTAGTGTTCTCCTTGAGCTTATTTTCTGGTGCAATATTCTACCGGAACTAATTTTCTGGCATGAATATTTTTTTCGGCCAGTTGCTAGGCGTTGTATTCTAGAATTGGCTCTAACTTTTCCGGCTTCTTGGCGTGCAGTGGCCGTTCATCAGTTCTCGGAAGCAAGTGGCACTGACCGAAAACAATTACCAGCGCCACTATCCGGGCCGAATTCTTGGCTGTGGGGGATAGCAGAATGTGGAGCAACTATGTGGGGATGTAGCAGAATGTGGAGCAATTACTGTTGGGGCCACGGGGTGGTAAGGGATTGGGACACGAGAATCGAAATGTGTTAGTGGTAATTTGTTTTCCGTCTCTTCATTTTGCTTTCCTGTTTTTCCGAATTATGCACGTTTTTACGTCAAGATCATGCACTCGGTTCGAGGTCTACATGTAATTAATTGAGGAGATATATTACAACTGGCTAAGAATAATGGGCATTGTGTCGATTGCAGGGCCTTCGAGACGAAATTGGGAATTTTGGAATGATTGAACCGAGCCTTTATTGACCTGATATTAAGTCGGCTTAGAATGTAAAGATTTCCAGATCCTCATACAGGATCCACAGCTCTACTTGAGAGAGAAATGGGAACTGTAATATCTCTCAGTAAGGGAAAGCCTTATATAACAAACAATTGGGGAATTTGTTACTAGTCAACTCTGAAGAAATAGATGTTAATCGTTCCTCTTCTTTGAGACTGTCATAGACCCTAGCTTTAATTTCTTTCACATCATATTTCATTAAGAATTCATAGTCAGCTAATTATAGATTCAAATGTTGGACTGTCGTCCCCTCTCACAGGCAGAGCAGGCAGCCCTTCGCTAATAGTCCGAATTCCCGCAACAATGTCAAGTCATGCTTTTATTGTGGAGTTTTCCTAGGCATATATATGTCCAGTGCATCAGATGAAATAGGTCTAACTCAACTTTTGCAACTGTGCAATCGTTGGATCTTCATCCACCCGACAGTATGACAGTGAGGGACCCTTATCTCCAAACATTGATAAGAGATATGACACCTAACACTAGAAAAACCAAAGCCCGCCACACTCATACTGGGGGTGCACTGTTCAATAGTCTGCACATCACCTTAATCAAATGTGTATGCTCAACATAGCTAGTCCTGCGGCTCATCTATCTCGGAGATGCGCTCCATAAAGAGGCGGTGTGATCACTGTAATTGAGCGCCGAGATATTCAAGCTGTTTATCGAGCTGCTTTGCTTTCCCTGACATCGTTTGGGTCGTTTATGAACCATTGCCTCTTTCAGTCCAGCTGGCATTCTTTTTATCTGTCCCCTTTATTTCAACCCATACGAACCACTCTATTTCCACAATTCCTCTCTCTTTCCACCGATCCACCTTTTTATCCCTTTAGAGACCACGGCGAATACCACATCTCACCATTTTTAACCTCACGATCACCCATACTAGCCCACACTCCCTTATTTCTTATCCGGCATCACTAAATTAAAAGTGGTCGTGGAGTATCGCACCTGCATGCCCCCACCTATTCGGTTCCGCAGCTTCCAGCCGAATTCACCTTGACAGTCCGACTCGAGCATGAACAAACAGAAACTTAAACTGGGATTGGCTCATGTGGGGACAAACATCCACTACGCAAGCTCATCGTTGGGGTCGTCTGTAAAGCACAAGGTCACTGGCCACAAGGATACTTCCTTAGATGATGAGCTTATCGAAGCATTTGCCCACGATGTTAAGCAGATTGTGAAAGCGATGAAGTTTCTCGACAAACAGGCGCACAGAATGGCTTCAAAATACTGGCCATACTTCTTTAAGCACACCATCAACACCGCAGGGACGTTGCAGCAATTGCTTGGCGAAGACTCGTTAACCTTCGATGACATCCAACTCTTCTACAACGAGTTTGACCGGTTGCAACTCACTTCCGAGTCAGTGCTGGTACACCCCAAGGAGCGACAGCTACTAATTCCGAGCATCCAATTTGAGCTCTCAAATTACATGGGCACAATGGAGCAATTGCAGGCCAGAGTGTTGTATTTGGCACTGGCAAACGCTAAACAGGTCAAGATGAGAACTGAGGCGCTCACGACGCACTTGAAGCATGTCTTGAAGGTGATTAAGGCTAGATCCAAGCAGAAGGCAAAGTGCGACAAGTTGGAATGGAAGACTAACCGGTTGGCAAAAAGAAAGACTCCATTGAGTGATGCGGAACAAAAGGAGCTCACTCTGTTGGAGAGAAAACTCTCGCCCGAAAAGGCATTATTTGAGAATGTCAATGAAAGGTTGCGAAAGGTGATTCCGGAATGTTTGCTATTGGTGGAGGAGTTTGTCGAGGAATTGACCAAGTGGATAATTTGCAACCAGAACAAGGTCTATGAGGAGATTGAAATGACATTGAGGTACTATGCTGTGTTCCATGGGTACGTGAACGGAATTGGGGAAGGATCAGAGGCAAAGGAGAGTCTACGAGCCAGGGGCAGTAGCGAATCCAAGGAGAATGTTGGATCTAAGGAAAGTATCTCGTCGAGAGATTTATCCCACCTCAAGAGCGACAAATCTTACCAGCAAATCATCGACGAATGGGAAACGTCCAATACCCCTGCTCGACTAAACGTCGAGTCGTTCATCAAAACCATCTACGACAAAGACCCGGAACTCTTGGACAAAGAGGTGGAAGACACTGACAAAACTCTGAAAATCTCCAAGGCTTGGACGCTGATGACGCTGAAAGTGACGGAAAAGCTGCATAAGGTCAAGGCGAACGACAGCCATAACGGGGTCTTCACCGACCACACCATGGCAGATCCCCTACGTTCCTTCACAAAATATGACGACCGGAGCATAAATGTTTCGGAAACTTATCATCCTTACAAGATACTTGACTACGACGAGGTCCATCCGGTGCTCCCGCAGGCTCGAACCCCTCCAGAATTACCCCCGAGGAACGATAGTCGTCCCATTCCGCTTCCAGTGAATTCCCCAGCTAGCCAAGTCACACCAATCCTTGGGCTGGGTCATTCAGCAGCTTCCTGGGCCTCCTCCAAGTCAGAATCAGTGCTCTCTATAAGCTCTGCGAGCGATACCGAGAGTGAATCGGATACGACTACCGACGTATCTAGCATACTATTGGCGGACGTTGTCACCCCAGACAGGGCTGAGAAGCAGATCATCAAACTCTACAATTCTGCCAAGAACGAAATCACAGAGACTCCCCTTGATACGTCCCTGTGGGTTGATTTGGACTCTTACTACAGACAAAGGAATGTTTTCGATGGCAAGAACACCATCTCATACAAATTGCATGAGTTGAACAATTTCTTCTATAAGGCATTAGAACATGCGAGCAACGTCAGCGACACCCAGGAGAAGAAAGTACTAGTGGCCAAAAAGAGCTTTGAAGGGGTCAATCCGGGTGACTTGTCGTTTGCTGCCGGAGATAAGGTTGAGGTTGTGTTTGACTTGCAATCTGTGAGCTTGACATATAACAACGATGGACGAAACTGGTTTGTGGGAGCTACCGGCACCACTCCCCACCGTCGTGTTGGCTTTGCGCCCAACACTTACTTCTGATGTACACGGCCGTCTTTTGGTCACTCACACTGTAAAGATTGTTTGCGAACAGTACTGAAAGTTTATTTTAATGCATAACTGGTAACAAAGTCAGCTATATTGCTAGTCATACTCCGCTTCAAGCAACTTGAACATTGAACCCAAAACACGATCTGGATCCGTGCGTAAGCCATTGTGGAACAATTCGCTGGTAATGTACTGTCTCATGTTGCCGTTGCCGTTGAAAATCTTTTCCTTCACATTCATGGTGAGCTGGAAGTCCACATACTGGTCGTAGAAGTAGGCGGCGCCCACTACCGGCAATTTCTCCCAGCTCAATCCTTGCAACACTTGAAGATCATACAATCTGCTCCACCTTGTGTTCTCGTGCAACGCAAACGCCAAATTCTTCAACTTGGTCAACTCCACATAGTCGTCATACATGGACTTGTACACCATTTCTCCAGTGAAATACACCGGCGATAGAGACGAGTCCAAATCGGCAGAATAGATGTAATTCTCATTGCCTTCGGCAAATCTGACCCGATCTGCGGCCCAATTGGATTTCTGGATGCCAGGGCTTCCTCCACAACAATAAATAGCCTCCTGGAACAATGCATAGATGACATTTGTATCGAAAGAGGACTCGTTCTGGATTCGGTCCAACACGGAGTATGTCGGGGCGCCCGAGGTTTCTAGGGCCCACCAGAAGTCCGTCACTAGCGAATGTAAACTGTCTGTGCCTCCAGATCCTCCAAACTTGATGCCCAACTGCTGAAATCTCTCGACGGAGAGTTTGCCTCCGTTGGGCAACTGAACATTATTCTGGCTCAAATAGGCGAATATTTGCTTGACCCTCTTTATGTCCTGAGGATACTTGCGGTAGTAGTGAACGTTTCTCTCGGAGGTTCTCTTGTATGTCTGTTTGTAGACATCATCAGCCGAGTGTCCGACGGGAGGAACTCCTCCGGTGACAAAGACGGCTTCCAAAGATTCCGGGAACCGAGACATGTATGTGAAAGAGCAGAATCCTCCATAGGACTGGCCAAGAAGCAGCCATTTCTTCTTGCCGAAAAGCTCCCTTCTGATCACCTCCATATCCTCCACTATATTGTCGGCTCTAAAGTTCAAAATGTAGTCTAGCTGGCGGCCGCAATGGTCTTCGACCAGTTCACCTTCTGTCTTGGGAACAGCACTCTCCAATGTGGAAACCTCGATTGGGGTACTAAGTCCAGTTCCCCTCTGGTCATATAGCACCACCTGGTAGCCTTTTTGCAACAAAAATTTGACGAACCCTGGGCTTGTAAATGACAGGCCACATGGAAAGCCTGGGCCGCCTTGCAAGTAGGCAATTGGCTTTACAGCGTCCGGAAATATCACTTTGGAGTCGACATGAATGGCCAGGTCGTAATTCTGGACGATGTTGGCGACAATGGAGATTTTACCCTTCACGAAGGTGGAGTAATTAAGCGGGACATCGAGCTTAATTCGCTGATTGATGATTCCGTCCACCACAAACGAATCGATGAGCGTATGCATTGTGGTAATTGGAGATATGAGATTTGTGGGTGCAAAATTGTGTGGAGGAGCAGTGGTAGAAGGAGATAACAGAGACCAAAGAAAGTGCATAGATCAACTGAAGGAATATGAGATCGTAGAGAGTGAGAGTCATAAATATATGAAAATTTAGAGGATATAGAATTCGATGAATATACCATTGGATTCGAAAAATATACCAATGAGGAATGTACAATTGTAACTGGGGGCGCCGTAGACGATAAGTTAGAAGAAATAAGCAACATTAACAAAAACACTTAATTGGGTACAAAATGTTTCAATTCAAAGACTATGCATGGATTGAAGAACATACAAATGGATTCAAAGAACAGACAAACGTATTCGTATAATACTTTACACAGTGTACTCGGGCAAAGAAAACGTCGTTAATTCTTATAATGATAGTGAACAGGAAACCACTTAAATAGTAGTCAAGGCTTACCTATTACGACTGATTGTTGGTTCTAGAACTGAGCGAAAAGAAAACTAACTAACGAAAACACTGAATGTGACGCAATCTTTGCTATTCGAAGATTATACAAATGGATTCAAAAAATGTAAACATGGATTGGAAGATACAAATGGAAGAATATTCAAAAGGCAAATTATTCAAATGGAAGAATACACAAACGGATTGTATGTCATTACTCTAATTTGGCTAGATATATCGTGTAACCCACACTCTAAGCTTCTAGATGGTCTGGATAATGAACAAGATCCAAGTCAGCTTCCTCTTCCTCATATTTATATTACATAGCAAAGCGTCGTAACCTCCACCTTTTCACGCTCGTCTTGATTCCTATTTTATGCCCATTCTGGCTTGGCGTCTCCACGTCCTCTGCCTCTTCCTCTTCCTCTGCCTCTACCTCTGCCCCGGAAGTTTCCTCTTCCTCTTGCTACCGAGCTCTCGCCAAATGTATCCATATTGAATGACTTTTCCTCGCTCCATCTCATCGAGCCTCTCTGGTCGGTAGACGACGAGATTCCATCAAAAAACGACGACAGCTTGTTGTACTTGGGCTTATCCTGGTGGTGCTCCTGTCTTTCCTTTTCAAACCGCGAGTTTGCCTCTTCAAAGTCAAACGCTGTGTCGTAGCTGTTCCTAGAACTTCTTGGCACATTGCCTGGCTGAGAATCTGCCACAGCTTTGGCTTGTCTTGGCTGTTTCTGCAGTTCTGGCTGTGGAGCCTGCTGCGGCTGAGAATCAAGAGCACTTCCTGTGGCGGTGGGATGTTCCGTTTCAGTGTAAGCAGGCGGTTGTTCTGCCAGAGCCACAGAGGTATTCTTAGGAGAAGAAACATCCGCCGTGGCAGTTGCAGGAGCATGCACAGGAGCCTGAGAAGGTTTCGCTGGCGGCTGCTGAGCGGCAACGGGTGGCAGCGGCTGCGTAGAAGTTGCTGGCGGCTGCTGAGCTGACGTTGGTTGAGGATTTTGAGTTGGTGGAGGGTAATATGAGGGAATCTGCGGCTTCACCTGCTCAATTGGAATATCCAACACCGACAAGTCTTTCACGTCAGATCCACGAAACACCACATACTCGTAGATATCTGAACCAGCCAAAACCTCCAGATTGGGCTGGCCTTCTTGGGCCATTCTGCCCTCGGTACCAAACGACCGCACGGACTTAAGCGACACCGTGGCGTCCTCGGCGTTAATGTTGTCCAACACTCCGACGTAGCGGAGTTGTTTATTGGAAATCAACGAGATGGTCTTGCCAATGTACTGAGACATGATAAGTGTTGGAGGTTTGTATGTCGCTGGCGATATTTGATGTTTGGTGGTTGCGAGAAAAAACCCGTACATCGGGCTACCCCAGGACCAAATTGCCCTCCACATTCTGGGTGTAATTTGAGAAAATGACCGGAAAAAAAGCACTTTCATGATCTTCTCGTGGTGAATAGAAGAAAAACACAATTTTGGCCGCTTACAATCGACGTAGTATGGCCGTTTTGGAGACCCCGAATGGCTAGTCAAAAATGTCGCACCCACGCGACATTCCCACGAACTTCATCAAATCTACTATTCATACTCTAAAACCACCCATCAAATGTCTCTGGAGGCCGATTTACTCAAGGAAGAGCAGAGCCAGCAGTTCGAATTGGAGGCAGAGCAGCAGGTGCAGGACGACCAACAGCTCCCCGACGACGTGAGCGAAGGCAACATCGAAGATCCTGAAGATGATGAAGTTTTGAAGCCAAATGATGAAATAGAAGGAGAGGGCACAGAAGGGGCCGAAGGGGCCGAAGCAGCAGAAGGAGCAGAAAGAGCAGAAGGAGCAGATGTCTCCGACAACAATGAAGATCTTGACGCCGTCAAAAATGAAAGACCAGAACAAGATTACGACGACGAAGAAATCTACAGCATGCAAAGCCACAAAACAGACGTGGGCAACTCCACCCGAAAAAAGAACATCCGGAAAAAGACCAAGGAGGCCCCGGAATTACCCAACTACACCGCCGAAAACCCCGCGCAGGATGTCTACGGCGAGAACGACGTGATTGACTACTCAAATGAAGATCCAGCCACCAGAAAGAGAAGACTCTTAGAGGAGAGAATGACATTGGCTGTCAAGTCGAAAACCGTCAGAAAACGGAGAGTGGATGAGGACGACTTGGAGCGAATGCAAGACGACAAAATCGACCAGTTGAAGAACATGATGATCGAGGCCGCCAATTTGGATGTGGAAAAGAACTCCCAGGGCCAGATCGCCACAGAGAAGTTGAAGCTTTTAAAAGTGGTCATGGACACCTTGTCGAAAGCCGACTTGGCCATCTCCATCTTGGATAACAATCTCCTTGAGGCGGTGAGATTGTGGCTTGAGCCATTGCCAGACGCTTCGATGCCAGCGTACCAGATCCAGAAAGAATTGATGCTTTCGTTGACTACGTTGCCCATTAAAACAGATCACTTGGTTGCCAGTGGAATCGGAAAGGTTTTGGTGTTCTACCAGAGGAGCAAAAGAACCGAGCCCAACTTGAAGAAAATCGTCGACCGGTTGATCGGAGACTGGACCCGGCCTATTTTGAACAAGTCCGACTCCTACAAGGACCGCACCATCCGCTTCCACGACTACAACAAGTCGTCGTTCACCAACAAGTTGCTGTCGCTGCGAAAGAGCAAGCCTAAGGAGGTCAAAACCTTGTACGAACAACAGGCTGAAAGAAGAAACCGTGCAGCCATTCCTAGTGCCAGAACCACCGCATACAAGATTGCTCCTAAGGTTGATCCAAGCTTATTGATGAGACAGCAGAGGGGATCAGGAGAAATGTTCAACCGGATCAACAGAAAGATGACCAACTCCAGAAAGAAGGTTGTCAAGAAGTCTGGGCCATCGATCGAGGGTAAGAACTTGTCTATGTAGAATATTGAATTGAGTAGTGGAGAAGAGCTTGAGAGGAATGTGGATCGGGGTTAATCACGAGTCTGTGACGATCGAGTTGATAATGAACGAAACACTTAAGGCATGTAGATTATATGAGAGTGAAGCACACAGTGGATAAGAATCTGAAAATGAAGAGCCTCTTCTAGGTCACATCACACTCAGACGTTTCCCATGGCCCAACCCCAGCCTACGTCGTCTACACTAATGTAATCGTACTATTATGAATTGGGAGTTTATACAGCTTTCAGAAACTAAAACCGTTTACGATCTTGGCTTCTCCTTCTTCTCCTTCCACAAAGCCAACAAGGAAACACCAGAAACCTTGACAACCTTGAATCTGACACCTGGAATATCACCCTTAGCCTTACCTCTTCTACCGAAACCAGCCAACAAGACCTCGTCGTTCTCGTCGACGAAGTTCAAACAACCGTCATTTGGCACGAAAGCAGTAACCTTCTTACCGTTCTTGATCAATTGAACTCTGACACACTTTCTGATAGCAGAGTTTGGCTGCTTGGACTCAATACCAATCTTCTCCAACACAATACCCTTGGCGTGGGAAGAACCTCCGAATGGAGACGACTTAAAAGCAGTACCCAACAATCTGGCCTTGTAAGCTTCGTCAGCCCATCTGTTGTTTCTTCTGTGGACTCTCAACTTTCTGGCCGAGTTAAGACCTCTTGGTTTACCGTTACCCATGATTGATCAGTATCAGGAAGATGAGATTGAAAAAGTTTGAGTTTTTTCTATAGATTTTTTCCCTCGCCAGCGAGGACCGAGATGCACGTGACCCACAGCCGTCCTGCAGATGCCATTCTCTACGGGGGTTCGCGCGGTTGGGTGGGTAAATGGAAAACACCGCAAAGATCGATCACGTGCCAAGGGTACAAGCCCTAGTCACTTTTGACTGTACCTCGGAAGTCTTCAGTGGTGCGAATATTCTGGGGCCCTCTGTTAATATATAGTCGTGAGGGATACTTGCAGCCAGTTTGCAGCTTAATTGCAGCCTATTTGCAGCTTATTTGCAGCCTATTTTCAGTTTATTTGCAGCTTTCATTGTTGCCCTATAAATATGTTTGCTTCCGCTGCTACCTACCCATCTATCTCCTCTCGGCTAATCTTGTCACAACCCTTCAGCATTAAGCGTAGAACAATCTATAACTAGCCTTTCATCGACTGAGCCCGGCCTCTTGCCTTGATCATCTTCAAAAGAAGCAAGAACAACATGTCTATCTGATCCTTGAACATGAACAACATTCCCTGGACAATGACACCTTTCAATAATTGAGGAGCAATTCCCTTGTATAAACCGTGGAGCTGCTCGGTCTTCCACAAGTGGGTCAAGGCCTGGATGAACAGGTCAAACTTGACTTCATCTTCATCGTCGTCATGGTCGGGGTTCAAGACGATCTTGGATTTAGTTTCTCCTTGAGGTGTCTTTTGCAGTTTCTTCTGAAGCATGGCTTTGGAGACAATTAAAGGTTGAGTAGCAATGGTGGCCATGGACTTGGCCAACATACCGATGCTGAAACTCTCCAATGGGCCCAAAAACTCTTTGCCGTTATAAAGGATCTGCTTCAACCGCTCATACGAACCGTATGTGATGGACGGGTTGATACACAACACCAATGACACGCTCAATCCCCTCCAGTATCCACGCACACCATCGTTGACATAGATCTCCTTAGCCAAGGTATACAACGAACGGTGATGCTTATCTGTCTGCTGCTGGGTGGTGATGACACCAATTGGCATGGTGAAGAGCTGGGAGATCGCTGCAGCCAACGCACCCAAAAACAACTCGACAGGAGTCAGGTGCTTGGCGGCAGCGGTCTTCTTCGTCAATTGCGCGTACACACGCTTGACGACGGTGTACCAGTAAAAGTATGAGAAGTTCTGAGCAGCAGTGCCCAAAACAGACAGGAGCAAGCCGTGGTACCAGCCCAAGACGCCCTTTTTGGCATAGATCTTTTGCAACACGTCCAATGTGTTCTTGTACTTCAAGGTGTCACCCTTCGCTCTCTGGATAAACACAGCGTCTTCGGCGTTGGAGTTGTAGTCTGTCTCTTCACCCGATTCTGCGGTTGGCTGGCGCTTTTTGACCTGAGTTTGAATGATGGTTTTACTCAAGTCCAAGGGGTAAACCAAGGTGTTGGCGATAGCAGAGGCCATGGCTCCGCTGGCTGCCTTTTCAAGGGGTGAAAGAGTCGGCATTATCAATATTGTTTTTTTACTTCAACGAACTGTTATGATGGGACGTCTGATCAACTGTGGAGCCTATCGATAATTAGGCTGTGAAAAGTGATGCGGTTCGGAGGTGCAGCCTTTGCAACGTTGTGAGCAAGACAAGATAAGCAAAATTGAAAGTTGCCAATGGTGTGCCGGCTTAGGGAATGGAACAGCGTCTTATAGGATCTCCACTACTCCGCTAATTTCTACAGACCGAGATATGATGACCCGAGGATGTCCGTGACTCCGCATGCCTCCATTTGCTCCGAAGGGAGAACCCGGAAACCCCACACCTGCACCTGGTCGGTAAACCGAATAGCCGTCATTTTGCAACGTTCTCTTGGCTGTAGAGTGAAATGATCGTATACCAAAGAAGGGTTAACGATGTTTCGAGGTTAGAGACACAGAGTTGTGGAACTTCTGTTGGAGAACACGACTTGACTTCCTACTGTCATGTTTGTCTTCTTCACTGTGGCGTCGCCGACGTCTTCTGCTACTGTGAAGGAAGTCAACAATGTAAACAATAACATAATCTTTGTCGAAACATAGTACAAGAACAAGAGGTGCTACTGAAATCCACAGGCTTCTTATCTTCTTTTGCATCCATTGCCGGATGACTTCTGGTAGCTCCTACAAATGAGGGATTCTCAACTAACCGATTCTAGCGACGTACAGTACGAACTTTAGCAAATCGTCACCATGTGAGCTCTCGTGTATATATGATCGTGTTTTCACATCACTCGATGTGAATCTTCTCTTCTATTCTTCTCTCTGACAATGCTATCTCGCAGTTCTCTATAAAGATCCAGGTCGTTGGCAGACTACTCGTGACTCCACTTGAGAATCTGCTTATCGGTACCACATGTCACGATTACATCCTCAAATGTTGTGGATGACTTGATTCGCCCTTCGTGTTCTTTGAGTTCCACGGCAACTGTCTGCTTGGAAATGTCGAGCCCACGGATACATCCATCTTCTCCCATAATCCAGAGCCCACTGCCATCGTACCTCCATGCAATGTTGGCCTGGCTATACTTGTCTTGAGGCGACATCGTGTTTATATTGGCAATGATCTGATTTCTCTTGATATCTGCAGCGTCGGATCCCACATCTTTGAGCGTCACAATTACAACTCTCATATATGGCTCATGCGATGTTCCAACTGCAACTAAGGGAATGCCTTCCTGGTTGAGAATCTTAATACACATTGGCGTGAATCCAGAAGCCGAGAACTCGGCATCATTGAGTGCGATGCGGCAGTCCAAGCAAAGCTGATAAGAGCCATCCATTCGAAGCACGTCCATGAGTGTGATTTCGTTCTTGCCCACAGCCACATACAAAACATCGTTGTATGTGCATACGTCAAAGCATGTCCCTTGGCTGGCCAACTTATATGGTTCTCCGAGCTGTTGGAGGCCGTATGAGGTTATTTTCCAAACTTTCACAAGAAAGTCCCAGCCCATCGTCACTAAGTGATCCTCATTTTTCCACAGAACAACGCTAACATCCGTAATCAACCTTGCATGAATTTGCTCCTCAAAAAGAATGTCAAAACTGTCCATTTCGTTGGAGAATGATCCCACATACACTTTGCCATTCATTCCACATAAAAGAACATACTGAGAAGACACGACGATACGGCGAATGACGACTTTCCCGATGACATCCTTGATTTCCACAACTTTCTTTCCTGTTTCAAGATCAAAAACTACCAAACTCTTGCCCGATGTTCCGCCAATTAAGTAAGCTTTGCCGTTGCTGTTGAAGAAATCTGTGCTAATGATCAACTCATTTAGAGAGGCCAATTGCTCGAGTTTTTTCGGATAAGGTACCGACCATTCCTTAAACTGAGATGCCTTGATCTGTGCTAGATCCTTATCGAGCCAATTATCTTGTTGAGAATCTGGAGACGACTGAGTAGTGAGGTACTTCATGCGATCAGTGATGATATCCGTCAATGCTTCGTCATGAGGCAAATCCGTAGATATTTGACTTCCATGTTCTTTTTCGAACGTCTTGAGTGTTTCCTCATAGCCGTTTTCCTTGAGGAAATGCGCGATGAAGTTGAACACTGACATGGAGACGGAGTCGTTGTGTATCTAATTTCCAGACTGTATGTTCGGGGTCAGTGATACTGGAGAAGTTGGATAATTTCAGTGGTATAGTTGGATAATTCCAGATACCACTGCAAACTGGCGAAATTTTAGTCATCTTCAATCAACTAGATTGGCGAGCTATTGTGAGAGAGAACAAAAAAATATGGGTGTAATTTCTAATTTCATTCCGAGAGTGCAACCACATTTCGCAGCCTACAGATCACATATCCAGTCGTTTGTTCATTCGATGAGCCTATCAAAATCATAAAGAAGCTCTCAGACTCCTTCAAGATCGGGCGTTCGAAGTTTGAATTTCTCACACATCGCTTTCGTTTGGTTGCTGGGCCAGTATTGCAACCCCAGATTGCTTTCAATGGGAGCTATTACTTCAAAGTTGTCTGGGACTTCAAGATCTACAGTCAGCAACTTTTTCTCTGCAAACGTAACGCTCTCTTCCAATTCAGATAAGAGGTTGCTTATTTTTGCCATGTGCAAAAGTTTCGATGCCCCAAGATCTTTCAAGGCCTGTGGACTCGATGCAACGAAATCCTCCACGACTCTCTGAATCGCTAGAAATCGGGAATCGTAGCAAAGCTTTTTTGACCCTTGCGACACATGATCCAGAAACAGCTCAATGGTCATGAATTCTAGAAACCTCTTCCTGGGTAAACATTTGTCCAACGCGAGAAAATGTGTCTCTGGAGCCTTGTCTATATTTCTCTTTTTTGAACCCAGCTTCTCGTTGCTGTCTTTGTCGCTAGCATTCACGTCAACGTTATCCATGTCGAAATTGTCCATGTCAAGTTCTATTTTCTCCGCATCTTTTCTTTCGACGTTCTTCTTATCTAAGGGCTCGGTGGTTGCGTCTTGTTGAACAACCTTGATTTCTTCATCCATATCCAAATTTAGCTCGTCCGAATTCACCGGTGTCTCGGTCTTGACTCTTTTTCGAGGGCTTTCATGTTGGACTCTCGCTGTGAATCTCGTATGTAGATGCAGCGAAAACCAGTACCGTGGCCCTATAGTTGCCAACGCTTCTCTGGCCAAAGGCGATCCCAACCGCCCGCTATTCATATCGTCTCGGAAATAAGGCTTGTGGCGAAGAAGTTGTCTGCTGTCCCCCCATTTCCACACCCATTGTGGCCAGTCGTGGCTTATTGCTATATCACTTGGTCCGCTGAGAAGAAACTTCAAATAGTCCTTTGGTGTTACATGGTATATCGATCTGATGGTGGACTTCAGATACGGTAGAGTGTATTTTGGAGGGTCAGAGCTTAGATACGAAGCAAAGGACGTGTAATTCCAGATCCCACTAAGTCCACTGATTCGAAGGCCTCGGTACCATACAACTCCAACTGCTCCCAAATAATAGATGTTGGGTGCCACCCAGCCTCCGTATTGGAGTTCTCGCAAGTACAGCAGGCACTCGTGGTTTCCCCCAATGAAGATTGTCAATACTGGAGCCTTTTTTTGGCCCAGATAGTACTCGTGAAAGTCTCCCAACCGCAAGTACTTCTCGGGTACATTAATAGTGTCGAGGTCCGTTTTGTTTCGTAGCGCCTGGAAGTCTCCACAGATAATGAGTAATTCTGTATCAGATTTGAGAGAATTGTATATCGTGTTCAATTCTCCGTGGCAGCAGCCTTCGACTGCTATGTTCACAGTCATAGCGAAATGGTGACAATGAAATGTGATGAGATGCGCATCATACAGACTGGAGAAATACGGTGCTTCCAAATTCTTTGAACAGTAAAGGATATCCTAGAATTCCTTTGAACAATACGAGGGCGAAATCTCGAAATATACCAACTACATCCAAACTACTACTGGGCAAACCTTCATCGCATAAAAGCTCCGCATTCTATTGGTCACTCTATCTAGAACTTGAAAACGTGCTCCTTGGTGTAACCCAAGTCAGCCAAGTGGCCAGTGACTTCACCCTGGTCAGTTGGAGAAACCTTGTTACCAGAAATGGCTTTGTACAAGGCTGGAGGACCGCAAACATAAATCTTAGCGTCCTTGGATGGAGAAGGCAAGTGCTCCTTCAAGAATTCCTTGGTGATGAAGCCAACGTTGCCATCCCAGTTTTCTGGAGCCTTGTCAACGAAGTAGTGCACCTTGACCTGCTCCTTGTGCTCGGAAGCAAGCTTGTCTAACTCCTCCTTCAACAAAATGTCGTCCTTGGTCAAGCTTCCGTAGTACAAGTCCACCTCGGTCTTGTCCTCTGGGTTCTTGGTGATCTCGTGGAGCAATTGGTACAAAGGAGTGATACCAGAACCGCCTCCAATCAAGGAGATCTTCTTGAACTGGTTTGGCTCCCACTTCCACTTGACGATTGGGCCCTTGAACGACACAGTGTCGTTAGGCTTCAATTCATAAAGATGCTTGGAGAATTTGCCCTCTGGGTAAGTCTTAATGACGAACTCGATGGTTCCCTTCTGGTCCACGTCGGAGACGGGGGTGTATGGCCTAATCACGTTGTTGCCCTTTGGAGTAACGTACTTGGCCAAGAGACAAGATGCGGTGACCAAACCAGAAACGTCATCTGGGTTAGCCAACTCAAACACATAGTGCTTGGAGTTTCCCGAAACTTTCCAAGAGTCCTTCAACTTCAAGTCGATCCATTCGTCACCGCCTTTGAAGGTCTTGGAAGGCTCGTTGTAGATTCTTGCGGTGGAGTAGTGGAAGGCCAATCCTGCCACAGTGGCAGCACCAAGGACTGGGAGAAGAAACTTCGAGGAGTGTCTGGCAATGGACATATTTGAGGTATTTTTCAATTGGTTGGTGAGGAACATTTCGGAACGTTGGGGTTTATATATGGAAGTGCTCGCACTGCACACAATGACAACTCGATTCTATTGGGTTGTGGCTTTCAAGCAGTCGAGGACCGAGGAGGCGTGGTGTAAGTGTTTTTGTTTGTATAATGGTAATGTTGAGGAGGTACTGTTTGACGGGAAACTGCGGAGATAGCTCAACCAATCGACCTGTGCCGATTGCTACAACTAGTCGAACATTGCTGCCAGAAGTCAATACTGTTGTGTGCAGAACCAGTACCCATGGCCACAATCGGGGTTTGGGTTTGGGTTTGTGGCGGAGTAGGGATGGGAAAAGCCAGCTGGTCAGAAATGTGGTGAAAAGGGGAAGAGATATGATTTTTTGATTTGGATTGTTTTCGGCGTCGTGAGCGTGCTTGTGGTGATTGAGCAATTGAATTGCGGCAGTGCATCCACGAACGAAATTACTAAGAAGTTCTGAAGATCTCATGTGTGGAAGGAAAGGTAAAACGGCTAGATTGCCAGGTTTTCAAATTGTAGTTTACATGTTGTCGGATTGTCAGGTTGTCAGATTGTCAGATTGTCAGATTGTCAGATTGTCAGATTGTCAGATTATCAGATTTGTCAGTTTTTCAGGTTATAGGTTTGCAAGGAACAATCTTGCTGCTAGTTCGAATGTTCGCTCTAGTTAGCCTGATATGGGAAAAGTAATGAAAGCCGAAACATCATAATTTCCAGCAGCCAACAAAAAGCACGATGAACTCATTCCCTTCGCTTTTAAAAATCGAATCTCTTCTACACTATCCTGCCACTTTCTCTCGTTCCTAACAAGTCCGTCTCCACAATAGCATTATCTCAGACTACATATGGGCGCACTATGCATTGCCCCATATATAACCACTTATTCCTAGCAATCTAGGCCCATAAAGAGAAATAGACTTCTCAATTGAAATCATCAAACTAGTCCTCAACTCAAAAAACTAGTCCCTCAATTGAACTCCATAATGCTCAAAGGAAAATCTCAGAAGGAGCTACTTCTGTTGGCTCGAACTCTAATCCAACCGTTAAAGCCCTCATACTATAAGGGCCAAGCAGGCAAGGTTGCCGTTTTCGGGGGATGTGAAGATTATACTGGCGCTCCGTTCTTCTCGTGTCACTCGGCATCGTTGGTAGGTGCCGATTTGAGCCACATTGTGTGTGAAAAGCTCGCAGCTCCCGTCATCAAAAGCTATTCTCCAGACTTGATGGTCCATCCATATTTGTACGATAGTCTGAACCCCGAAGTGGAGAGGTTTGCTCCTCGGGAATTGTGGGACAAGTTGCACTCGCAGCTGCTAGAAGATGCGTTGGAACTGAAGGATTTGGATAGAATCATCGACAAGCACATCTTGCCCAAAGTGATGAGTTTGGTGGAACGAATCGACATGTTCATCGTGGGGCCTGGATTTGGCCGCGATCCGTTGATGCTCAAGACGCTCGTTCGGGTGTTGGAGCAAATTAAGGTGGCCAACAAGCCGGTGATTCTCGATGCAGACTCGCTATTTTTGCTCTCGCTCAAGCCTCTGATCGTTCAAGGCTATAGCAAGGCAGTCATCACGCCTAATGTGATGGAATTTGGCCGCATCTGCAGTTCATTGTCCATTGATGATTCCGACACAATTGAGACTGCCAAGCAGGTGTCGCAGAGATTGGGAGGGGTCATCGTGGTGAGAAAAGGCGAGAACGAGGTGATTGCTCGCAACTCGAGTTTTCTCATCAACAGCATGCCTGGATCGGTCCGCCGAGTCGGAGGCCAGGGCGATACTTTGACTGGAGCGATGGCTACGTTGTTACTCTGGGCACAGCACTACGATGCTGGATTCTGGGGAGAACCCAAGGAGAAGTTGAATGAGGACGAGCTGTCGGTTTTGGCGGTTTTCGCTGCGTGTTCTTTGGTGAGATTGGCTAGTTTTAAGGCTTTTGAGAAGTACAGACGAGCCATGCAGACTTCTAATGTCCATGAGTTTCTAGGCGATGCTTACCATGAACTATTTGAGAGCGACGTCAGCAAAGGCTGGAAATAGGATTTTGAATGGAAATAGGTTGGAATTGACGATTTTAGACCAAACAACTGGACAATGTCAACTGAATCAGGCTTCGCATTTTGCTGTCACTGATAAGATCTTTTGCCCCACATTAAACTGAGATATTTAAGTCTATAGTTTGATGGTGAAGTCCATTTCTTCGACATATGTTCCCATTGCTTGTTCCTGAAGAAGGTCTGGTAATGAATATTTTGTTATTATGAATGCTGATATTAGATTGTATACCAATAGTTAATAAGTGTAAAAAATAGAATGGAACTGTGGCATTAATTTAAATAAATTAAAGATAAACAATCAAGTAAGAAACATCAGATTGGAGGGAGATTGGAGGGATTAGAACACCATAGCCTTACACCATGAGAATAATTTGAAATCCAACAATAAAGAATTTATCTGCTTTAAGTATAAGTAACTATGCTCATATGTAGTGTTTGTGGTAGTAATATGCGCAGAACATTTTCCGCACCGAATCTTCCCCACAATGAGAAGACCGAGAAGGCGGCCAAACGGAGTTGGTGCTTATCTGGTGTAGATGAAGATCTTTTTTGATTTTTTTGGATCGCTTCTATTTGCCCGAGATATCCCTAACTCATCGAATTCGCCATCACTCCATCAACTTCACTAAAATTGGCTATCAATCCACATGCCAGTGATTAGTGTTGATCCTGCAGGTAACGCGGACCGAGGAAGATCACCTAAATTTTACCAAGATAAAGATCGATTTAACGCCAACCGTCTCTTTCCAACTTCTACCCTTTTTATCTGTGGAAACGACGCAAAACATTCCAAGTACCTTTTTTCCATCATCTAATCCTTTTCTCCATAACATCATCCCTTTTCCGCTCCAGCATCGACTACCATCAAATAACTAATCATGGACGCCAGCTGTGGACCTTCCAATGCTTTATCTCAGCTATCCAAGCATACCCAGAGAGACTCGTCGCTACAAAATGACTTTGCTGGCCGCCAGAACTACCCTCAGCAAAATGGCTTTCGTAGTCATGGCGGAATCGATAATAACTTAAATCAGGACTTCCAGAGGTTTGCCGCCGGTGGCGTGGCCCTTGAGCCCCAGTTTGCCGCCCAAACACCTCAAAGGCATCAGCACATGAGCGGCCAGCCGCTCCAAATGGGCAGCAGGGGAAACCAGGCTTGGGTGCAAGACTTCAACGGTTTATCTCTCGGCGATAGAGGAACACAAAGCCTGGCCCCACAGAAGTCGGCCTGGCATCAGCAGTTCATGAAACAGAACGGCCAGAATGTCCAAACCCAGAGTCATCATCATATGCTGCAAGAGCAACGCCACAGCCAGCTTCAATACCAGAATCAGTTCCAAGGTCAATTCCAAGGTCAATTTCAAAGTCAAATGCCTATGTTTGACCAGCAGTTTAGACAGTTTGGCCACGAACACGAAAGTAACATCCAAGTCAGCGGAACGGATATGGACGACGCCAAATTCGACAGTCATTTCGACCGCTTGGAGCAGGAATTGGTGGATTCAGAAATGCCCATGGAGCAAGTCGACGAGATCGACGAACTAGAGAAAGAGAGGTTTGCCCAGGCTGCTCGTCGGGTCAAGGAATCCATGATCTCGGAGAAAATTTTGGCGTCGGAGGAAACGACCTCGAAGTTCCAGCAGTCGGACTTTCTCAAGCTCATGTCGCTGATCTCCAACCGCCAAGTTGAAATCTCTAAAGAGGGCGACAAATTGGTGGAGAAATCCTCGGGTGAAGACATCCGTTCTCTCTTGAGTGATCCGCTCAAGCACGAGAAGGAAGCCCAGCCTGACTATCACCAACCAGTTCACCTGGAAGACTTCGGTGCAGCGCCATTGCCGACACAGGAATCTCCACAGGTAACCAACGAGTCGCAAAACGTCACCAGTTTCTTACCTGACCCATTGGCGCACATCAAGGACGGTTCGTTGCCTTCTGACTTAACTCCACTTCAAGCGGCCAGGATCATCAGCGGAGATCAGGTCAAAGGTCAGAATTGGGAAGAAGATGAGTCGTGGCTGACGCGTGAGCCACCTAAGAGAATGGGAATCATGCCACAGGAATGGCAAGATGTCTACGATGATTATCGAAACGACGATGACTTCCACTGATCAGCGATGGTCAAATTGGAGATTCGACTTCTGCCATGTTCATACAGGAGCCAGGTTTCTTAGATAGAGACCTTCATGTCGCTCATGATTCTCTGTCACCGGCCCTCTTGCCTTCGGTACGATTTCCATATAATTTGTACGACCTCCATGGCCTTGGGTTAGACGAGCTTCATGTCACTACTGCTATTAGTAGACAAGAGTGTTGAATTGTCCACTGTTGATCTGACTTTCAAATCCTCATAGAAGCACACTACATGTCGAACGGTAATGGCTTCAATCTTCAATTTACAGCAACTTCATGCTCATTTCAAGTATTGCGAACTATCAAGTCGGCGATGTCGCGGTAATCTTTTCAAATCTGTCAGAAACGTCCTGATTTGATTTCTGCTAGAAACATTTTCAATGACTGCTCATGGCAATTATGGTTTGGATACCACCGGTAAGATAGATACGCTCGCTTGGCTTCACGGCTCAGAGTCTAGATGTCTAGTTTATCCGTCGACGTCACCTGAACAAAGAATGTTGAGAGCGGTGCAGGAATGACGAAACGATCTAGATGGCTGATGTTGTATGACGACAATGTGCCCGAAACGATTGCCAGCTCCGCTCCGTTAGTGCCGACCTGGACAGCATGCAGGCATGTGGAAATAGTCAGGTGGTGTGACTTGAGTCAAAATAGAGGACCAGCATCTTCTTGAGCTTCGGTAGCAATTTTGCTTTGGCTTGAGGGGTTTGGTGACCGGTGTCCACAGACTTGCGCCTACATAAAGTTTTCGCGAAGCAGAGATATTTCTGGGAAAAAGAAAGAAACGAGGTTGCGAGAATTCCTACACCATTCTATTGGACCACCTTCCAAAAGAAAAGTCGGGAGCATTTACTGTTGCCACAAGATGATGTAATGCCACAGCGACTCATGGCTAGGTGCAATCTCATCGGAAAAACTAGTACAGGACAGGTTCTGCATGTAACCGGTCACAGGAGCACTCCGTTGCTTTACGGACCACTGAGTCGTATATAAAGTCGGCCAATTCCCGTTACCTCACTTGCTCTCCATCCATCAAAATGACTACCACTCCTTACACTATTGCTTCTCCATTCAAGATCGCCATCATTGGTTCCGGTAACTGGGGCACTGCTGTGGCTAAGCTCGTTGCTGAGAACGCAGCCGAGAAGCCTGATATCTTCCAGAAGGATGTCAACATGTGGGTGTTCGAAGAACAGATCGAGGGCAAGAACTTGACCGAGATCATCAACACCGAACACGAGAACGTCAAGTACTTGCCAGGTATTAAGTTGCCAGAGAACTTGGTTGCCAACCCAGACGTCGTTGACACTGTCAAGGACGCCGACCTTTTGATTTTCAACATTCCTCACCAGTTCTTGACCAGAATCTGCAAGCAATTGGTCGGAAAGGTTTCTCCAACTGCCAGAGCCATCTCGTGCTTGAAGGGCTTGGAGGTGGACGCTGATGGTTGCAAGTTGCTTTCGCAGTCCATCACCGACACTTTGGGCATCTACTGTGGTGTCTTGTCGGGCGCCAACATCGCCAACGAGGTTGCCAAGGGCAGATGGTCCGAGACCTCCATCGCATACAACATTCCTTCCGACTTCAGAGGCAAGGGTAAGGACATCGACGAGTACATCTTGAAAGAGGCATTCCACAGAACGTATTTCCACGTGAGAGTGATCCAGGATGTGATCGGTGCTTCCATTGCAGGAGCCTTGAAGAACGTCGTTGCCTGTGCCGCTGGTTTCGTTGAGGGTGCCGGCTGGGGTGACAATGCCAAGGCTGCTATCATGAGAATTGGTATTAAGGAGACCATCCACTTTGCATCTTACTGGCAGAAGTTTGGCATCAAGGGCTTGAGTGCTCCTGAGCCAACCACCTTCACCGAGGAATCTGCTGGTGTGGCCGACTTGATCACCACCTGTTCTGGAGGCAGAAACGTCAAGGTTGCTCGCTACATGATTGAAAACAAGGTCGACGCTTGGGAGGCCGAGAAGAAGTTGTTGAATGGTCAGTCCTCGCAGGGTATCATCACTGCCAAGGAGGTTCATGAGTTGTTGGAGAACTACAACTTGCAGGGCGAGTTTCCATTGTTCGAGGCAACCTACGATATCATCTACAACAACGCTGATATCAACCAGTGGCCAGTTCTCTTGGAGGCAGATGAATAGGCTTGCTCACTAGCATATTTATAGAAATTGATTTTGCATTTGGTACCACCGTATACGACAGAGAGGCATATTGGCCGATACGACAGAGACGTAGTGACGGATAAGCGAAACATAACCGATAAGAACATTACATACACCTGGTGCAGGTTATGCGAGTGAACGACAGGATAGATTGGAGTATTTTACACCCGAGGGTTCCGTGACCCCTAAATCGGCGGTGATTCGGGCCGTTTCTACTATTAATGTTGTCGTACGACCTTTTTTATTTTTTCCGATTTTTTCTTGAGATTCCCTTGTCGCATATCTTATTGTCCCAACATAAATCTCAGATCGTATCATTGGTTACTTCGCACTTTCTCCACACTTCAGTAACCTCGGCCCAACTGGCGCATAAAACCTGACATATGTCTTGGACACTTCGGAACAGCATTCGCAAACTCTCCATTAACTCCCATTTCAGTCCCAATTTGTCCCGTCTCTTCAGTTGTCTTCCCCAGGATTCACGTGACCCTGCCCGATCTCAACCACGGTTTCTTCTATCACCACCTATTCCTCCCACAATGGAAGAATCTTACCTAGAAAACATCAACCGCTTCGTGCCCAGGCACTACCAGTCGCTGCCCACCTCCATTTGGAGCCGTTTGCCGGTGGCCCGGCGAGCCTCGGTGTTCATTCTTCTTTTCTTGGGCCAATTTGGCGAGCTACGGGTAGTTTTGACCAAACGCTCGTCCAGACTCCGCAGCTTTCCCGGCCATATCTCGTTGCCTGGCGGAAAGGCCGACACTTCCCACGAGCTGCCGTGGGAAGTCTCTCGCCGTGAAATGAGCGAAGAGATTGGCCTCAGTGAAGACAACAATCTCCTCCTGAAAAACTATGGTTTCACCATCGACCACGTCGCTGAGTTGCCGTGCTACTTGTCCCGGACGTTTTCTGCCGTCAGACCATGCATTGGATTCATGAAGTTTGACCTGCAGTTGTCTGAGCCCGATCTTTTGCATAATTTGAAGCTTCGCGTGAATCCAGGTGAAAGCTCCAGTATCTTTTCGTGCCCGCTTCGGGACTTTTTATTCCCTGCCTCGGACGAAATGCCTCGCGAATCCCTTGAAAGAACCCACTATTTGATTAAGTGGGGCGGCATTCCCTGGCACTTGAGGTCATACACTTTTCTTCAAACTAACGACAAGGAAGTGAGCTGGCTCCGTGGGTTTGACGATATATCTGCATCTGAATTGTCGGAGGATGGCGAATCGGCAGACGAGGTGGATAAGAGGTCTCAGACGCCTCCGGCAGGTGTCGACTGCTCGCATACCAAGAAAAAGAAGAAAGATTTAACGAGATGGGGCAATTTGGGCTCTCGCAGAGATTCTACCACCAAAGAAAAGATCTACGATGTATGGGGGCTCACTGCCAACATTTTGCACGACTTGGCGGAGGTAGCGTACTTGGGAAAGTCGAAGAATGATCGGGAATTGGGGGAAGAGGAAATGATTTGGAGTCTCTGGCATTACGGCGACCAAATGCAGAAGAAGGAAAGGTCGCCTGCGGAGTCTCGCTTCATTTCGCTGACTCCTACCGATAATGTTTCGTTCGGGGAGGTTCTTCCTCGGACAGAGTTCAATCGGTTGAAGAGGCTCTACAAGATTTGAGGTGAAATCTACAATATGCTAAATACATAAACTACACTCAAAAGGTGAATAGCAGGAGAGGTCTTTGGGGCTTATTGATGAGCTTCCTTTTCGTAATTGATTTTTTGGTCATTGTACTCTTCACTTTCTTATTTACTCTCTCTGTATCCTGCTCTAATCATTGCTTCTGTGTTCCCTAGTGCAAATGGGGCACCCTACCATAATAAGATCGCCTGTTCTAAAAGCCTTGTTACTTTTTGATAAGAAGATCACTTGTTCTAGAAGTCTTGTTATTTTTTGTTAAAAAGTACGACCAAGTGGGTGGTTTATATGGCCATATCTTCACCAGTACTGCGCACATCTAAGATCTCATATCTAAGATCATTAGGCCAGCCACGATGTCAGTGGATTCCGTAATCGAGAAACTCACCGAAATCTCCATTTCGCCGTCCGTCTTGCCTCTCGGAGACCCTGCACCAGAGCTTTTTGAGGAAGATGCCAAAGTCAGCCAGCTTCTTGAACTCCTTGATGAATATGAGAAATTGGCCAACGACGACATGCGGATTAATTACGTCAATGGTTTCCAGGACTTGAGTCGAGCAAACTACAACGGAACGAAAAACCATGGCGCTGAGTCGTTTGACTTGCGGCCGTATCTTGCTTGTACTGTGGCAGAAAACGATGGTGAATGGAGTTTAGTGGATCGCTTGGAAGAGCAGATAAAGAGAGAAAAGGAGCGAAAGGAAAGCGAGAAGAGAGAGAAGGAGAAGAGAGAAAGAGAAGAAAAGAATGCGGAGGTTGAAGAGACGGGAAAGACTCAAGGTGTAGAGAATGACCACGAATTGGATGAAAAGATCGCAGAGACCGTGACCACCTCCATAAGCAAATCGTCAGGCCAGCTTCGGAACCGCAAGAACAAAACGAAAGAATCGAAACTACATATTATCGACTCGGAACTGTCGAGTCTGTCGCCGAAACCTTCCTTGCTCTACAGAAATCCCATCAACCAGTTCGGTGGATTAGTGCCTTACCAATTGCGGTCAGCACAGGACCATTTCAAAAAGGCTCTCGCAGACTCGGTCCGTTTGGTCAATCTACAGCAGAAGATATCTGCACTCATCAAGGAAATAGAGACGTAATGCTATAATTTATCGATCGATATAGTCTAGTTGGCATCGCTAAAGAGATCGCTGTCGTTCTCGTAGTCGCTTGGATTGATCTCGGGCTCGTCTTCACTCTCCAACCCTGACTCAACTTGTTCCGCCTCGCCGTTCTTGGCTGCTGTCTTTCTCTCCTTCTTGGCCTTCTTCTTAGCGTTCTTGGCCTCCACGTTAGCCTTCTGCTGTGCTCTTCTGGCGGCCTTCTGCTGCTGCTTCATCTCGTGATGCTTCTCCAACTCCTTTTCTTCCTCTTTAGTCTTCTGCACATGTGCATGGTAGATAGTCTTTGAGGTTCCCACCATATTCTCCTCGATCTTGACCAAACTCATATTGATTCTTGGGCCCAACTCGCTGAGCTTTATGGCTCTCTTCCTGGTTGTCGACGTGGGCAATGCCTCCTGTTTCTTGACCAAATTGGCCTGTTCGTTCTTGATCTCCACCACGGCATCATCTTCCATCTCTGAATCAGACGTAAGTCCTCCAACCGAGTATGGATCCAAGACCAAGTCGGAGATATCCTTATGGGTGGTCATTACAGGCAATTTCTTCTTCATGTTATGGTGCGAGTTGATCAACTTTTTGATGTTCCTGCTCTCTTCCACCAATTTGGTATTGATAGCGTAATGTCTCAACTCAATCTCTCCGCTGGCGGTCTTGTTGAGCAATAACACTCTTTTTATAGTACTTACCTTGGTCTCGTGTGGTTTGATAGGTGGGAAGAGGTTCTGGAAGACTGTGATCATCAATTTCTCATGGTTCTCCATCTCATTCATCTTGGTGGAGAATCCATTCATCACCAACAAAGGTGGCTGGTGGAAAGCCGCCGAGTCCTTGCCTACCGATTTTGGGTGCTTCAACATGTGTCTGACGTCCCTCATCAACGAATACGAGTTCACTTTGAACTGTAAGCTTGGACCTTTGGGCATCTTACCGATTCTCAATGAGATGTTGCCCGACGATTCGGACTGCTTGAATGCAAAAAGGTCGGACACTCCGAGAGGACCGGTCATCACAATGAAATCCTTCAATTTGTTGGCCTTTCTCTCTCTTAAATTGATGGCAGTGTGAGGTTGCATGACAAGACGGAAATCTTTCACTAATTGGGTCAAAGAGTGGTTTTTGAGCGACGACCCGAGCGAAAGAACCATGGATTTAGGGATCTTCGCAAGCTGCTCTGGGTCCTGTGGCTGATGTGTTCTCTTTTTGACTCTTCTTTTGGCCATTTTTGGGATATTGGTGGAATGTAAAATGTGAAGATTCACTCATCGCGATGGGTCCGATGAGAAGCTTGATTAAACACCCGTACACCATGCTTGGGGTAGGCCTTCCAGCCCTTCAAATTCGCTATCAATTTCCTTAACGAGGAAGTATTTATGGTTGAATATAGATATTTAATTACTGTATTTCATTTTTATCGCCAGTTCTTCTTCATATGACGAGATGTGGCCCGTCGTAGAGTAGAAGAAGTCTACTATGTGCACACCTCACTAGAAAGTATCAAGCCAAAAAAAAAAAAAAGATTAGTTGCAAGCATACCATGGCTATCAAGACACAGAGCAAGACACAGCCGGTGAAACGGTCGAAACTCCATAACAAGACAGTTGACGCGCTAGCGCTCGCTGAGAAAATCAAGAAAAATGCCTTGAAACAGAAATTAGGTATCAAGAAGTCGGAAGATGAGAACGTATCTTCGGCCATTCAGGAAGTCAACATTAGCGACAGCAGCAAGAAGTTCGAATCATTTAGCGATCTCAAATTAATCCCGGAACTCTTGGAGTCCATCCAAGGAATGAAGTTCTCCAAGCCAACGCCTATTCAAGCCGAGGCCATTCCTCACGCCTTGGAAGGTAAAGATATCATTGGTCTTGCGGTGACTGGTTCCGGAAAGACTGCTGCGTTTGCGATCCCCATCTTGCAGTCTCTTTGGACCGACCAGACTCCCTACTACGGACTTATCTTGTCTCCAACGAGAGAGTTGGCCTATCAGATTAAAGAGACGTTCGATGCCTTAGGGACTTCCATGGGCCTTAGAACCACATGTGTGGTGGGAGGCATGGACATGATGGACCAGGCCAGAGACTTGATGAGGAAACCACATATTATTGTTGCCACGCCGGGAAGAATTGTCGACCATTTGGAGCACACCAAGGGCTTCAGCTTGAGAAACTTGAAGTATTTGGTGATGGATGAGGCCGACCGGTTGTTGGACTTGGATTTCGGCCCGGAACTCGATAAGATCTTCCGTGTGATTCCCAGAGAGAGAAACACCTATCTTTTCTCTGCCACGATGACCAACAAGATTGAGAAGTTGCAGAGAGCCTCGTTGCGTAATCCAGTGCGTATTGCTGTTTCTTCCAAATACCAGACAGCAGACAACTTGGTGCAGTCGATGATGTTGGTGAGTGACGGATACAAGAACACCTACTTGATCCACCTTCTCAATGAGTTCATGGGCAAGTCCATCATCATTTTCACTAGAACCTGTGCCCATTCACAGAGAACCGCGTTGCTTGCGAGAATCTTGGGCTTTTCTGCTGTTCCTCTTCACGGACAATTGACCCAGTCGCAGAGATTGGGTTCGTTGAACAAATTCAAGTCTGGAAAAGCGAATATCTTGATTGCCACCGATGTGGCTGCTCGTGGTCTTGACATTCCTTCCGTGGATGTTGTCATCAACTACGATATTCCTACTGACTCCAAGGCATATATCCACAGAGTGGGCCGTACAGCACGTGCCGGTAGATCTGGAAAATCCATTTCTTTGGTGACGCAGTATGACTTGGAGATGTACTTGAGAATCGAGGCAGTCTTGCAGAAGAAACTTCCGAAGGACCCTGCGCCACCTAAGGAGGTTTTGGATGCCTTGCATGTTCACGTGGACAGAGCCACGGCCGAAGCTATCAAGCAGACCAAGGATTTCCACGAGAGAAAAGGTAAGAGGAAGTCTAGGGACGATGCTGACCGTGAGGAACGTTAGCATAGAGGGAAGAGCATAATTACGGTAATCAATAAAATGTTTAAAGAATCACACGGTAATCAATAAAAGTGTTTGAATACTCATACGGCAATCAATAAAAGTGTTTGAGGAGTACTATCACAATTATCATCTCAATAGTATGTAAGGTATCAATTAAACAGTAGAACAAGAAATGAAAGAACCCAAGATAAACCAACCAGTACGGTACCCAAGTACCACTAATGATGCAAGAAGTGCACCGGACATTCTCCGTAGCCCTTCTTATTAAACCAATCCTTGATGCATTTGTAGTGGAAAACGCAGAGACACTCAAGACGTCCCACCTTGTCACCAGGCCCTAACTCTTCCAAGCAAATCACGCACTCCGCATCTGAGTAGTCCTTTTCGAGCTGGACGCTAGACGTTGACGTCACCAGACCGCACGCTGGATCCTTTTGTGTGAGGGTATCCACCGAGGTGCTTTCGTGAACGTTGATGATCTCGTAGCTTGGCTTAGGGAACGGAGGAATATTGTACACCAACATTCTGTTTCTGGTGGTAGAAGCGCCGGGAGGCGATCCGAGACGATTGTGATCGTTGCCAAAATCGTACGCCACCAAGCAGTCGCCAATATGGCTCTCCTTAAATGCCTCGTAGTCGAAGTGGCTCGACTCCCTCTTCTTCTGCTTCACTTCCGAGACGTACAGCTTCAACAAGTCGATGCCGCACACCGGACACAAATTATCATCGCTAGCAGCATCGCCCTGATTCACTCCAACTGTTGACGTCAGGTCCATAAGCGTGGTTCCGACCCGGGAGGCATATTTGGTGGTGGAAGAACCACTGTGGCGCTCAAACTCCGGGGTGTCCTCCAAATCCGCAGAGCGGCCAGCACTCAGCGTGCCCACGCCTCCAGGAGTCTCAAAGAGGGCTCTCCGAATCATCCGCACCTCTTCCACACATTCGTCGCATGTTCTGTAATGATCGTGGGGGATGGCTCTCACCAGGGAACTATCTGGCAAAAGAACACGAGAGTTGGGGAAGTACTTGACGTGTTGGGCCGAGCACGATGCACAGATCACTCGCCCACACTTTCTACAGTGGTGGCGGCGGTTGAAAAGAGTGAACGGTGTATCACATAAGACACAGCCTTGTGCTTCACTGTCTGGTTGCCAGACGGGAACTTCGGACATGGATAAAAAAAAGCGGGAATATTGAACAGCAACACAAACACGACATAAACGTGAAGAAACAAGGCCAAGCTCTCGCCAAAGAGTGAAGAGCTCCAGAAAGAAAAGTAGTAGTCGGTGAGATCTGCGCCGTTATCGAAACCTGGAGAAGGTATGGGGTTAAGTGCAGGGAGCTGTGAGGAGTTACCTGATCTGGAGACACAATGTGGAAGGTGGTTTTTGAAGATTCGGGTGTAACTAAGGGTTGCGAAACAGAGTGAAAAACCTATTGCCCGGGATCTTTTTTTTATTTTTTCTGCTCCTTTGGAAACAATCTCAAGGACTTGTTTTGGGGATCTCAGTTGACTGCAGGACATCGATATCAGCTGAGTCATGAAAGGGTCTCCATACTGTTTCGACTTTGTTGGAACCGTAAATGGGTACCTGATGGACAAAGTAGCTATTTCGGAATACATTCATTTGCAGCCTTTGCTTTCTTTTCAGTTAACCCTACCATCTATTCTTTTCAGACGGTTATCTCGCTGGAGGGGGCGTAATCAGTATAAAGAGGTATGGGTTTTTAGTTTGTTGTGTAAAGTGTATTATAACGTTGAGTGTTTTCTAACTTTTGGTGTACGGGTTTCGTTTTGGTTTTGGAAGTTGTGACTTCGTGGTTGTGGTTGCAAATTTCATTGTTGAAACACAACTCAGCCACATTTGTCTGCGGCAAATACATTCAAGGCCATTTCACTAGATACAACGAAGAAGGAGCTGTATTCGGCACCTTGTGTTGGTGTTTCGGAATATTGAAAGTCCACATTATGTGCAGACATTCCAAGCATTTTCGTATAGATCGATAGACGAGGACCTGAAATGCCGTCAAAATTATGTATCTTGCAAAGAAAATTATGCAGAAGATTTGAGACCACAAGGAATAGTTTCAATGATTTGAGGAAGAAGAAAGAAAAAAAACCTTCCTCTTGGATACTTATTCAGACCGTCTAGTAGAATATCTGCGATGCTTCTCAATACTCACTCTATCTTCGCATTACTCTACAATGCAAAAACTCAACGCAAAAATCAGGTTTTCGATAATTCTCATCAAAAATGAATCTCTGCTAACTTCAACATCATCTCTATCATTAAGACGCAATTTCTTTATATTATCACCGCACAATATATAGAATATCTTGAATTGTCTCTTTCAGGTTGCAACCAAGACAAAAGACGCCTCTGATCTCAGAGAAAATCCACTCGATACCACCCAACAGCAAAATATGCCTTAATTCTATGCATCACGGATCGTATAGTTATGCACTCCTTATCCCGTTGACCCCGTAGCTTGTCGTCACTAGCTTCTATTTCATGGTCCTGCAGACACATGGAACTCACTTTGGCACTTTCACCAAAGTTCACTAACATAGTCTATTTATTTTCACCAAGATCATGGCCGACAGACTCACACAGCTTCAGGTCTGCTTGGACCAGTTAGTGGCGCAGTTTAACGCCACCATCAACTATGTCAACACCCAAAGTGAACTTGCACCATTGGACCCAGAAGCAACATCTGTAATCAATCAAGCCGCTAATGCTCCCTTACCAGGAAAAAAAGATCAGGAGAATAGCGAGGCCAATTCCGTACCTAGCGGCTCGGGTGCGCAGGCACCATTCGAAGTTGTGATAAACGAACTTTCCACTGATATCATATTGAAATCTAGACAAATCAGCATGATCATCGACTCGTTACCTGGCATTGGAACGCTACCTGAGACGCAGCTCAAGATTATCAACGACTTAATCAACGAGTTGGAAGAGACAGAAAAGGATAGAAGCGCGAAGATCAAGGAAAAAGACGAGCTTCTCAAGTGGTGTGAGGACCTTATAGTAGATGTCTCTGGAGGCATCTACCGCACGCGAACTTAAAAAAAGTCATTCGTTATTGTCATATTCATTGATTTTATTTAATTCAGTGACTGTATGCCATGCAATCAAAGTCCCACGTTGGAAACCACTTGGCATGCTGACATTGGCTGACTTCCCAATGCAGACCATACACCAATGGGAAGAACCGCACAAAGAAAAAGGCGGCAGCGGCTCCGATGGTGACCATTAGCACATTGCCAGTGATGGGACGCACAGTGGCCTGGTACTCCATGAATTGAGCGGTTGCCAAAATCATAAAGAACACACTAGGCAAATAGTGGTGTGCAAACAACAGCCGGGTCATTTGGAAGTAAGGAAAGAAGTTGAAGAACCAACCAGACGCATACTGCAACGTACTGAAATAGAACTTGGTCACTGAGGACTGCTCGTTGGGGATCTTGAAGGGATTCAAGTGCCGAAACAAGTAGAATGCATATTTGGCTGCGAAGAACACAATCACTAGTATTCCTGTAAAATACACAGCAACGTTGCCTAGAAAGTAGATGTGGCTGCCTTCCTCATCGGTCAACTTTTCGTTGCCATGGCCATTACTGAAATAGTTGATGCCTCTGATAACAAAAGGCCAGGTAAGTGGCAAGGACTCGTACGGATGTTCTTTCACGAATCCATTATTGGTTCTCCACATCGCATGGTGGTACTCCACTAACTTACTGAAGAACAGAAGTTTAGGAAGTTTCACTCGAGGGTAAGTTGCGTTATCATTGTCGATAAGAACGTGGTTGTTTTCTTCAATGTACCACAAGGTGTTGGCGATTGTAGGGTCGTTGACGCATAAAACCTGATTCTGGTGGAACGCCCAATCTGGAAGATGGGTGCCGTGTCCCATCAACACGCAGTTTGTGCCTCTATGTACGAGCTGGAACACCGATTCAGTGGCTCTCAACTTCCGGAGCGGAAGCTGGTTTTCGGAGTGGGGCTTCTTGCCGATGATTTTGACCTTCCACTCGTAGTTGATCTCAGCGGTGTCTGTTCTGTTACCGTGGCACGACACTTCGTTGGAGTAGTCGTGTTCGGAGTTGGGTGGACGGACATCGCTGGCACGCAAGTACTTCTGAGTAGGCTTGTGGTAGAGCTTGACCGAGTCTCCGTCCTTAATGGGGCGGAATTTGTGATCGAACTTGCCGTCGTAGTTGGTTCCAACCGTCTCAATGACCCACTTGCTGTTAAAATCGCCAGCAAAGCCGTACATCGTCACCTGCTGCTGATTCGTCCCAGTCTTGTAAGTGTACTTGTGCGAATGCAAGTACATGTCCAATCTGTGGTGTTTGAGAGTGATGGTACTTCCGTAGGTGACATCAACCGCGGTATTTCTGAGTTTATCAGAGTCTTCGAATCCGGCCCTAAATTGAGGAGAGACACTGCCAGAACCCGTTCCATTCTTGGGTAGAAGCGCAAAATGGCTAGCAAAAATCGCACAGTACACTGTCAACGGAACAAGAATGAGACCCACCGCTCTTGCAATGACATGAGCGAACAACTGCAAGTAAGTGACCTCAAAATCGCCCACGTAGCACCAAACTTGATACAAGGACCAAACCCCCACCCATGCCAAAGTGAAAAGACCGGTAAGTTTGGTGGAAACCGCCAATCCTAAGGCAAAGCCCGTTGCCAATAAGCATCTGAACCAATGCATAGAGAAAGGCTTGGACAACTGGAATTTGTTGAACAAATACGTAGCCAATGCAGTGAAATATACCAATGGGGCATCAAGGAAGATGAATCTTGACTGGGTAGCCATTGAGTTCTCCACAAGCAAGAGAAATGCTCCAAAAAATGATGTGGTGGGACGACACCCAGAGCCTCTAAGGGTTAGATAGGTCAAAACGACGGTGAGCACCCCACAAAACGCCGAAAACGATCTCATGGCGATGAACGGGACAGAAACATCATACACATCGCCGATTTTTTTGAAGTCGAACTCTCCATTCCATCCGAACCACACCGCGATCCAGTAATAAATGAGCTTTCCCAATGGAGGATGCACATCCACGAAAAATTCGCCATCGAAGTAATTCTTCACGAAGCCGCCAAAATGAACCTCGTCAAAAACGACCTTGGGAGGCTCAGGAAGTTTATAGAAACGGGTAAGAAGAGCCAAAGCCCAAATGCCAAAGAGAAATAGCTGGTCAGCTTTCCTCAATTTTGACTCCGCAAGCAATGTTGGCGACACAGCCGTGGAGAAGTATGGCCTCAAAGTACCGGCCTTGTATCCTGGCGGAAGTCCCGACGGTTTTTCTTTGGAAGCCATGGACTGATAACTGTACAGAAACGATTATGTGTCAATTTGTACATGAATATTGTGCAGGGCTTATAGCTTCTACTGACGGGGCAGTTGGCGAGGAAATAAATAATTGAATGAAGTCCGGAATAGATACATGATCGAGCCTGGTCCAAATATGTGGAATCGGGTCCAGAATATGCGGAATTGGGTCCAAATATGTGGCCCAAGGTATCTGTTATTCTGACATCACCAAGATCGCCTGGGATTTGGTGGTTTCCACCACACATGCTAATTTCCAAAATACTCAGTAACCTATGTAGAGTCCTCCGTTTCGCTCGTCCAACTCATTTGCAATATATGACACACCGTCACTCTTCGGATCCCACCCCAATTTGGCTGTACATCTCACATTCTTCAAGTGAGGAAGCCTCTCGTCTCCGAGTGCAACCGCCAAATCCAACGGGTCCAACTTATCTGTGGTGCCAAGCATTCCACTGCTATCTATGTACAATGTTCGAAGCGGACGGGCATACGGAAGCAAGGGGAGTGACTCTTCGTTGAAAAACTCCAGCAGCATGTAATCCACCGATACCTCGAGGACAAGCAAGTTGGGACAGTAGGTGAACACGATGTCTAGCGAATTTGATTGGAGACACGGCATGGGGAACTGAATACGGAGCGATTTCAAGTGGAAGCCAACTTTGAAGAGAAAATGCTGGAAGCCAACGTGTCGAACTTTGGGGCAATGGGCAAATTCCATATGTGAGATGGTTTCTGGGAACTCCGATTCCATGAGAAAGTCATCTGAGATTCCTCCCGAAACACGTAGAAACTGAAGTTTGGGCGGCCACTTGATACTTTCGTAGTTGTTGATTTCCAAAGATGATCGTGGAAATGAAAGGTGGGTGAGATGATCCAATAGGCGAATTGAGTGAAAAAGTTCTTCAAGATTCAAAGTCTCAGACACAAGCCGCAAGTCCAATACCTTCAAATGCTCACATCCACGTAGCGCCATCAAGGGCCCAAGACCGAAACTTGTTTGCGGAGCAGTGAACGATTCGAGAAATGGTCTGGATCGCTTCAATAACTTGGCAACGAAGGCGTTCTTACCTGACTGGTTGACGTTGGAGAGATCAAGAATGCGAATAAGCTCTCCAATCTTCTTATCGGACGAAATGGTGTCGACAAACTGAAAAAAGTTGTTTCCTTTCAAGATGGGATGCCTGTAGATGATGGGAAGGGTGACCATGTAGAAGAGCCTGCTCACACGGAGAAATTTGGGACGGAGATTACCTTGGAAGTCAAGGATCTCGAGAATGTAGATGATGAGTTCAATGGGAAGAACTAGTAGCCCAGCATTCTCTGTTTGCTTCCGCTCCTCTTCCTGTAACTCAAGCAACTTGGCTTTGTAAGCCTCGCTGCCATGGTACAAGGCCCACTCGAGAACATTCACCTTCTGAAACTGCGACCGCGGCCATATGTTGCCTTTTGTTTCCCGCTGGTTCGTTAGCACATAAACCGAACGCATATTGGAGTTTGTCTTGGCGTTGAAATCTTGCCAGTTTCCAAATCTGTCAGTCGTTTGGTTCTCCACATCAGAGCTTTCGTCGTCACTCCGCCCCTCCGTATAGTTGGACCGATACACATACTTGCGGTACGGGGGGCGGGTCTGCTTTGGTCTTCGCTTGTTGGCTATGGTGACGGCGAAAGACCTCTAGTCTTTCTTGTGAGAATGTAGAGGGCAAGAACTCCGTGACTTTTGTTTTCAAATCAAGGATGCAGTTGACCACACTCGTAAACAAAACAGAAGTGGGATCTGCTAGTTGGAACGGATGTATGTAAGATTAGCTTGAGTCAGCCATACTGGTGCTTATGTAATGAGATGGCAGGCCAGTTTAGTCAGCCTGCATAGCGGTTCTATCTCTAGACAATATGGCTAGAAGAGCTATGCAAATGGACCTGCTTAAACCGGGGATACTATTTCCAGCATGATCTTCCCTGATTTCCCTTGAATCATCTTTCAGCTTCGATTTTTCGTGCACGTACTTCACCACCAAGTAAATAGGAGTCAACACAAAGATGCGCAAGTACATGCGAGGCACAAACAAGACGATTGCGAACGCTAATTTGGCCAAATTGAACGGAACCAAGAAAACCATCGTGTAGAAAACCGTCACGCAGGCAGCAATGGGACGAAAAAGGAGTTTGTACATCAAGTTCGAGATTCCAGTGTGTGCATCGAAGTTCGTAGCGTATTCCCATAGATTCCATACTGAATCCACCATCTTGATCCGAGAGTCGTGCGTTCTCTGGTGGAGCGACTCAAAAAGCTTGATGCTTTTGGTGTTTTCCGGGTCGTTCATGTACTCGCAGAGTTTGGCCATGGAGTGTTTGAAAAACCCACCAGGACTGGAAACGTCTGGCGACCATTCCTCAGGCGAACTAACCACAAGCGAAGAAGGCAGAGGAATCCCCGAATACGGCTGTGGAGCAAGATCTGGCGGTAGTTTCTGCGAATTAGGGTAGTTGTGGTAGTAATTATCAATTCTAGATCTCTGCCGTGAACTTCTTGCAGACGGACTTGGTAGTGGAGACGGGCTGAAAAGGTCATGTTCGGCCATTTCATGGATGACGGGAAGTGCCAGCACTTTGGAAGCTCTCGGGTAGCACACGGCCAGCTTCTTCGGAAGCGAAAGTGGAAATGGCATGATGGAGACTGACACCTCGTTCAAGATGTGGGGAACCTGCGATTGGTGAGGATCTCCCACCACGTTTGAAACATCACCAGGGTTTCTCTTGCTCTTGGCATCCATGGAGCCTCGTCGGGCAGTATTTTTCTCTGAAAGCATCTTGGAAACGAAAGCCAAGTTCACTTCAGTCACATAGTCTGCACTGGCAATTACCTCAGAGTCAAATGCCGACTCGCTTTGTATCAGTGCTGTATAGTGGACGCACGTCTTGAACGTACCCCAGAGGAGAAACATGCAGATATTCACCTCCGACACCCCACCATGATTCGCAGACAAATGCGATCTGATCCATTTGAAAAGAAGCCCCGAAACTAAAACACCGCAAAACTCCGCCGCGAATCCATATTTCCGCCAACGGTGAAGATGCTGTGCGGCCTGGAGATTGCTAATGATCACTTCATAGTTAAGGTTGTATTCCGGCAGTGGGGCGCCGTCGCCCAACTCAATGGAATTGACGTAGTTTATCAAATTCCGTTTCGATTGGATAAGCTGGTCCGTCCAGCTGGACGGCCACGCCATGAGAAACTTGACTGTCCACGCCACTTCTACGGCTAAGAGCAAATCAGACACCGTGGTCGGCCAGTCGATGGGGGATTTATACGAGAAAACAATACTCACGAAATACGGAAGGAGAACAAACAGAATGGCCAAGTAGTCGTATTTCCACCACGAGGAGGCTGTGGAGAGTTTGGGGACCATTGACTGTGAAAAGATCGACGCCCCGCGAGACAGTTTGCCAGATTTGGCTGTTCTGGGGACGGGGGACAATTGCGGGGAGTAGTTGGGTGGGTATTTCATTTATCTGATCGTGCTACACCTTGGTGGCTGAAAGTGGCATAGATATAGAAAATCCTGAGTTTTTTGCAGCATTTGGTTTTCTGCACAGATCAGTCCCAATGGGGAAGTGTAATTGGGAATAGAGAACATGCAGTCGAACGGGGTTCAATTTCGTTTTTGACGGATTGAGTTCTTTGTACCCATCATCTGAAGAATTTCCATAGATTTCTGAACTTTAATAGACTTCTATACTTCCATAGATTTCTGGTTCCTTCTATTCCCTTGGATGCTGTCCTTCTCCTTTTCTTTTTACCTTCTGGAAACGTCTTTGGAGCCGAATCTGCGAAGTCTGTAAGTAGGACGAGATTCCGGATGTCAATATCCGTACTAAACTCAGAATAGCCTCAGATCTCCAGTCCACTTCAAAAAGTCCACCTACATTAACATGAACCCACCAGAACTACTCATACAACACAATTCCTGTTCCTGTAGAATGCACTCGTAAGACAGTAGTTGTATACTGCACAAGAACGATCGGACCTCCGCTTACAGTCTCTAGAGAAAGCTAAGCAGATGGGCAAAAATCAGAAAAAAACGAATAAAACATGACCTTCCAGCTGCACTAGAAACGCTTACCTACCGTGCACCCAATTGGCCCCACCACCTCCTCCTTCCATACCCTTCCACCACAATTTGAAAAGTCGTGCACTGCCCGATCTCCTCGCGTGAGCAGGACAGAAAAAAATTTTCCCTGAAGAAAAAATCTCCTCCTTCTTCTTTATCAAAGCAATTCACCATGGTTTTAGTTCAAGATTTGTTGCACCCTAACCCAGCCTCCGAGGCCCAGAAGTACAAGTTGAAGACCTTGGTGCAAGCGCCAAGATCGTTCTTTATGGACGTCAAATGTCCAGGATGTTTGAACATCACCACTGTGTTCTCCCACGCTCAGACCGCCGTCACCTGTGATGGATGCTCCAATGTGTTGTGCACTCCTTCCGGTGGTAAGGCTAAGTTGACCGAGGGATGCTCTTTCAGAAGAAAGTAAACGGTTTACCCATAATAAAATAGGGATCTGTCCTCTGCATTTAATGACAGGAAGTTGGGAGGAGACCATGGGGATGCCACGCTGATTCATACAAGCAGACGAAAAAGTGCTGAGTAGGCTGTTTGTGTGGCAGTTTTGTGTTTCCGTGCCCTCGTCATGTCCCTAGAATGCATTTTGTATTATAGATTAGCTACGGCAGCAGTTTACTTCTCGGAGCATACACGGTCATTGTTTGGTTTTTATAGCAATATACCATTGTATTTGAAAGAATGTACACGATTTGTTTGAAACATGTAGACGGACACTTGTAATTTGTGATTTAGTTAAACATCGAGATTCTACTTTGTTGATAAGCAGATTCTACTTTTCAAGAACCTCGAATCAATTCCTATGTAACTTCGATCCTATGTAACTTTGATCTTAACACTATGTACAAATTAGTTTCCGTCGTAATCACGAGGGTTCACGTCAAACTTGGCCCTCTTACCCTCTGTTTTATACTTCTTCGATCCTTCCAAATCACTAGCCAAGCGGTCAGCCAACTCCGTTGGATTTTCCTCGAAATCGCTCTCGGCACGGCTGACGACCTTCTTCCACTGCTTCTTTCTCTTCTCCTTCATCACGAACTTCCGCTGAGTGCTGGCCAACCTGTTCAACTTGTCAAAGTTGGCAGGTGATAATCTGTTCTTCACAATGACACTCTTCTTCTCCAATGCCCAAAGATCGCCCTGTCTGACCTTACGGGCATCATGATAAGTCTGCTTTCCTAAACTCTTGGGCACATGCCAGGTTTCGATGTTTCCAGATGGTGCACAGACATTAAGCTTGACATTGTTCTTGACCTTTGCTGGAAATTCGAGAATACGTGGCCACAGACTTTGTTGCTCACTCACATCAAGGTGGTGTTCTCTGTCGTTTTCGATTTTTGCAATTGCCGTAGCGTCATTGGGTGATCTGTGCATAATGAGGTACGAGAAGTTGCCTGACTCCGTGTTGTTCCCTCCTGGACGTCCCGAACCTTCAAGGCTCTTCAAAGATTTCTTGGAAAGACTTTCAATTCCCATTCCATCGTGTGCACTTTTGTCCCACTGGGTGGCGAGTCTTCTACCTCTTTTAAGTTCCATGGTGTACTTGGGTCTCTCCACAACCTGGTTGAACGAACAAAAGTTGAGTCTGTGTTTGTGGTTGGACACTTTGTAGAGATTGGGGTCTCCAAGCTGAAGTGGACACCTTGTGTGGTGGGAACACGGAGCCACCACACTCAAGTGGTAGTTGACTTTGTCTGTTGGGGTCTCTTGGTTGAGCTGGGCGTCTTCTTCCACAGGAACGACGTCAAAATCTCCACCATCTTCAAATTCGAATTTGAGTTCTTCCTCCGACACTTGCCCATGCTTAGCAATGATCTTCTCCTCGAGTCCAACATCAGATTCATCCATGGTTTCTCTCAACTGCGCGAGCTCCTCTTCCATATCTTCACGCTCCAACTGCTCGAGAAGCTTCTCTTCAAATTCAATATGATCCTCAGTGATGAGTTGGTCTTCTCTTCTGAGTTTCTGTGGCTTGTAGGTGGATCCCTTGATGTATGGCCGTGGGATCCTTCCCTTTTCGCTTTCAAATGCTTCAGGGCGCAACATGATCTGTCTCGCTCTTGCCACGATTTCAAAGCCAAGAGCATTTCCACGCTCAATCAAAACCAAGTGGCCGTTAGGCTTGAGAAGCCTCAAGAGCATATGGATGTTGGTATCCACATCGTTTGGAAAACTGTATTCACGCGTGAGCAATGCTTGGTTGACAATGATGAGTTCGTACTGTTTGGCGGAAGGTAATGCGTTTCTCAATTTGGTTCTGATTCTGATCTGGGACGCATCAACTGGACCAATGTAGTCGCTTTCTTCGAAGTTGGTGTAACCTTCAGAAGCCTCCGAGATCTCACCAATTTCTTCGTCCACACTGTCCTCTTCGGTCTCCTCTACCTTCTCTGCCAGCTCTGCATCATCCGGAATTTCACAAACTTGTCTCGACAAGAGGATCTTTGCTCTCTTCTTCATTTCCTTATTGGATCTTCCCACCACATATACTTCCTTGGTGGTGGGTTTGAAGTCATCTCCCATTATCTCGTTCAACGCGATCATGCCCGTTCCCGGTCCGTAACCCACATCCAAAATGCTATCTGGATTGAAAGAGTCACCTACTCTTTTCTTGAGTTCAGAGAGCACTCTTTTCGCATGAGAGTAATTCTGGAGAAATAACGAGGCAATATGTGCATCTGACTCCAAACTCAGGTCCGGAGCTTTCTGGATCTGCTCTTTCTCCAAACTTTGGTATATCAATGCTGACCGTTCTCTTAGCTTGTCTGGAGATACTACCAGTAGGATATTCTTGTTGATGGTCTTGGCGATTTCCACCGGTAGCTTTATGGTGGAGTGGTCGACTCGTGCCTCTAGCGTAAGTGGATGGAGTCTTGCCTCTTCAGAGGTGGAACCCTGGATAAACGAGCCGTCTGGGTTTCTGAATGGAGAAGACGGTAACTCGATCTGGTTTTCTGGGTGTAGTTCGATTGTTTTCACATATTCTGAGTCACTGAGATCGCCTCTTTTCTTCCAAAGCTCACTACGAACCAACTGGCCAAAACTCTCACTGTGTCTTCTCTTCTCAAAAGGAAGATTCGATGGGGATGTACTCTCTTCTCTAGAGATGAGGTCCATCTGGGCCTGTACCTGGGCCATGGAGGCTCTGTCAAACGCATTTGTGGATTTATATCGGAGACTGAGGCCACGTGCTACGCGGGGGAGGGCATTTAGGCCCGGATATCGTCTGAGCATGTTCACTGGTGGGTGACTGAAGATGGGAATGTGAGATGAGTATATGGTATGTGGTCACGTGACAGACCCAATCAGAAGTGGAGGATTAGTCTGGAACGGTGTAGTGTAGAGAGTCAAGATTTGGGAGATTGATAGTTCGAGGTGGATTGGAGCTATTATTGTGGGAATTTTAGCGTTGTGTGCTCTTGGTGCAATTTCCAGAAACGGTGGACGGTGTCTCACCCGATCTCACCATTACCTATAGAGGTATGAGAAGTGGGAGGCACCACAAATTAAATTTTTCCAAGAATAGACCCCAAACAGTTTATATCCTTCCTTGATTCCTTAGCCACTTCCCAATAAGCCCATACCCCATATCCAATTAAATGTCGATACCCCAAATCCAATTAATAGTCCATACCTTCAACCACCCCAGAGCACACCCGTACACCAGCCAACCACCAAATGAGAGCGTCTTAAACCGAAAACCAACCTCCAACATCAAATAGCCCAAAACCACACTCCATGTCTCGTGCATTTGCTGCCCTTGCGACCACCGCCGCAGTTCTCAGCTCACGTTCTGTTCTTTCGTGCGAGCCAAAAAGATCGTTCTACGAGGACGAGAAAGACGTGGTTCCTCTTCCTGGAACAATTATTCCATCCACAGACGCCGAGGTCGAGATCTTGGGACCCCGCCTGGTTGTCAATGGCGTCACGGTCAGATCAGCCTCTGCACTTGAAAGTGCGCTCCGCTCCGTGCGTGAATCGTTGTATGGAGCATACACTTCCACGCAAGAATACTTGAACGATGGAAAAGCCAAGATATACGAGGCCGAGAGGAAAGTGACCGGAACCGTGAGTTCGTTGCATAACAAGAGGGAGGATCTTTTGCCCAACGCCATCTACATTGTAATTGGTGGACTTTCAGGAACCATTTTGGCGAGACGTAGAGGCATTTTGGCGAGAGCTTTCTTACCTGTTGCGTTTGGTTTGGCGTCTTTCAAGTACTTCTTGCCTGAGACGTTTGCCAACACCACGGGATTTGCATGGAAGGTGGAACAGCGCACGGTGCCAGAGCTTGCCAATAGCCAAGTCAGGGCCATGGAGAAGGCCGGTGATTTCGTGAATCTGGTTGAACAATCGGCCAAGTCTGGCCAAGAAAAAGTCCATGCTGGTGTGGAAACGTTACGGCGCCAGATCTCTGTGGTTACGGGACTTAACATTGATGAGGAGGTGTCCAAGAAATAAAATGTGAGAGGCGCACTAGGTACAAATGCATATTCGTCTGCCAATCCCCAGTATTTTTTTTCTATATTTTTTCTTTTTTTTTGGCCATAGGCATTTCCTTCGGCATTGTGACTTTCTACAATTCCCTGAATTGTTAGAGCTTATATTTTTATCCCATAAGCCCAGCCCTTTCTACTCCCAGCCCTTTCTACTCTTTTCGCAGCCATGAATGACAAAGAGTCCCGTGGCACCACCGTGATCCAGTCGGCCTACGCAACGTTGACTCGGCCAACAACAGCAGCTATGGTGAAAATGCTAAACAAAATTGCCCCGTTTTACTTGCGGTCGGGCTCCCAAAGGAAATGGCAGGCCTCTGACCTCCAGAGTCTTATCGAGAAAGTCCACAAACACCAAAAGAAGGTGGACATGGCCAACAAGGCGCTTCTCAAGGCATTTGATTTGTGGGGCGCTGACTTACCCAATCCTGAAAATGCCTTGGTGGTGAGAGAATTTTCTGAGCTTCTCGACTGTGTCAATGTGGTATACTCTGCCCTGGCAGATCGTCTCAACATCCTCAAGGTCCATTTGGGTGCCATAGCCACGCGAGAGGCAAGGCAGAAGGATCTCTTGAAAAAACACAACCATCTCCAAGAACAGTTCGATGCCACGGCCATGAAGCACGGGCCAAAGGCGGCACAGACGTCGCTTTTTCTCGACCAGATTGAAGAAAACGAGTATAATCTCAAATTGGTCGAGCAGCAGTTGATGAGAATTGCTTCCTCCAGTTTGCGAGAGGCTTGTACTGAATACCTTCTTTGGCTTCAGACCTCGATTGTCAATATGACTAGAAGCTGTAACTGTTTTGCTGCCACCTTGAGAGACACCGACCCAAATTACTATCGTCGACTAGAGCGAATGACTGCTCCCAATAGTGGAATATCTCGATTGGGATCCGTTCTTCATGGTGAACGAGTTACTGGGCAGGATGTCAGAGAAACTGGGAGAAGTGAGATGGACGAGGAAGAAAGACCACTTGAGATAAGATCTGGGATGAGAAATGAAGCGAGAAGTGAAATAAGAAATGATTTGAGAAGTGGAATAAGAAGTGAAATGCGAAATGAAGCGAGAAATGATATCAGATCAGACCTGAGAAATGACTTGAAAAACGACTTCAATGATATGAGAAATGATTTGAAAAGCGTGGAGAGAAAAGCTAGAACCGTGGATGATTGGGCAGCTTACGATATTTCTCGGTACGAACGAAACCAGGAAGGTTGGGGCTAAATTTCCGTTCTATATACACTAGCACTATCTTTTATCCTTTATGAATTGTCTTTGAAAATCTTCTTCCCGATCTCGTAGGAGGAAATCATGATGGCACACGATGGTGCAATCTTCATGACACGAGGAACAAACCCTCCGTAGAGCGCTCCGACGCCCTCCTTGACATATATGGAGTAGAGAAATCTGAACATGGAATGCTTGGACTGTGGCTTTTCGCTGTTTGCGATCTGGAGGCGGGTTTTGCCAACATCGAAGGGGTTGGTGCAAAACGCAGCCACGGTTCCTCCAATCGATCCCGACAAGAAGCTGGTGGTGAAAACCTTCCAGTCCTCCTGCTTTTGTGCCTTGGAATCAAAATCTACCCCCATTGAGCTACCAATTCTGTCTTTGAGTAGCTCATAGCACAGCCAATAAATACCCAGAAATGGCACGTCACGCCAAAGTGTAATCTTCAATCCTGTGAACATCGAGCCTACACCCTGAGCACGGATCGCAGCGTATGAATCGCGAAGCAATGTAGATAATATGTTGGTTCTTTGTCCACTCGCTTCCGAAGGGATCGACTGAAGCCTTGTTTTGAGAAGCTCGACTGGAGAGACCACTGTGGCGGCCATGGTACGTGCAAACAGACCACAAAACAATGGATTTAATGGGTGATTCAGGATCGGAGAATGATCTCTGATGTACTCGTAACCTGTGAAGTAGATGATATTGGCTGGAATAGCCATGAATAGGGTCAAGCCAAGACCACGCCATAGGGTTCCAAGACCTTCATTCCGGCTGATGGATGTCATTCCTTGAAATGTTGATGTAATGCGAGGACATTGCTCCGCAGAAGAACAATAGTGCTGGTTAATCCAAAAGACACCCGGAGTTGGAGACTCCACACTGCCGGCAGCAGATTTTAGCACCTGTGAAGCTTGTTGCGCCGGTTCGCAGCAGCTATAGCTCTTGGGCATCACCTCTTGTTGCTGAATTCTAATCCGGACCACATCAAATGGAGTAACCACAAATGAAGTTATGAAAGATCCCAGACAGGCCGATAACATGCGCTGGAAGGTGGTAATTTCACCAGTTCGCAGGGTTGAAGCAGGATCTCGACGCTTGAGGTGGAAATCCTCATCCTCGATCCCAGCAGCTAGCTCTGAGGACATGGACATGTTGTAGTTGCGAAGGAAATTGTGAGGTTGCCTGAGCTTTTCATTGAGTCAAATCCTGCAGACAAGTGACACAATTGATGACACATTATTGTATTTCCAGTGCTGTTGAATCTGTGAAATCGTTCAAATTCAGAAAAAAGAAAACGATGAATGCTCGTGATCATGATCGATTTGGCATGGCTTGCGCTCTTCCGAATTCCGTGCTGCCAATCTTATTTTGCCAGATTCTGCATAAGTTTTGCCTCCACATAGTCATGTCCGAGTTCGCAGTTACCTCAGTCCACTTCAATACTCAGAAATGATGTCACCGCACTGATAGATGTTGATGTGGCCATCCTGGTTGTAGTTGGTGGCAAGCATCATTCTATGAGGATGGAATGCAATGCTAGATAAGTAGTTTGACGTTCTGTTGGTGAGGTAGTTGTCGTGAGGATTTCTCAATGTGGAAACCAAATCACCCGAAGTAGTCCAGATATTGACAGATTTCGATGCAGTGGTGATGATGGGTGCGTGCTCGTGAACATCAATACACCGAATGTTTTTCTCTGAGCTTGTAAAAGTTAGCACGGGCTGGGATTTCCGAATATCCCATAAATTCACGTATCCGTCAGAAGATCCACTGACTAACTCCCTGAAGCCACCTCTTTGCATGTGAACATTTCTTATGGATCCTTTGCCAACGTTCTTCGCACCTCCACGGCCATCCTGCCATACCTGGACCATGGATTCACGTGCATCAAGTCTCCGGTCGTATACTCTCAAACTTCCGTCATCAAAACCGGCAATGAATATGTTTCCGGCAACCTGGTCGGAGGTTAATGAGGTAATAGAAGACGAAGATCTAGCAGGAATGTCAAGAACACAGAGCTCACGTGGAGCGTCCCATACTCTTATGATCTTCACATCTCCACTCACAAGCAAGGACCCTCTCGACTGTTGCCATTCACTGATCAAACCAGAGGACTTCGAAGTCAAGAGCAAATCGGTCAATGCTCTCCATGCAGCAATCATTTCAACTGGCTTGTCCTCGTCTTCGTCGCAATGGAAATTCTTGTAGATCTTGATAACACCATCAGATGAACCTGTCATCACCAACGGCAAATCGTCCTCATTAAAGAATTTCAAATCGGTGATCTTGGTACCAAAAGGGTTACCGTTGGAAAACTTGGTAACCACCTGACTTTTATCCCAATCCCAAACCGAAACGCTATCCTTCTCATCTGTGGTTACTAACAATTTCTCAAATTGCATGAACTTGATGAGCTTTGGCTGGCTCTTGTTGTTGAGAGTAAACATGCTTCTATTCCAATCTCCTCTGATTGCCATTTTCTTCTGAGGTTGAGTCTCTTGAATGGTCTGCTCATTTCTGTTCTGTCTCCAAAGTCTTTTCACGTACTCTCTCGATCCTGGCTCGTCAATTTCTGTCTTGGACATTTGGGGTTCTTGGAAATACTCACAGCTGTATTCAAAGAAACCAGAATCCTCGGGCAATACCGGCTCCTTGCTCAAATCACGTTGGACGAATCTTGGAGTCAAGGGCTTGTACTCAGCACCATACTGACTTGGAATTGGGCCAGAATTAAGAAGTCTAGAGAAATTCTTGATCTCGTTGTCATCGGTAATCTGTAGAGATTTGAACAACTTACCTATTCCCAAGCCCCTCAAGCTTGAAGTGATGGAAGATGTGTCAGATTCATCCTCCTCATTCTTGTTAGAGTTTCCATGGGAAACAGCACGAGTTTTCAATGAAGACCCATTGATTATCAAGGTATTTTTTCTGTTGATCACTGATCCACTAGAAACTTGTCTTCTAGCTGCATCATGTTGCATAGACATCGGAGCTCTGTTGACAATTGGCTTGGCCAGCTTGAAGTTATCGGTGATATTGATGGTGGACTTGCTCAAGAGGTAGTCTTGCATCTCCTTAACCAAGCCTCCTAATTCGCTTTCGTTCAACTTGACCATAACTGAGTCAATAAGGATTTCAGCCAACTGCTTGATCTCAAGGTGAGGGTCCTCAGAAAGAATCAACAAAGCCTTCCAGATAGAACTGAAGATAGAGCCGTAAGCGGGAGATTTTTTTCTAAAATCTTGCAAATTAGCCGGGTTATCAATCAAAACAATCTCCTCTTCTAGCTGGTTGAATGCCACCACCAAGAAAAACTTCATATAGATCTTGATGAAGCGGTTAATGAAAAAGATAATCTCCTTCCTCACAATCGTCGACCCATCGCCAAGCAAACGCAAGATAATGTTGGCAAGTCTCAAGTCTTGCTGTCGTAACTCGTCCTTCCTCAAGTCGGTGCTTACATTCGATGACAGACCGTTTTGAGAAAGAGCGGAAGCATACGCTTGTTGATTTTGAGGAGTCTGTCTCTTCGGCAGATCAACCGGAGTGTCAGTGGACTCCGTCAAGAATGTGGTGAGGGCAACGATGATGGAAGTTCTCACTTCCGGAATTGGATCATTGACTAACTCGAGTAACTTCGCTAAGTATCCATCCTTATAAATGATCCACTTACCATCTGGGTATCTCAACCAGAGCTGGGATAAAAGCAAGCAGCACCATTGTCTCAACAATGGGTTTTCACTGGTGGATAAGAACTTGAGACAGTTGGTCACGAGTTCTATCGAAAAGCAAAGTCGCTGGCCATTCTTGAAATCCTTTATGAACAACGTCAAAATGAATGCACTCATAGCCTTGTGATCGTCATTCACAACGATGGTGGCCGAACCATTTGTCCCATTGGCAGCACCTGGAGCGCCTGGCGCACCAATTGGATTGGAAGGGCTCGAGTTCAAAATAAGGTAAAAGTAATTGTATCCCTTGTCCTTGCACAACTCTTGTTGTGTGCTCTTGTAGTCGATAGCCATGATACGTGCCCAGATGAAAATAAGAACAGGCTTCAATTCCTGGGCCGGAGATTGTAGAAGTTTCAACACATAGGGGAAGATTCCAATGGAGAGAGACAAGTAGACAGCCCAGGGACCCAAGTCCAAGAATTTAGAGAGCAAAATTAACGCTCTGAGTCTGTGCACTTGTGAGAGCAAGACTTGCAAAACAATCGGTAATTGCTCTGGGGGGACCTTGCTTGAAGGGCCGTCATACTTAAGCCAAAGATCAAATGCTGTGAGCTGTTGCTCAAAAAATGTCGAATGCTGGTAATTTGCGAGCGTCTGGGGCGACGGAGTGGCGATGCCGTTTGCTGTCGAGACTGCCGAGCCATTCGAAGGGTGAGCAGACCAAGAGCCGTTGGAAGTTCCATTGGAGACCGAAGATGAAGAAGTGGGAGGAGCACTCAAGCCGCCCGAGTGTGGATCTGGGTTTCCGCTGTTGATAAGCTGGGCGAAAACTTGATCGATGGCGAGATCCCAAGAGTCCCACATTGGGTGAGTTCGGACAGATTCCGGTAGTGGGGGATCACTGACAGGGTTGCAGTTGAAATGAGGCATGATTCTCTTCGCCAAAAGAAAATTCCGAAACAACGCAGCCACCATCAAGTCCTGGCGGAATAGTCTCTTGAAAATAGGTCTAGATAAAGAAGTCCATGCAATGGTGTCGGTGATGGCGGTGAAAATCCAGTTCAACTCACCCAACGGGGTTCTTCTGTCGGTCAACTTACCAGGAACTATGACATTTCCCTGTGCGTCTCTTGGAAGCATCAGATAGTAGTTCTTTTTGAGCGGCAGCTGCATGATAAACCATTTGAGAGAGATATCAATGGGACAAGTCAAACAGCACGTGAACAAATCAGCAGGGAGATTAGGACTCATGGGCAAAATCTCGTTGCTCTTGCATGCTGCCAACTGAATGGAATCGAGGTATGCAGAAGTTGGCGATGGAGCACTCAAATCGTGGTTGCCTTCGTTATCGTCATCGATACGTTTCTGGACAAACTTTTTGAAATTGTGGACAATATTGCCGGCACTGTTACAGTCGTACACGAATATCACAGGCGCACCCAACCAGGTCTGGAGATCATAGAGAGAAATCGGAATGTACTGAGTGTAGCCTCTGTTGAACACCCAGATTTCTCCACTGGTGGTGGGCTGCGGCACGCCGTGGCCGTTATAGTGGAACAAGATACGCTCGTCCTTGGCATTTCGCCTGAGTGTGTTGCAGAACCGCTTGACGTCCTCCACGCATGGATCCAAAGACTGCTTGTATCTGGTTCTCAACGAGAGCGTCTCATACTGGCTCTGGAGGTTCTTTCCGATGGCCTCGATGGCCTTTTTGTTATCTGAAAAGTTCGACAGGTCGCACCACGCCTCAAGCTTGGCACACGGGTAGGTTTTCATGATATCTGGAGGATCAGTGCCGAGATTGAGGCAAAGAACAAGCACGGCGCTGACGGTTTTTTGTCGTTCTCTCATGACCTTCCAGTCCGCGATTGGCTGGTAGTTTTTGGCAATTTCGGGCTTCTTTTTCATTTCCTCCGAAATCGGGTTGCCGTTGGCATTATGGCGTTTGTCATCGAAGTAGATATAGAATGTGTTTGCAAGCGAGTTGAGAAAATTCTCCGAGTTGTAATCTTCATCGAAGCCGTGGCGCATTTTCCCATTAAGCGGCTGGAGGGGACGCGGGCCAAAGTAGACCAACTGCTGGGAGGCCATGGTGGAACACAGAGAATTGAAGAATTTTGGAGGTTGGGGAATCTTTGGTGTGCCTCGATAGAGGTGGTGTGTGCAGGGCGTTATCGAAGAATAGAATGATTAGGGTTGGGTCGTGGGGAATGGAGAATGGGGGCAAAAGGCTTTTTAGAAGGGGATGGCGTTATGGAGGCAATTCTGTTTCATTTGATGTTTTTTTCTTTTTTGGTTTCTGGCTCTGTTGGGGGATTTGGTGAAGGGTGCGATTGAGAGAGAGAAGATAGCGTTTGGCGTTGAGCGGAGGAGAAAAATAGAGACAGGAAGTGCAGAAAAGGCAACAAAAGTGATGAAAATCTAGGTAGTTGATATTTTAATTTAAAGGTGGTTGATACTTCAATTTGAAATTTTTTGAAATATGTGTTTCTTTCCATGCCGTGAAAGAGCCTTCGATACAAATTGGTTTGGTCTACTTTTCATGCTCGTTTGTCTAGTGACTGGACCTTTGCTATCTCCGTGTTGGTCAACCACTCCTCCAGCACTACAGACATCCGAAGACCTCCTAATTATCAAATCCGGAACCTATTACTTCATAAATCATTTTTCTACAACTCATTGCATTTATCTCTCAATCTCACTATGTCGACCTCCTCCAGCCATTTCTCTCCATACAGGTCTTGTTAAGATCCACAGCTTTCATCAAGAACTTCATGAGTTCCAGCGAGTATTCGGGATCGGACTCAGCGAGCGGGTCGGAGTCGTCCAGCTCCGACGAAAACTCCGAACTTCTTGCCAGACCCATTTTTCTCAAGAAATCCGCTAAGAAATCTCATGACAATGCTTCTTCCTCTAAAATGGCACTTGCCAGAGCAGAACATCACCAGCAGATCGACGCCAAAAAGGCAGAAAAACAGGATTTCGACGGCATCGAAGACACGGACAACGTGGATCCTGCCCACGAGTACGAGATGTGGAAACTACGGGAAAAGGACAGAAAACACCGTGACCACAAGAAGTTGGAGGAAATTGAACAAGAAAAGGAGGATGCACTCCGGCGACAGATGAACGGAGGAGACCACGCCATCAAAAATACGAAAGAGCAGGCTGTGAAGTCCAAGGGTTCGCAGTTGGGCATTTTCTACTCGTCCTCCATCGACGAAAACATCCTAAAGAGAGACTACCGAGATGTGGAGGATCTGGGCGACCACAGCCGGCCCACCAAATACAAGCGATGATTAATTAGCTTTATTTATGATGAATTACCTGTATTCATAAACTGACGCTCTATAAGAAATGAAGCGGGATGCAGGGAACAGCAAGGACACGGGATAATGAGAGACTGGACAATGAGAGACTGTCGACAAGAATCGACCATGGAGTGGGAAATAACGGACACAAGGGGGAAACAAGAAAAAGACATATGTCATGAATCCCTCAGCATGTTGATGCGTCCTTGGCGTTCACCAACTTGCCCTGCCAACTATAGTACTTGCTCATCATCACACGATGCTTGGCAGAGGTATTCGACTCGTATGTGGAACAGCCATAGAGTGCAGCATACGGAGGGGTGTACAAGTGCAAGGAAACGGCAAAATCGTTCTTGGACTCGTTGGAGATCTTGTGCAAGCCGATGGTATCGGCGATGTATGCCACTTCATTACGGTTTAAGGTCGTCTTGCTGCGAGGCACCATCTCATGGCCCTCGGACTCAGGCACATCGTATAACGACTCCAGAAGATGGCCCTTGAGAATCTTCATGCAGCAGTGAGCGCTGGCGTGGTCGTGGATGGCGCTTTCCTTTCCTGGAGTCCATACTATGACAAGAAGATTGGCATTTCCGTTGATGTCCACCACGCCGTTTCTGGTGTAGTTCTTTGTGACGTCACCAAGGGCAAATTTGCCCCACTCCAGTTCGTCGGACTCGTACTCCTCCATGATTTGCTTAATGTGGTCGATATCGATGTCTTCGGATGCCAAACCCTTTGTGGTTCCCAAAACGGCCCGCAACCGGTCGATAAGCTTGCCGAAGTTGTTATCCAATTTGAGATCGCTTTCTGTTTCCTGTTCCAGGCTTCCGAACATTGGCGCCATCGGCACCTGCGACAAACACATTATTTCTGGAATATCTGGACGAGCATTGGAGATGGTGAGCATGGTGAATTTCCTGTATGAACTAAAAGGGCAACAGGCGACAGAAACTGGAAACGGTGGATGAATTAACGAAGAAACACAAAACGACAAGCAACTGGGGTTTATATAATATCGGATTTGTGAATTTGTGGCCAGCGGGAGTGTCGGGTGGTCATGTAAGGGCTTCTGCATTACCATTGGCCACTTCTCCGCTTGGGGCCGCTCAGCCCCGACGCACCTTCCTATTACGGAAGATAAGGAGGCAGCGTGCCGCTTGTGTGCAAGACGGGCGGCGCGGACACCCGCTTTGTTATTGCCAAGTACGTCATGTCGGTCGATCTCAAGCGTCACTTACTGTATCGGGCAAGTCCGCCCGCGGCCTCGACTGCACTGTGGCTCTCCCTGGTGCCCATCAAATGTTAGTCACAATTGCTGCTTCATTTTCTGGCTTTCTCATTTCCTTGATTACTAAGTGTCTTCACGGCTAGATTCGTGTTCTTTTTTGAAGAACTCATTACGCTTTCTTTTGCCAGACTGGTTCTCCAGATTGTCTTCTTTTCCCAAGAATGTCACAGAGATCCGAGGTCGAGCACCCGAATATGCCTATGCCTATGCCGAATCATCTACTGCCTATGCAACTGGAAACCATTTTTTCCAGCGAGGAGTCAGACAAATCTCCTCCCCCGTTGGTAGGTGAGGCCCGAGTACACTGGTACTCTCGCCTTTTTTGCATGTTGGACGATACTATGGTTGTGAAATTTTCTCCGGTCTTTTTTGCGTCTGTCATGGGTACCGGTATATCATCCAACATAATGTATGATTTCCCATTTCCAGCCACCTGGCTCAGAGTGTGCGGTATAATAATGAGTGTGGTGTGCTTGTCACTATTTTTATCATTAACGACCATCATGTTGTTTGCACTCTACCGTAATGGAAAGTTATGGTCCCGCATTCATAGAGATCCAGTCATGGCTCCAACCATGGGCTGTTTTGTCATGGGGTACATAACGTTGGTTAATATGCTTCATTCTCTTACGAAAAAGTCGTGGATAATCGCTGTGTGGGTGCTCTGGTGGGTGGCAGTATTCGGTGCAGTTTACACGGCGTTTTTGACGTTTTTCTTCTCTGTAGTGGGGAAACACAGGAAGACAGAAAATTCCATTAAACCTGTCAACATCAGCTTGGTTACCTTGTTACCTGTGGTGGCGCTCAACGTGGCCGCAACCTCTGGTGGAATCACTTGTCCTGACTTGCCTTCTCTCCACATGAAGATCATCACCATGGTCGTATCGTTCATTATGTGGGCCATAGCGATGATCCTTGCATTTATTGTTCTCTCTGTCAATTTCTGGAGAATGTTCGTCCATAAGATCCCTGGCTCCGGTCAGGTGTTCACCATGTTCTTGCCCATTGGTTTCTTGGGCCAAGGTGCATACGCTATCTTGCTCTTCGGTCGTAACTGCGTGGACTTGATCTTGGCCAATAGCAGCAACGTGGCTCATTCGTCATACACTTCCTATTTGCATGAGGCTGCCAACTCCAACAACCAGGACTTGTCGAACTTTCCAATGATTCTTTCCACGGCACTTTTGGTGACAACCACCATATTTGCGGCCTCAGTCATGGCATTTGGCTACTTCTTCACATTTTTGGCTTTCGCCTCGGTGTTGTCGAAAATCCATCCCTTCGCAAGAAAGCCAAATGTTGAGCATATATACAACAGAGCGCAAGGAAATTTCATTCAGCGGGAATTCTCCGGTTTCCTTCGCTTCAATCGTGGCTTCTGGTCCATGACTTTCCCTTTGGGCACCATGGCGTTGTGCAATGGTGAAATCTATAATTTGTACAACGGCTTGGAGGCTTTTAGATACATCGGCGCCATCTATGCGGGTATTACTATTTGTATCACCTTGGGATGTCTTTGTGGAGTAATTTATAGATTCGTGAAGATGGTTACGAGGGCGATGCGTCCAGTGACACCCAAGGAAATGACATAGATGGCTGTCCGGAGCCTCCATAATGAATATAACTGCATTACCATTTCTATGTAGGTGAACTGTTTCACATAAATCGGTGTGGGGTAATCTTTAGGCCACTTGCATCGTCGGCTTAATTTATTTTTTTCTTCTTTCTGTTTTTTATCTTTGTCTGTTTATTTTACATTACCTGGTTATTTTCTCGCTTTTCCCGAAATATTGACCACAAACAACACCTTTCAAAATCGTATCTACCTCCTTAAAAATCGAAAACAAGCTTTAGAGTAACAAAAGATAGAACACTAATTCCCTCCAATGACACCTACGCGTCCCAATTTTCATTTGCCGATTCTATAGCATTCTACTGTGCTAGAGTGGCAGTCACTTCCGTTGGCTGCGAAATGACCTTCCAAGTCCAACCATCCACTCATCACCCACAAGAATGGATCCTCGCTAACAAAAGGACAATATGAAAACTCCCGCAGTCGACATACAACTCTATATATGCCCTTTCACCTCCAGCCTATAACCAATATCTCCCGAAAACATTTCAGAGCAGTCGAGCACTGCATGCCAGTTGGCAAATATAAGAATTGAGATCGGTTTCTCGATTTAAATGCCATGGGACTCACAATCTTCGTGCCGAGAAACTGCTCCCCACTTATACAAAAGTTCGACGAGGCCGACTGTGAGAGTCTATATGGGCAACTTTCTGCCTGGCCTGCCAGATCTCTTTTGTTCTACGAAGAACTGGTAGTGGGTTTCATTATCCATACTGTTCAGACCACAGAAACGACTGATTTACCGCAAACCGTGTATTTGGAGTTCAAATCCAGCTCTAGCAAGTACTCACTGGCCAATGGGGACTCTCGTATTTGCGATGTCTCCACTGATGATGTTTCTGCCCTGACATTGGAGGTTTTCAGTGCAGTTGTCCAAAACCCCATAACATGTGACGTGGACGTGGATGGACTACGAACCACGACAATCATATGGAAATTTGAAGTTCCTGCTGGATACCCAAAGCACGACATGGCCGGTCACATCTCCTTCCATGCGTCTCTTGTCAATCCACACTTGCAAGTGCCTGTGCACGAGAATCAGGACGACAGTGGACGTACAAACGTGGAGTCCCCGTTACCAATTCAGACGGGAAACTTGTTGGAGGGACTCAACTTTTACATTTCCCAAAAACCAACAGAACACTTCCTGTTTTCTCCGAGAATGGTGACTTCAGATTCTCAGCCACAACCAGAGGCCGAAAACGAGACAATTGTCCATCTGGTTAATCTTGACCACGAAGAGCCTAATCCCATTGATTCAACATCTCTCAGCATACCCTTATCCATACCACTAATAGTGAAGTTGAGATCCACAAAGCCAGGAGGACGCAACGATATCCTTTTGAGCACATTGAGCATCGAGGCATCCAGCGAGTTGTTAAATTTTGTTGCGACTGACAAGGACACCTGCTACATACATATAATGGGCCTCGAACTTCTGTTCAGATCCGGAACAATCACTGAGCTTGGTCATCTATCGTTTCCTCGTCGTTGGCACGTAGATGACGTTGTCAATATCACCTACAAGCTCGTCAACAACGACTACTTGGATAGTCAGATGAAGCACGCTACTGGTGCTCCACCGAATACCTCGAGGCCCCTTCAGATCAACATGCGGCTTCAAATTCAGAAGTACGATTCACTCAGTGAAGAGTATGTCAATACCAGTAACGAGATCTCAACTCTGTGGTCGCCCATGCTTGAATTTGGGTTCTTGGCCCCACCCATTAGCACCGCATTGAAAACCTACAACAACAATTCCCATTTCCAAGTGCAATCACAGTTCAACTCCCTCGCGCCTTTAGTCAAGCATAACGGCAGCGTACCAAGAAAGACAGTAATGGTCAACAATGTTATTGGAGTTAATAAGTCGAGGCCGTCGCTTCCCTCCGCTTCGCCATCACTCTCCCTTGCTCCCTCACTACTCGCGCATCCTCCGTCTCCACATGTCAGGCAAGTTCCAAGCTCGAGTTCTTCTCCACTCCTCTCCTTAACGAGAGGCGGTCAGTTTCCGACGAAGAAGAGCATCAAGAGTGCTATGACACTACCTACGATTTCTTCGTCGGTTACCGTCAACTTGACATCAAACGTCACATCCTCCTTCGCTGGTCTTTTGCTCACATTTAAGGGAGATCTCAGCATAGAGCTCGGCAAGATTGTCACTTGGAAAGTCCAGGCAATTAACCAGGCAGGCCGTACGCTCAAACTTTCACTTATTGTCAAGAATCCTCGAAAGCGCCATTCCTTGTACTTACAGAATGATTCATCTAGTGGTGCTGCGCTGGGCAATATTTCATCTTCAAACATGCTATGTCCCGATGAGTCCGTGGACTCTATACAAATCTACAATAAGCTGCAGCTTTACACTCAGTACAACCTGTTGAAATTAGGCAGAGGTGGGGTGATTTTACTCACAAATGATGTTCGGCTTGGCCCAATTGAGCCGAACCAGGTGTTTGAGACCGAAATACAGCTCATTGGAATTGCAAAAGGAATCTTCAACTTGGATGGCTTGAGAGTGGTTGATCTCGGCACTGGAGACGGGGTAGACTTTGGTCGCTTGGTTGAAGTGTTCGTCATGTAATCTATAGAAAATGGCCGAAAAGATACAAACCGGTAGAAGATAAAAAGATCAATCTGAGTAGTAAGATACATTTAGTAATCTTCTTTTTGATTGCAGCAGAAAAAAACAAGGGGCGAGCTGGGAATTGAACCCAGGGCCTCTCGCATGTTTGTCTGTCAGTTCAGTGTGCTGAACCGTCGCCCAAAGCGAGAATCATACCACTAGACCACACGCCCGAATGCTATTGCTAAATAATCAAAGATCTTACTAGACAGATAAAATAAATTTATATGCATAAAAACGATAATTCAGCTATACCTGCTATGTTACAGTGACTAAAAAAACAGTTTCTCACTGAAAATTTGTTCTCTCGCTCAGAAATGCGGGTTTTTAGAGGCATTTAAGGTCATAGCATATTGCTGCGCCCGACCTCGTGAAGAAGTAGAAAATGAAGAAGCTTTGCAAAACAAGAGAGATACTATCAAATCACTCTAACATTACTTTCTCTAACTAGAAACTTTTCCATCCACCGCCTCTCTTTTCCTTAGTATGTGCATACCTCAGTTTCTCTTCGATATTGACGAGACTGCAGAATGATAGACAAATACCCCACAAAACTTCATCTGAAAAATAACCTCGAATCCTAGTTTATGAGCTTGGGCCAAAACTGGAAATTTGTATTGGGAGTTATCATCATAGGTGTAGTTTGGAGAATCATCATGCCCGACTCTGATTTTGTGAAATTGGCCGAACAGCAGGAATCTCCGAAGTGGATTCTTGCGCCAGAAGAGATCTTGCTGGCAGCCAAGCAGTACATTGCCGAAGAAATCGAGTTCAATGACCAGATTGCTGCCATTGAAGACCCTACCGTTGAGAATGTTCTCATTCCGACCGCAAACCGTGAGAACGAAAACTACTTTTTAGAAAGTCTGCTCACTTTCTACCAGCATGTGTCCACAGACAAGAAAGTGAGAGATGCTTCCACAGAGGCTGAGCAGTTGATAGATGAAAACTCGATCGAACAGAGCTCCAGAGTGGAGGTGTACAATGTGTACAACAAATTGTGGGAAAAAATCAAGGATTCCAATGAAACCGATCCAGAGACGTTGAAGTTTTTAGAGAAAACGGTGAAATTCTACAAGAGAAATGGGTTGGGATTAGAAGAGGATAAGAGGACGGAGGTGAAGAAGCTCAAGATTGAATTGAGCAACTTGTCCACTACTTTTTCCAAGAACTTGAATGAGGAGAACGATTTTCTTACTTTCACCGCTGACGAATTAGAGGGAGTTCCCGAGTCGGTAATGGAGCAGTTCGAAACGGTGGATGAGGACGGAGTGAGAAAGTTTAAAGTCACTTTCAAGTACCCAGACATTCTCCCGGTGTTGAAGTATGCCAAGAACCAGGAAACAAGAAAAACGGCTTTAATTGCCAACCTGAACAAGGTGCCTCAAAATGCAGAAATCTTGGACAACATCATCCGTATCAGATACAAGATTGCAAAGTTGTTGGGCTATCCCACGTTCTCGGAGTTTGTATTGGAAGAAAGAATGGCCAAGAATCAGAGAAACGTTTTAGAGTTCTTGGAGGAGTTGAAGACGAAGTTGCAACCCTTGGGAAAAGAGGAGTTGGCCAGATTGTTAAAATTTAAAAACGAAGACTTGAAGGCTAGAGGCTTGCCTCAACAGGATGATTACTATGCTTGGGATGCCAGCTTCTATGATAACTTGCTCTTGGAGAAGGAGTACCAGGTCGACCACCAGAAGATTTCAGAGTACTTTCCACTCGACCAGACAATCGAGAAGATGCTTGAATTCTATGAGACTTTGTTTGATGTCAAGTTTGTCAAGGTGGAGAACTCAGACCCAGAGACTGTGTGGCATGAAGATGTTCGAAAGTTCGCCGTTTTCCAGAACATCAAGTTCGGCGAGCCAAAATCGGAATTCAAAGGGTGGATTTTGTTTGATCTCCACCCTCGCGAAGGAAAATATACCCATGCCGCTCATTTTGGGTTGAGACCGGGATTCCAAAGGGCTAACGGAACCCGCTCTCCCACCTACTCGGCTTTGGTATGCAACTTCACTAAACCAAGCAAGAGCAAACCGTCCTTGTTGAAGCACAACGAGGTGACCACTTTTTTCCATGAACTTGGCCATGGTGTACACAGCTTGTTATCACAGACGAAGCACGCCAGGTTCCACGGAACAAGTGTTCCTAGAGATTTCGTGGAGTGTCCATCGCAAATGTTAGAGTTCTGGACGTGGTCCAAGGCTGAATTGAAGAAATTGTCTACTCATTACGAAACCGGCGAACCAATACCGGATTCTCTCATTGACCAGTTGGTCAAGTCGAAGCATGTGAATACTGGTTTGTTCAATTTGAGGCAGATGCATTTTGCTCTATTCGACATGTACCTCCACACCATCGACAACCAGAAGGACATCGATGGCCTTGACTTGACGAAGGTGTGGAACGAGTTGCGCGAAGAAATTGCCTTGATTTCGAATGGTGGTGTGACTAACAAGGGGTACGCAACTTTCGGCCACATTGCTGGAGGCTACGAGTCCGGTTATTATGGCTACTTGTATTCTCAGGTGTTCGCAACAGATATTTACTACACGCACTTCAAGTTGGACCCTATGAATGTTAAAAATGGTATCAGGTACAGAGACGTGATTTTGAAGAATGGCGGCTCCAAAGAAATCCTCGATATTTTGGAGGAGTTGCTAGGAAGAGCGCCCAACTCCGATGCATTCTTGCAAGAGATCTTAGGAAACTGAGATAAAATTAGCATCAGAAAAATTAGATAAAAGTTACAAGAAAGAAATAAAATGTCATGAATGCTTTTGAATTGACTAATTAAAAAATATCAGTAATATCACATTCATAATAAAATGCCCTGAGAATCAGACATCTTTCTTCAGCTCAGAGTATGGCTCGTACACAAAATCTTTCCTCAGGAAAAATCTGGAAGTGATCCAGTAGTGAACATGCGAGTACGGGTAAAAGACAGAGTTGAATTTTCCCCATCCCGAGTACCATGTCACACATCCTCCAAACAGAGAATCAAAGACAGAATTCTTCAAGCGATCTTGAGTTGTCTGGAACCATTCGTAGTATGCATTGGGATTCACGGAAACTGACTTGAATTTACCGTTGACAACAGGCTGAGCCACACGAGACACAAAAGCACATACATTCTCAATCGCCGAAACAACTGAAAAGTGACCGGTTGCAGAGTTCGGACCAGCAATAAAGAAGAAATTCGGACAGTCCCTCACCATAGCCGTCTTGTAGGCACTGGCACCTTCCTCATCCCACATTTTCTGAATGTTGATGCCGTTCCTGCCAATGGTAGTATACGATTGAGTGTAGGCAGTGTGAATGTTGTATCCAGTGCAAGCAATAATGATATCGGCATCAACAACCGACCCATCCTGGAGAACAATATCCCTCTCCCGAATTTCCTTGATTGGCGAGCCTTTCAAGTCAAGCTTTGGGTTCTTCAACGAAGGAATATAATTAGAGTCGTAGATAAGACGCTTGCACCCGAGCTTGTAGTCTGGCAACAACAAGTCATGATACTTCTGCGGAGCCAGCTTGACGTAATTCGTGGATTCTCGTGTGAGGTGCCACCGCAAAAGCCGTGAAAGATAGCCATCTCCGTGGTACAACGGATACCTTGACCCAGCAATCAAAGTGGCAAGCCATCTAACCAAGATCAATCCCACCCGTGTCCCTGAAAGAGCGTTGTATGCTTTGTAAGCCCAAGCTGGATGAGGTGGGAGAATCCAATGTTTCGATCGGAAGACCTGGGTGACAGACTTCACTTCCAATTCATTTAGCAAGGCTGGAATCACTTGAATAGCCGAACATCCGTTTCCTACTACCAAAACTTTCTTACCCTTGAAATCGACATCGTGATTCCAAAGAGCGGAATGCATGTATTCTCCATGAAATTCGTCTAGACCTGGAGCACTTAGTTGTACCGGATGAACCAAGGATCCCTGACAAGATAGTATAATCTTTGTCTTATGCTCATATAGCTGGCCCGACTTGACATCAGCAGCCAAAATGCTCCATAACCCTTCGTCATCATTCCATTCCATCTTGTGCACAGCGGTGCCAAATCTAGCATGCTTATCCAAATCGTGCTTTTTCACAATTTCCAATATATACTCTTCTATTTCATATTGAGGCGGATTCAAAGCGGTCCAGTTGTCGTTCAACTCGCTGAAAATGGAGTACCACAACGCTGGAACATCAGAGCCACATCCGGGGTAGGTGTTGGCCCACCAAGTTCCTCCCCAGTTATAGTGTTTGTCGAAAACAACAAAGTCGTCAATTTTCCAAAGGTTTTTACACATCAACGAGGAGTTTAAGCCCGCAAAACCAGCTCCGATCATCGTGACCTGAGAGGTGGTGGTTATCGCTGGCCCTTCTGTGTTTATGGGTAGAAATGAGTCGGGCCCCAATATCCTTATGGCGTCATCATGCGCAATTCTGAACTTCTCGGTCTCGATATGAGAGACTCTAGAGAGGTGAATCGTTGACATATTCCATTTGAACTGTGACAATAGACTGCCCGATTTCTTAAATTAGATCAAGGATTACTGCACCGGTTATGAGTGCACACTGATAAGAAGGATGTCTAAAGTGGGGTGTGATCAAATGAAGCGAATTGTCGTTTGAGCTAAAATTTATTACGAGAACTGAAAATCTTGGATTGCCGGGAATGTCTTTCTTGTGAATTTCGTGATGATTCTGCTGATGGTTGTGGTGGATGTCACATAGGACTAAGTACGAGTCAGATTAGACAGGAATTGGGTGCAACGCAAAGCCTAGACAAGATTCCTTTTCAAAAAAAAAAACTCTGGAGCCGACACAGATCTTCTTAGGAAGGGGCACTGTGAAAGAGTTCCAGTGCTGATATGCTGATGAAATAATTGGTCAGGCATAGGCTCCTTGTATTAAGTCGGGCTACGCAAGTAGGTCAGTAGATATATATATGGCAAAGTAAACAGTGGGCGGACAAGGTGACTAGCAAAATAGCCGAGCTTCCCGCAAAAGGGCCATCCGAAGAAGAAATTAAAACGAAAGGGTAAAGTGACACGTAAACGAACCACCGGAATAGTACAGAGCTCCATGAGTACTAGCAATCGTAGTCAAATCGAGTGCCGAAGAGGTAGACGGTCGTCACACAATGGCATACTTCAGATGAAAGTTAAGCACAGCCATAATCATGTGAGCATCCATACTGATAATCGGTGCCACATTGCACATCTTTGAATGGTGCATTAGTCCGTTGATAGGCACTCCAGACACCGCACAACTTAAAACCACCATCACAATCTGAATACACCTCGCACAGCTGCTTCTGGTATTAGACCATGTTAATCTACTCTGCTCCCAGACGCATGCCTTGAGGTAGTCCACGTTAGCGGACGAACAACCACAGTCAACCAGACATCCTTGAGTCACATATTCCTCAATCGAAACACCAATGCCAGCCATTGCAACAACTACTTCGCCGATACTAATACCGACATCGGCCCTTATCCCATAACCTATGGTCTACAGGATATCGATACACCTCTCGCTCCTCCCTCTCCACACCATATAGTGAGCGTTGCTCCCGTTCTGACCACCAAAACCCATGTGCCGCAACCTGATACTACGTAAACGTAACATCTTTCGAGGGACAGTTGACTCTCTTGCTGAAGCTGGCTGCGGTTCTCGCACCATCTATTTTGATCAAAATATGACTTTCTACAACAAGTTACCTACCACAGGTCAAAAGTCAGAATGTCGTGCAGGTTATCGATCAACTTGATGCCCAAATCAGTTAATGCCGTATAGTTAGGGTTAACACTTACGCATCCCTCTTATACAACACAACTTCGTCAAATACGGCCCGATGTTCCTTAGCCGCAGCGAAGCACGATAAGAGTAATAAGACAACGGAGAACACAATCATTTTACTTTTCATTATGTTGAGACCAGCAGCACCACCCTTATATTGATTGGCCTTCGCGTATGGCACCCCGCTGACACAAAAGAATGTCTCATTAGGACCCACCAAACCAGTATACTATGACTGTGTGCCAGTAACGCTGCATACCACTGGGACTGACTCCGACGCCATGATTTGGTGTTGAAACTGAATGCAGAAGAAGATATATCAATCGTTAGTTGAAATTTGACGTTCGTATTCCAGATTTAGGCCTTAGTTATACGAGACTCTTGGGTATTATACCTTGTCTCTCAACAGAGGAAGCTGGAGTTAGTAAACGAGAAAAATCTAATTTTTACAATTCCAGGAGATCCCGGGGCCATATTTAAACTGGTTTCTATGAAGTGGCAGCCGGAGAGCCGTTCAAGTCATAACCACTTTCGGAATAGATCTGTCCATTCAGGTGATTGACACTCTCGCATTATCTCAAACCGAAGGGCCGTGCCTGCACATCTGAGAAGATCCATTTGATCGACGTTTTATGTGTACGAGCTGACTATCAAGGAAATCTATCTACCATTCTAGATGCCCGCGAGAAAGTCTCTTGTCTCAATGCTAATTTAAAGATGCTAACTTAAAGAAGGCAATGAGACTGACTGGACTTCAAACACTGGCCTGAAGACGCATAACAGGATTCAGAAAACACTGATTGAAAGGGCTCCAAATGGGATCGCGCTGACCACTTAAAAAATACCTGAGAGATACGAAGATAGGAGCAGTGGTGACCATTTTCCATTCAGAAAGAACAAGTGATTTGTTTTAATCACGAGTTACTTTCAACATGGCATAATACATGACACTCCGATGTATATAGGAGGAAACCAATACCTCATAGGGATTTCTAATCTGTAACATGCGAGAAATTGTATCCACTTTCAGTATGATAGCTTAACGCACATACAGTATTTCTATAAAATACTGCCACAGTCAAAGTCACCTCATTGGAGGAAATTTTGCCATGCTAATCTATAACATACGATAATTTGACACCATTTTTCCAGTATCGGATATTCATTCCGGACAGACGGTATTTCTCATAGCAAATGTCCACATTCAAATTCATCCGGAATTCTCGCACAAACTCCGAAATCTATATTCTGAGATTTGGAATACAACGAATTGATTATGAAGATGCAAACAAGACGAGTTGAGCTATAAATTATTTTGTACTGACTCGAAATCGGACTGGAAAAAGAAATATATCCACTTGCGAAAGTTGAAAATCATGATACGAATTGGGAACATCCCACTGTGAATTGAAAGAGCTCTCCCATAGTTAAGCCCGCAGACTCAAGCCCGCAAAAGTGCTCTGAGCACGGTCGTGAAAATCGTCTCCTCCAATTGCCATGAAAATTTCCTGAAAACCCCAATAGTAGGTGTAAATTGCAAAAATAATAACAATGAGCCAGGTTCCAGCTTCATACAAGACCTGTGGCCCGAGTTATAGCCAAAAACAAATTATGCAAGGTTTTGATTTACCAAAAAAACATAAAAAAAATCTCTTCCAATCGCCTTGAAAAGTTGATATGTTATTAAGCCGGCGACGTCATTAGGATTGGCCTGAGCACTTTTTCGATTTAGGTCCTGGTTGTGGAGCTATAAGGTCCACAAGCTCACCATAGTTAAGCCATAGTTAAGCGAGCTCTCCCATAGTTAAGAATTAATTGTGCTTGCTACAGATATATTCACTGCTTTCAAGAAAATATTGTTGTGGTAATTATCTTTTCCAGAAGTTGGTTTACAAATCTTCCTACAATGAAATGTTTCATGGTAGGAAACATTCTCAATACCCGTCTATGACCTTGATCGAATCCCACCAACTTCACCATCGTATCTACTAATTTCCTCACATCGCTGATTTCGTTATGCCTGTAGACTTGTAAATATTTATAGTTAAGCCTCCTCAGCCAGGGTTTCAAAAGTAGTGAGCTTGGCAGTACCTTCGGCCCAAGATACACCGTTGTAGGTAATGTCCTTGACAGCCTTGACAATGTCTTCAAGAGAACCTCTCACCTGCTTGGTGGAGTCTCTCTCTCTCAAGGTGACAGATTGGTCCTTGACAGTGTCGAAGTCGATGGTGATACCGAATGGAGTACCAAGCTCATCGTTTCTGGCGTATCTCTTACCGATGGAAGCAGAAGAGTCGTCCACCTTGTAAGGAATCTGCTCTTTTCTCAAAACGGAGGTGATCTTCTTGACAAGAGGCAACAAGTCGGCATGAGAAGACAATGGAACAACCAACACCTTGGTAGGAGCAACCAATGGAGGTAACGACAAAACGCTTCTGTCCTTGTCCTCTGGTCTGGCCCAGAACTGGTGCTCGAAAATGGAGTAGATGATACGACCAATACCGAAGGAAGGCTCAATGACGTTAGGAACAAACTCACGGATATGCTCGGTTCTCTTGACCTTGGCGATTTTGACGAGTTCACCGTCAATTTCAACTGGGCTGTCAATACCGTCGACCTTAGCAACAATCTTGCCGTTGGCCTTCAACTCCTCAGCCAAATCCTCCAACTCACATTCGGTTCTCAGGGTCAAGAACTTCTGGACGGTACCGGCGTCCTTTCTGAACTTAGGACCGAACTTCTTCTTGTCGATGTCGACCTCGAACTTCTCAACGGTGATTGGCTCTGGCAATGCCTCTCTGACAACCAACTTCTCGTTGGTTCTCTTGGCATGAACACTCAAGTCGTAGGCAGATCTGTCTGCACAGCCGACACACTCGATCCAACCATAGGAAGAATGCAACTCGGCATCCCAACAGTCGGAGGCGTAGTGGGCCATTTCGTTGGACAAGTGCTGTCTAAATCTCAATCTAGATGGGTCCACACCGATCTTCATCAAGAAACCGTAGATTCTGGCGATGAAGTAACCCAAGGTCTGGTTGTCGACCATACCCGACTCCACAGCCTCGCCGATGGTCTTCTCGACCAAAGCGTTGGAACCAGCCTCCTGGACATCCTTAGGCAAGAAGCTCAACTTGGTGTCCTTGACTTCGTCGAATCTTGGGTGGTTCTTGTTTTCTGGATCAACAAAGTGCTCAATTTCGGCCATCAAGAACTCACGGACTCTCAACAAACCGGCTCTTGGCGAGATCTCGTTTCTAAAAGATTTACCGATAGAGGCCGAGGCAAAGGGCATCTTCTCGTTGTTGCATTCCAACAACTTGGAGAAGTTCAAGAACTGACCCTGGGCAGTCTCTGGTCTCAAGTATCCCTTCAACTGTCCCGATGGACCGATGGCGGTCTCGAACATCAAGTTGAACTCCACTGGTGGCTCCAAAGGTCCACCGGTAGCTGGGTTGGTGATGTTGTACTTGACAATCAATTCGCTCAAGTCCAGGCCAGAGAATCCGTCAATCTGGTTCAAAACGCTCTCGTACTCGGCGACAACCTCGTCGTCCAACTTGATGTTCTTGATCTCCTTGACCTTCTTCTTTCTCTTCTTCTTGTCCTCGTCTTCCTCCTCGCTAATAGCCTGGCCTCTGGCGGCCTTGTCACCCTTCAATCTGGCCTCCAAAACCTCCTCAACCAAGTGGTCTGCTCTGAAAATTTCTCCGGTCTTCATGTCTCTACACATCCAGTCAGCGAACTTATCGACATGACCAGAGGTCTTCAACACCTCGTGGGGGGTCAACATAGTACAGTCGACCTCCAACATGTCTTCTTCCAAAATAAAGTGCTTTCTCCACGTATCGACGATGTTGGCCTGGAATGCACATCCTGGAGGACCGTAATCGTACAAACCGGACACACCACCGTAAATTTCAAACGCTGGGGCAAAGAAGAATCTTCTCTTCAACACCTGCTCCAAGTTTTCTCTGGAGAAGGGGAACGGCGATTTCGTAGACATTTTTGCTTTGTGAACCACGCTAGTGACGCTCTTTCTTAAATGTTGCAACAAGGTGATAATTGAGTCGACTAATTGTGAAGTTACGAGGATTTTTTTCTACGGTGGGAGGTCACATGACCATGTGACTCAGAAATCTTAGTCGTTGTGTGGGGGAGGGGCGAGAGGGTAGTTTATTGGTTGGATTAGTCATTGTCGCTGTCGGAGGAAAATTTTGCTATTCTCTTTTTTTTTTTCGAATCGGCTTCAGTTTCCGATTTTTTTCTTGGGGTAGGTTTTCAATGTCTGATGTTGGTATTGCACATAGAACTGGCGTCTTCCACAGGCTCTGACTGGCATTTCGCTACTAATAATCACTGGAACTTAATCAGGTTTTTTTCTTTTTTTTTTTTTTTCCCGAAATTTTCCTAAGAAAGTAGCTCAAATGTTGTTTTCACCTATTCTAGAACTATTTAAAGGCAGTACAGATGGGTATGACATAGCGTATCTCTTTTGTACCAAGAAACGGAGAAATGGCACCTAAACAGAATGTCTCGGTCGAACTTCATAGTCTCAATGTATTCGTCACTCCAATGGGCAGCAATTTCTTCGCTGTCTCTTTAATGGTAGGCTAAGAACGTAGACTGCGCTGGAAACGAAAGGATTGCACCCGATGTTTACCTCACGCTATAGACCAATCCAGGTTTATCCTCACTTGAGTCATTTCTAGAATGTAAAGTTTCCACATTACAATCGAAGAGATAACCGTTTGCAGTTTGTAAAGCAATTCTGATTTGCTCCTCGAATAAAATCCAGTACAAGCAGCAAGGATGTCAGAGAAAGACTATGTCGCCTTTTTTTTCGCCCTTTGAAATGTTATTTCAAAACTTCCAAGGTAAGAATTTCATGCCATGCAAATTTGAGCTCTGAGTGCTGCAGTGAAGATCAAGCACATTTTGCAGCCAATGCGATATCGACCAAGTTCTCTGAATCTGGCATCATGGATTCCCTTCTTACTACCAATAAATATAAGTATGGGGAACAAGTGTCTTGATAAGTATTGCATCTGGATGGAAGTAGGTAAAAATGTGATTCTGTGGCACAGTGCGATCTAAAGGTGTGATCATCTGATTTTGCATCCAATTTCCTCAATCAAGTGTTACGTATGGAAGATAACATATCCATTTTCGACAGCAATATCATACCATTCGGGCCCATATTAGAAACTGGAATCCTGGGAAGAGTACGTGATGACTTTTATTAGCAGACTAACAGTCTCTATGCAAATGTCAAATCGTACGACAGTGGAAGTAAAATCATTGAAAGCTGAGGAGCACCATCACCATTTTACAGCAGCTAGTGGCGATATTCTGTTGGTCGTGATTTACTCTTAGCTGATTGAGTACCAAGCAATTAAAAGTGTTTCAAGTGAAGCTTGTAGAGGTGACGACGTCACAAAGCAGCACCATCTCCTATCAAGACTTGTAGAGTCCAGATATAATGTGGCCGTTTGGCCTAACGTCCAATTGTATGTCCCCATTCTCCACCACTAGCAAGGACCACATATAGGCAACCACGGATCACAGCATCTTGAAGTTTGCAGTGTCCTCTATGAACATTTCCTCGTCATACCCGTCGTCGTACACATTATCGGACTCGATAAAAGATTTCAGAAGAATGACAATTATTGTGATGACACAAGTGACGCCAAACACCTTGTCGAACCACTTGTCGATGAACTCTACTTCGGTTTGCATGCCATCAACGCTGGATGATAAAGACGTGGAGAGCGAGAGGATGCGCAGCATCAGCTTTGCAGTTTCTTCTGGCAAATTGGTCCGGATAAGAAGTGCGGTAGCAATAACGTAGATGGCTAGAAACTCACTCACCACCAAGTTTTTGAGCCAGCTTTTGACGCTGGATGAAACAGTTGTGGTAGTAGTAGGAAGAAAGCGCCCCAACGACTTGAACGTAATGAGAACGTTTTGAAATGAACAGACAAAGAGTGAGCCCGAAAGAATGAAATTCACCTGGTTGATTAGCTGAACTTCCGACATCGGAAGATACCCAAAAACAGACTGGATGATCTTGGCAATGGTGATGGCCAACGCATCCTTGGTGTTCTTGTTGAGAGCCTCATCGGAAACCTCCTTCCCATCATTCATAATGCCTTGTGAGCTCCGAAAGTATTGGTATGGGAGTCGGACGAGAAACAGGTTGAAGATGCGGTAGACACAGTACAATGCAAACGCAAATTCGAACGCCTTAAGTAACTTCTCGAGTACCTTGTTGGATCTGGGCGTGTCCTTTTTCGAAAAGAGGAAACGTTGAAGCTCACGGGTCAAGTCGCTGTAGATCAGAGATTTGAGGTGCTTGAGAGACTCTATTTCGTTCTTGAGCTCTTCTTCCTCGGCATTACCTCCAAAGCTCGATAAACTGGCAAACGACTGCACTTTGTTGAGAAGCTGCTGGCCACTTCCTTTAAGCAGCCTCATGTCTTCTGAAGCAGAATCATTGTAAACGGTTCCGCCGGTAGTCACCAAAAGAGCATCGAGCTCACTTTGTCTTTTGTTGATAAGCATTTTCGTGGTGTTATAAGACTGAATCAAATCATTCAACTGAGTTTCTTTAGCTTTCGAGGTCACTGCTGCATTTCCCTTATGAGAGCCACGTTCGGTCCAGAATCTCCGGACCGGAGTCAGAGCACAACCGACTCCCGATAAAATGGCGGTAATAGTGATTCCAGTAAGGACCACCTCGTTGGTTTTCCTTTCAATGAAAGATTTCTCTGAGATGGCGCCCAACGCGTTGACCAACGCGCCTATTTTGTGCAAGAAGAAGAACCACGCTCCACATAAGGCAAAAGTGGATATCGTCCGCAAAACAGAGGTAGGTGAACGGTCCGAAAATGTCGGAAGTAGGTCCTGATTCACGTATAAGCTGACGACAAGCAAAGGCTGGATCATCGACACGAGAACCACCAAGGTACAGATACCAAAACGCAAGAACAGAACGTCTGCTTCGAAAAGACCCACCAATTGGGCCATGAACACCCCTACCAATTCGATGGAGAGGGCAGTTGCAAGAGAAAAGATCGCTCCCACAACCCGATGGATATTCTTCTGATGAAGCTCTGCGTAAGGCTTTGTCGCCAGAGTGGCGAGCTTTTCCTCGTCCAATTCGTCGTCCACATTAACATGGAGAAGCGTGCATCCGTACTTTTCGTTGGCTTCCTTGCCTATTAAGTCGTTAATCTGGGACTTGGGCACATAGCGTCTGTTTGTGTAGTTCCGTATAATTTCGTGGTTAAAAAAGAACCTGTAGGACCATCCGCATAGAAGTATGAGGATCGATCCAAGTGGTATGAGCTCGACGAGTGTGGTTAGAGTTGCCATTGGCCGTCTAAAGAAGTAGATAAGTTCCAGGTAGTTGTTGGTACTGCAGGAGACACGCATTAGGAAATTAGGCCGATATGTGGAAGACAAAGGATGAGAGTAGGGAGATGGCGAGAAAGAGATTAGATGACAAGAAAAGAGTAGATGAGAGAATCGGCTGCATTGATTTCTAATCCCTCGTTCATCCTCTTTTTTTTTTTTTTTGTTTTCGTTTCAGACTGCTATGTATGCTAGTACTGCTCAGTGTATGCGACGTACTGGTCAGTTAATACTAGTGTTGTATTTGTCTTAGAGTTGTTTGTGTGAAAGAAAAGGATATCGAAATGTTGATGAAGATGTGGAACTTTTCGGGTAAAATAAAGTCAGACCTGATGATTCCAACATGTCCAATCATAGAGATATCGGGGCTGCGTAGATTCGGCAGGCCACTTGCTTTCGCAGCAAATCAACCAGCAAGGAAAAAACACACATAAGGTAAGATAAAAAGAGAACAAAGAACGCAAATAAAACAAGACAGAAAAAGGAAAAGAAACACAAACTCAATCACCTATTTTATCTGCTTTCACCTCTCAATCCCACAAAAGCTCCCATCCCAACTCAAGGCCCTATTATCTCATCCTGCACACACCCAGGCACTCACACTACAAAATTTTTTAAACGTCCATACCGATTCCAATACTCTCCAGCCAACATGCCGATCATGCGTTTGAGAGCAGAAAAAAAGATGAGGAAGCACCTCATAGAGCAGATGAAGGCTCGTAAGGTGTTGGGCTCGCGTCTTGCCCAGGGCTATAAGACCCAGGAGGAGCTCGCCCGGCTCAATTTGGCTCCTCAGGTCTACATGTTCAAAAACCTATTCTCTGGCCAGGTTCTATACTCCCAGGTTCCGGGCTACCACCAGGACCAGATCGATGCACAGTTTCTCAGACCAAACTGGGAAAACAGGAAGCCAAGCAGAAGATCCGACTTGTGGAAGATTATGTGTGTGGTGAACTTCGCCAACTACGACTATGCGGTGGCTGCCTATGATGGGTTGTTACATTTGAGAGAGGCCAGAGACATCCACTTGAAGACGGAAGCTAAGGCCATGAGAAAGAAAGATGACGAGGGAAACACCTGGTACTCTGGACAGTACAGACCCACCCATGCACAGGAGGCCATTGCCGATTTGGCGCATGTGATCGACGAGTTCGAGTTGGAGAACACCACTGCATTCTGGGAGTCGTTGTGGAGAAAGGGCGAGGACGAGCACTGGAGAAATGACTTGGTGATGCACGAATCGTTGCCAGTGTTCAACCCGAAGTATCAGAGTGTTTTGTTGGAGGAGATGAAGGACATGGCATTGGCTGAGTTTGCTCGGATGAGAGAGGTTGAGGCTGACGCCGCTGAGGCCGAGGTTGTAGCATAGATTCTGTAAATAGTAACATACAATAGGAAGGATATGATGTAGGTAAATGAGGATAATGGAGTGTGAGGTGGATTGTGAAGTGTGAGTCGATATCTCGAGAAGCCTAGAAGTGTTGTACGAGGCTTCTATGATCTTGAATCGAGGATGTGACCGGCAGAGATAAATCGAGCTTGGTTAGAGTTGGAAGTCATTTAGAGAATTTGGGGTACTTATACGAATCGTCCAACCAGGTGGTTGTAGAGGGACCTAATGCAGTGAACAGCAATTGAACTTGAATTTTGAAGGCAGCTACGTTTGTTCCCCTACCTATCAGGATGATGTATTCCGGTTGCAAAAGATTCATGAACTAGGTCAATATCAATAAACCTAATGATGTTCAATAATAACATTGTAGAAAGGCGGGAGGACATTGAAAACTACTAAATGGAGCTTCTCTGCTGCTCACCAACTGGATATCATCTTGACTCAATAATTGATCTTGCGGTTCGACTCATTCAGGTAATTGCGAATGTCTACGGATGGAACTATAATGACATTTGGCAGTTTCATACATAGCAAACTGAAATTTCTTGAACCATGCCGAATCCAAGATCAAGATAATAAATCCCAAACGGTACTTAATCTTACAAGCTCAAAAATACTTTGCATCTCACCTCCTCCGGTTAATTGATCCTACAGTCTGTGCGACCAATTCCATCGGACCCATCAGAGACTTCAAACTTTACATTCGAAACATGATTTGAAGAAGATGTGGAGGACCGCTATTTACAGATACCGAGGGCCCCTGACTGCTTCCCCTGTGAGAGAGGTTGACAATCCACCATTCACAATCCTCTATAATAAGCCATAGACTATAGTCTCTTCATTAACAAGTTATAGAAAACATCTCCACATCTCCCCAAGAACATACTAAAGACTTAAACGCCATGAAAATCAAACAAAACTCAACTGTCGCTCTAGTTCGTTGCTGGCTCCCCCGAATCGTAACACCAGCCTTAGTTCATGGGTACACATCCATATCTATCGTAACTATGGCTTTCATCCACGAGCTCATAACAAGGGCCACAGTCAGGCCATTTCAAGAAATTCCCAGGCAATTAGCCCTGTCAGAATTACAATCGATTCCAATACAGAAAAACACCGATTTTCCGTTCTTCGCAATCCTCTATTTCCTCCTCTCAACCCACTCCATTTCTCCACACTAATGCCCACTTGAGAAAAGTCCGCCGTGCAAAGCCCGCCTTGTAAGAGCCCCGCTCAACACCCGTACATCCTGACCACACCTGCCTCATTGGGACAGTTCCGACGTTCGGCCCCGCCAAGTCGGTTCTATTATATTTTACAAATTTGCCGACAATAAGACGTTGCTCCTTCAAAACACCTGGTTCTCTTTCACTGAGTGTCTCATACTAATCCGCTTGTCCACTCACACACTTCCCTACCAAATTCGTCCACCACATCTCCCTCCATGTCCACGGATTTCTACTACAGAAAGCTTATGGGTAATGGCACGGTGGCTTCCAAGTTCAGACTCAACATCTCGCAGTCGGACGGCGGAAAACCACAAACGAGCGATCCCGAGAACCTTCCGCTTTTCCTGGAACCCTCTTTTGAGACCGGCGAAACCCATCATCGCTCTAATTGCGTGAAGTGCTACCGACTCAAAAAGAAATGCTCAAGAACATACCCACGCTGCTCGTATTGTATGAAAACAGGTTCACAGTGTGACTACGTCGACCGCCGAAATAAGCGCCGCAAAAAAGCGCTGGAAAACGCCGATTCCGATCCGCTGGAGGCATCGTCTTCTGTCCCCATCGCATCTTTGGTGCACAGGGAGGAAACAGAGGAGCTGTTCCGTCATATCGATCTTCCGGCCGTCGATAATGGAAGCATCGTGGTTAGCAACGGCTTAAGCAATACTAAGGCTTCAAAACGCGGTCGAAATGGCCACGAACGGCCAACTCTGCCTGAAGCATTCAGCTCGTTGCATGGTCGCATGATCAGATCGTCAGCACCGGCTGGCGGTCGCCAGGAATTGCAACAACAGTTTCTAGTTGTGCGTGCCATCGAAGATGTGTCACTTCCGCAAGCGTTTGCCCACACTTTCTTTGCGAACTACGAGTGGAAGTATCCTTTTCTCGGCCTGAAACTGTTCTTCACCAAGTTCAAAGACATAACATTCACCAACGAAACATTCGTCAGCATAGACGTGTACTTGGTGATGGCGGTGGGATGCATTCTCTATGACTCCAACAACAACACTCAGTATTATCTGGACTTTTTCAGTGACAAACTTATCGAGTCGATTGTGGACGTCATCAGCCACGACATCCGCTCCGAAGAAGATTGGCACACTGTCCATTTGCTTATTCTTTTGTGCATTTACGCCATAAACGTCAGCAACAGCAAATTGGTCTGGGACATGGTTGGCTACTTGAACAGGCTCCTTATATTTCTCACAGACTTCAATGGAAAGAACGAATGCATACGCAAGCGATGCTTTTGGTCTATCTTTAATTTGGATAAGGAACTCTCGCTTATGCTCGACAAGCCAAGTCAGTTCATGCCCACTCAGATCATCAAGGTGGAATCGTCTTTCGAAGACTCGTTAGACGACGGAGAAAAGGAATCGCTAGCGGCACTCATGAAACAGGCAGTGGAGATTCATCTTTTGCAGGACAGGATGATTTCCCTCAAATTGGGACTACTCGAAAGGCTGCCTGAGGCACTCACACAGTACTCGAGTGATTTGGACAAATGGAGGGTGGCTATTCTGCTGTTGATTCACCTTGAGTATGCCGACCAGCCGCTACTTCAGAACTTTATTGGCTTGGTCAACTTGGACTACTACTACTTGCTCATTGAACTCGACCAACTATCGTCGACACAATCTTTCCAGTTCACCCTTCAGTTTTTGTCCAACTCGTTTAGTTTGCTTTTGAACGAACAGTCTGTCAAGAAAGGAGTGGTGGGCACGTCCTTGTACTCTTTATTCTGGTTCAACAAGTTTTTTAGAGTTGTGGATTTCAATCTCGAGTCGCTTTCGAAAATCCTTAGAGAGAATCTACCTCCAGCAGAGTTGAGCGTTGTGTTGGCGGAATTCAACAGCAACCTACAGTTGATTATCAATCTCCTCAAGTTTCTTGTCAACAGCACACATCGGCCCAAGCAATACATAGAGAAACTCAATGGGTGTGTCAACAAGTTGTCGCTGTTGAATGCAAAACTTATGGGGTTCAACAGTCTTGGAGCTGGAGCAGAAGAGTGGGCAGCATTGGCCAAAGAGGTCGAGGCAATTATAGCATAGAAGTACATGGATCGGGATACTGGTGGCTATTGTAGAGAGCAGATGACGAGTATTAACTAGATATAGGAAGGAAAATAGCTAGACTTGTCTGAATATTCGTATCCAGTATCTTCCGTTCGCATCTTTAATCCCAGTAATCGCATCTTTGGTTTTGCGTATTCGCCTCAATCCAAATTGCATGTAAGTCACAGAAACGATAATATGAATATAAATATGTGAAATCATTCACGGTGTAGCTGGATAGCATAAAGTTGTTCTCTAGATTGAAGGTCACAGTTTCACGAAATTAGCTTCTCAAAATCACTTAAGGCCTCCTATTGCAGTGGTCGAGACATTCTCTTCACAAGCAAATACACCAACGGCATATCTGAAATGAATCTAAAGTGATTGAATAATGACTCTATTTAAGAATAGCCGTTGCATGAAAGTTCAAATTGCAATTTTATTCGCTTCCAATACATTGTCCTCGGGCCTCTTCGAAGATGAGATGAGCGCATTGAAAAGGGAAACGTACCAAGCTAGATGAAAAGACGGAGAACAAACTAACTAGACGAAGTAATTCGCAGCTTCAACCCAAATAACTTATTCGCAGCCTCAATCCAATCTTATTCGCACCGAACATCCCCACCTACCCTTGACTCATACCATCGAATGCCCACAAATTTACACGAGAAAACAAACAAAAATAGCTGCAACAACTAATATCATCAATAATTGCAAATTCGATCTCCCAGAGCAAAACTCGCTAATCCACTACAAACCTCTCCAATCACTTTTGGTGCACGCACGCCAGTGGCGATACCTCAACAACTCCGCTACCACCAATTACTCCACACAAATGCCACCAAAATCAGACTGGGACAAGTACGTCGCACCCACCGACGACGATGAAAATGACAACAAAGTGCAGCCTCTCAGTGAGGGCGACATTCAGGTTCTAAAAACGTACGGAGCTGCGCCCTACGGCAGCCAACTAAAGCAAATAGAGAAAGACCTCAAGGACATTGAGGAGCGGATCAAGGAGAATATCGGAATCAAGGAGTCGGACACCGGATTATCGGCACCTCATTTATGGGATGTGATGGGCGACAAGCAGAGAATGTCCCAGGAACAGCCGTTACAAGTGGCCAGATGTACCAAGATCATTGAGGCAGTTAACCCCACGCCACAGATGGGATTGCTCGCCAATGCAGACAACAAGCTGAAGTACGTGATCAACATCAAGCAGATCGCCAAGTTTGTCGTCGGGTTGGGCGAAAGAGTGTCGCCTACGGATATTGAAGAAGGCATGAGAGTCGGAGTCGACAGACAGAAGTACGAGATTCAGTTGCCCCTTCCCCCTAGAATTGACCCCTCCGTCACCATGATGACAGTGGAGGAGAAGCCAGATGTCACATACGGAGACGTCGGCGGATGTAAGGAGCAGATTGAGAAATTGAGGGAAGTGGTGGAGCTTCCACTTTTGTCGCCAGAAAGATTCGTCAAATTGGGAATTGACCCTCCAAAGGGTATCCTCTTATACGGTCCGCCAGGTACGGGTAAGACGCTTTGTGCACGTGCCGTGGCCAACCGTACCGATGCCACTTTCATCAGAGTTATTGGTTCGGAATTGGTGCAGAAGTACGTCGGAGAGGGCGCTAGAATGGTGCGTGAGTTGTTTGAGATGGCTCGTACCAAGAAAGCGTGTATCATTTTCTTCGACGAGGTTGACGCTATTGGAGGTGCCAGATTCGATGACGGTGCTGGAGGAGACAACGAGGTGCAGAGAACTATGTTGGAGCTTATCACACAATTGGACGGTTTCGATCCTCGAGGTAACATCAAGGTGATGTTTGCCACCAACAGACCCAACACATTGGACCCTGCATTGTTGCGTCCTGGCCGTATCGACAGAAAAGTGGAGTTCTCGCTTCCTGATTTGGACGGCCGTGCCAACATCTTCCGCATCCATGCCAAGACCATGAGTTGCGAAAAGGGAATCCGTTGGGAGTTGATTTCTCGGTTGTGTCCCAACGCTACGGGAGCCGAATTGCGATCTGTGTGTACGGAGGCTGGTATGTTTGCCATTCGTGCCAGAAGAAAGGTTGCTACAGAAAAGGACTTTTTGCAGGCTGTCGAGAAGGTGATCAAGGGCAACTTGAAGTTCTCCTCCACGTCGGAGTACATGCAATACAACTAGGAGGCCCAATACATCATCTATTAAGAAGTTTTTATGTAAGCAGCTAGTCCCACCACGATACACATCCCATACCATCCGTTTGGCACGATGCAATCAACGCATAAGGCGGTGCTTTATTCTCTCCCTCTTCTAGTCCCAATGCTTCCGAGCTCGACTTCGGTTTAATGTTGACAAACACTTCCTCCTCCACCCGGAACCGAATCTTCTCGTTCAAATCGATGTACAATTCAGTTTCCAGGTCGGGCTGCCATACCCACGCCTTCTCTACGGGCTTAAACACGCAGCTTTCGAATAGATAGTCCTTGGGGATGAAAATGTCGTCGAAAAACTCCATCCGGACTTTGATTCCTTCGCTTGTACAATCAGTAACCCAACCAGTCAAGATTTCTCCAATAAAGGGCTTCCACACCACTATTCGGAACTTGACTTCAACGTATGCACCCCCGTCTCCCGGCCGAAGAAGCCCGTCTTTGATATCCAGAAGATCCCATACAGATACGGCTAGGCCCAAGTTAGAAATGACTTTGTTGGAGAATTTCTGGTGGAGTTCATCTTTCAAGACTTTGTGAATGGGTGTAGCGAAGGACTGTGGTGGTACACGGACCAAGTCGGAAAGTTCCGAGAGGATGAACATTGGTTGTTGTGTGAGGTATAGGAGAAGGAGGTTAAGGCGATGAGTATATTTTTCTGGCTACTGCACTGGGTACAATTGGGGCAGTTGGAAAAGGGAAACGGGAGGGTTTTCGAATGATTTGAGAGTGTTGTTTGTAGTTTATGATTGGAGTACACTTGTTTTTCTGTTAACTTTTTTTTATAAAAGATATGGCTCCAATTGGACTGGTTGTGTTTGTGCCTTGGGCATCTGGAGTGTAGACTGCGAAAGCGAATACATAGACAGATTCTGTGAGATTTGAGATTCTGAGAGTAGAGACCATTTGTTCTTCGGGAAATTTGGATTCTTTTGGTTTTTTTAGCGTCATTTGAACTCAGAGTACTTCTTGCTATTTGATTTTTACGGCAATTACTCCCCTTTCACTGCTGCCTTTTCATTTCTGCCATTCCACTACAGTCTACCATGTCTCTGAAACCAGACATTGTCAAGAAAAAGAAGATCTACACATCCAAACTGTCTGATCGACGTCTAGCAGGTGGAAAGAGACCTGAGGTTTATCTCCACAGCTCCAAGTCAACAGCAAGACATCTCCAGCAGACAGAAAACTGGAACCCCAAGCATTTCCGACTCTTTGTGGGAAACTTGGGTCCCGAGGCCACCGATGAGATGCTCCAAAGTGAGTTTTCCCGCTACGAAAGTGTCAGCAAGGTGAAGGTGCCTGTTGATCCCAAAACTAAGAAGAACAAAGGCTACGGCTTTGTTGCGTTTGCTAGTTCGGATGACTACTTGAGAGCCTTTCGAGAAATGAATGGAAAGTACGTGGGTCAGAGGCCGGTTCAGTTGAAGCGAGCAGAATCGAAAGTTAAGGGGAGGTAAGATATTATCAGGTCATGCCGGGGTTTGCGAGGGTCGGGGACTTTCAGAGAACTTCATGCCCTTGAGGAAGTCTGTTAAGAATCGTGGAAGTTTAATGCCAGTTGGAATAGTTATTGCCTGTTAATCGTGACTGTAATCGAATTTGGTGGGAAACAGCACATTCTTGTGACCAAAGCGGAACTGGTGATTGTTAACAGAACAGGTTAGTATTGGATTGCCAGACCGCTCATTCACACAACACACCATGGGCTTGTCAATATGAGAATTACGGGGAAAATCAAGTTTGAAATTGAAGACATCAATACAATTCTTCGGTCTTGACGAAGCGATAGGTCGCAGATCTTCGTTGTACACGCTATAAACTTCATCCTTAGATATGTTCATAAGATCTCTCAAGGACAGCACATGATTGATTGAGTTGTCGGCGCACCGTTCGACAATATACAATGATTCTCCAGTTTTTTCTGAAGAATACCGTGTCAATTATTGGTCTATATATGAATGATCATAAGAGAGTGACACATGGTGGACTGTCAACCCCTGTCACAGACGGAGCACTCAGAGGCCGCCAGTACAATTGCCCGAAGTGTTTCCCCACATCATCTTCAGATTATAGTTTTAATGTAAAGATTTTCGCAAAAAGTGGAACGATCAATCTCCAGTATGTGATGGATTATTCCAGTGTATCTGTGCAATCGAATCTGCGCAATCGTATCTATGCGCACTAATCAAAATCGACCATGTCTTCCTCTGCTAGTCACTTTCAGCCCGAAAGAGATTCCTCCCTGAGACATGACAAATACTATTGACAACGCCACGGAGATTTAGGTCACATACGCCACCAGAATCCTGTCTCAGAGCGGTGATAAGCACTTGCGGCGGAATCATGCGCGGAGATATTTTTGCGGCCAAACGTGTACATGGTTTGCTGACATATCTGTGCCGACAAACTATTTGGTAGTCCCAAGTGTCACAATGGAGATATTAATTTCAATTTGTCATCCCCGAGTATTAAAGAAAGGTAAACTGATGGAATGTAGTAGCATCATCGAATAGAATTCAAAAAAAACAAGAAACAAATCAAAAATGACGACCACGTACATTATCACAGGTGCCAACAGAGGAATTGGGTTCGAATTGGCCAAAATAATCTCTGAAGACAAGAACAATGTTGTTGTTGCAACTTCTCGCTCTTTGGACCGTGCAGACCAACTCAGAAACTTGAAGAGAGAAAACATTGAAATCATCCAATTGGACGTCAGCGACTCTTTAGAAAAGGTCAAAGAATCGTTGAGCCAGCTGAAAGTTTTGGCCGCCAATGGAGTTGATGTCTTTATTCAGAATGCTGGTATCTACGTTGGCGGTTCCGATTCGTCCTCCACCGAGCCGCTTGAGAACTACACGAAGCAATTCGACGTCAATGCACTTTCTTCGGTGAGATTTTACCAGGCTATATATCCATACTGGACTAGAGAACATGCCGGTGTCACCAAGAAGGCAGTGTATATCTCCTCCATCCTTGGCTCCATGGGAGGTTTCCTTCTTCCATCATTTGGTTATGGATTGTCGAAGGCAGCTGTGAACTTCCACACAAAGCATACGGCCTTCGAGCATTCCAATAGCGAAAGTCCAGTTTTGAAGAATTCCATCTCTGTCAGTGTGCACCCAGGAGTCGTCACCACCGACATGGGAGCCCCAGCCGTGGAGAAATTTAACCTTCACGATATTGCCATTACTCCTCCCCAAAGTGCTGAGAGTCTTGTGGAGTTGGTGGAGGGTTTGAAGCTGGAAGATAACGGTGCGTTCCTTAACTATGATGGAAACAAGCTTGAGTATTAGAGAAAATTTTCTCAACTCAGTGTTGTGTCTAAGAAGTTATATACTTATAATCGGGGTCACTGTTTTAAGTCCCCTTGAGAATTGACAAAAATACTTCGTATCTCGTAGAATATGAGACGCAATCGAGAAATGTTGGAATATTTCAACTGTAAGTAGGCAAAAAAAGACAACAACGAATCTAGCTTTTCAACTGATTCTTAGGGAACGTTGATAGACTCTCCAAGGGATAGGCATCCCATGATGAGAAATCCCCGTACCTCGTAACAATCGTAGCAATAAAGAGGCACCTATAATGCTTTTTGCAACTAAATTCATGCTGTTAACTGTGGGAACCAATCGCTACTTGAACTCCAAGGTTCAAGGCAAGTTTATGCTTTCGGACCTGAGCTTGAACATTATGAGGCTTTTTCCAATCTCTTTTCCCATTTCCACCATACAAAATGCAGCTTCTTCTACTGTTGAGCATATTCTAGGCGAAAGGTACAGTGCACTACCAATATGAGTGTGGCTGGCTCTTGAATATGATTTGGTAGGTGACAAATCTCTTATCATCCAGTTAGATAGATAAGAAGGCAAAATTTCCATACAGCTGGGTAGAGAAGAATCCACCATTATGTTCTCAATCTACAAAAGTTGAGTCAAATCTATGCTTAGTACTAGACATTCCATTTACACTAGGGTTTTATGCCATTGTTCTCAAGAGCAACAAAAAAAACGATTTCTTCTGTGTTCCTAGTGAAGACTATTTCCTCTGAGTGGACTAGTAACAGATTTACTAATTCTTGTTCTAAAAGGATTTCCCTAATTGAGAGCTATTACACGTTCCCAATCCTCTCTCAACCGAGCTGATCCTGTATAACGATCTAGAAATCTTTAAAGCTTCACCACTACACTTTTACAGAAACCTCTAATCGCAAACCCATCTCGATGTTGGTTAATCGACTAGGCCTCAGGCCCATGCCGCTCAAGTGGGCACCTAGCTTCTATTTTGCCCGCTTAAACTCCAATTTGCCCCAGAACTTCAACCCAAAAAAAGACTTACCCAGTCAAGGAGAATGGAAGCACTTGAAACAGCACATTCCTGGCGAAGCTACCCAGACGAACGAATTGAAAGACCGTATTCCAAAGTTCCCTCTCACCAAGGAAAATGTTCCTACCCTATTGCCTCGTCCCGGTGTGCCACGAGTGGGCCCGAAGATGACTTTTAGACAGGTCATACAGATATTGAAAAGCAAGTCTAAACCTGAGCTTATTTATGAGGCAGAACCTCATCGACTTTATTTCCTTGCTTGCTTCTGCTGTGCCATCGTCTTTGCTGTGTATGGATGTGTTTTGCTTGAATTTGCTTGGTTTCAGGCAAACAAGGACTACGATGAAAACAAGGAGGAGTTGGCTGAACCTTTGAGAAAAAGAGAATTTGCTAAGGAGTTGTTGGGCTACTCCTCTCTCGGTGCATTGGCTTTGTTTATGTCGTACCACATCGCCACTTTCCCCACTCGTCTTATCAGACGTATGTGGTATCTTCCTGGTCCCGTGGAGCACGTCCGGTTCACATCTTACTCGATTATTCCTGGCCGTCCTACCCCAGTCATTACTGCTCCGTTGCACGACTTGGCAAGAAAACATCAGGCCAGAGTATGGACAGGCAAAGGTTTCTACGGAACCTCCGATAAGTCTCTCTTCTTCTTTGTGTTGAAGGAGATAAGCAAAAAAAAGACATGGATCGTCGACAGAAGGGGGTTTTTCTGGTCTGATGGAAGAGTGTTTGACCTTCTTTTTGGTAAGGAGACAATTGCCGAGGCTGAGGCTGGCATTCCATATGATGAACAAATTGGCATAATGAACAGAGAAGTGAAGAAGAAGAAAAAGGAATTGAGAGCCAAGCACGGAATGTTCTATCAATGGAAGCTTGGAGCTCTGGAGGCTAAGGAGGACTTGAACAAGGCCACTAATTATGTGAAGTCATTGAGATCTAGAGATGATCCCAAGGGTTTGCCTAAGGACAAACGGTGATGTATATATCCTTAACAAACTTGTATAAAGTGGACACCAGGAAGCGTAGACGAGCTTATGGTAACAAAAAGAAGTAATAGAGATCAAAACTTAGAAAAAACAAATCTGATTTCGCCCAGGATCGAACTGGGGACGTTCTGCGTGTTAAGCAGATGCCATAACCAACTAGACCACGAAACCAACTTGTAGAAAGTAAATGTCTATGGTATGATTAGTCCTGAATTTTGGGCTTTTCTTCTCTGCTGCTAAAAAAATATGATTTTTGCAAAATTTCGAAGTTTTTTCGCCTAAGATAGTGCATATCCTTCTTTAATGCCAGTCTGACGTATGCTCAGGCCGTAGAATCTGTAAAAAAAGACATATCTTGAGCACTTTGGTTCAAGATATCAGAGACTCAATTGGTGCCGAGGGCTCTTCTTCTAAAAGCATTACTTTCTGGTGATAAAGCCGCATTCCTTCTCAAAGGGGAGTCTCAGCTTTAGCTGAGAGCATTAGTAGAAGCCTTGACTCATGAAAATGAAGGCCCCAGATGTGCAAATTGCCGCAACCAAGTCTCATGTCCAAATCTTATGTCCAAATCTTGTCCAAAGATTGTCCAAAGATTGTCCATTAGTGACATATTAACATCAGCCTTCCAAAAACTTCACCATATTGTCGGTACCTACGTTCAAACCTGCAAATCCCCATTCCAGGGTTTGGGCAACAATGCCAGGCATAAAATGCGTAATAAGACCCAAGTTTTCAATGGTCCGAAATCAACAAACTTTTGCTCATTTGGCAGTTTAACAGTTCGACTTTTGAATCTCAGGCATCGTATCCGCTTTGTTGTTCGAAATTGCTTCTTCCAGTTTCCCGAATTCCCACTAGATCCTAATCATTTGTACAATTCTTGAGACTTGACCATAATTCCGAAGAACTTAAAAACGACACCAAAAATCAGATTATCCATATGAGTGAAAATCGTTCAAAGTAACACATCATGATCCTCCAACTTTTTTTTTCTGCCCAAAATTGCTACCTCATAGTAAGAGCTTGTGTGTCAAAAAACAAGCTTGCTGGCCGCAACAAGATGCCCGAATAGTCCAATATATATTATATCTCTAAAATACTCAGTAGACGAAAGTGAAGTTAATTCTCTTGTTACCCTCGTCTGTGGTGGTCTCCAAGTACCTTTCTTGTTCCTCCAGAGTCAATGCATTCCACTTTCTTCTGTTCTGTGCGTTTCTCGATTTATAGTAAAAGACTGAAAGAATACACAGAATGATAGCGGCAAAAGCAATCACGATTAAGACAAGGTTACCTTTGTGATACAAAGGAGCATCCTCGGTTCTGTAGATGTTCGAGGCAACAATAGCAGCAGATTGAGAGAACATGTTCACCACGGCAGAAGAAACAGCTCTGCTTCTAACGGAATTGGAGTTAGCCATACACCAAGAGATAGACAAGGGCCACGTTGGTGCATGACCGAGCATGATAACCAAAATAGCGTAAGTACCCCAAACGTCGTGCTGAGAGCCAGGCCAGAATCTCAACGGGAAAAGACAAGTGACAATCCAGATAGGCGTGAGCATGAGCAAGTAGGCACGCGAGTTCAAAATCTCGGAGAAATAACTCGTGACAAGCATCGTGATGATACCAATGACATTGTATGGAATAGATAACATGTTCGTTTTGAAAGTGGTGAAACCCAAGTGTCGAAGAGTCAACGACAAATAGGTGGTGGCTGGAGCAGAACCAATGTCCCCGAGAAATCTGATGATGTAGATTGGCAACATGTCAACGTCGAACAAGGCCTTGAACAATTCCTTGAATCCAACTGGCTGTCTATTGTTCATGTCACCTTTGGAAGGATCGTCACGAAGGACCTTGTTGACAAGAATTTTTTCCTCCCTCTCAGTGTACCAGCCACTCTTTCTATACCAAGCACGAGTGTTCACAACAGCCGAAGGCATCTTGAAAAAGGAAATGAAACCCACAACGAAGGTGATGACACCTTCAATCAAGAAGAGCCAACGCCATCCTTCTGGGTGGCTTGCAGACTGGATTCTCAAGAGACCAGCAGCCAAGAGTGCCGAAAGAATAGCAGTTGAGTAGTTGGAAATGTAGAACAACGAGATCCTAAACGGTATCTCTTTTCTCGTGTAGAAGTAAGACATCCAAAGGGTCATATCACAAATAAAACCGCCCTCGAACAAGCCAATAAGTCCTCTGCAAACCACGAGGGAAGCCTTACCCTTAAGCCAAAACTGCGAGATCGACACGATGGACCAAAGACACATTTGAATAGGAATCCAGACATCGGCACCCAATTTCTTGGAAATCAATTGCGAGGGAAGCTCAGCACCCAAGAAACAAATAAGATTAACTGTGTTTGCAAGGTTATAGTCGTTGGTGATAAGACCCAAATCCTTCAACATGTTGTCCGACAAAGCCTGAGAAATGTTGTATCTGTCAAGATTCAAGCCAGTGAACATGATAAATGCCCAGAAAGTCACATACCAGTCATTTTTCCTCAAGATCTTCTTTTCCTCCTGTGGGGTCCAGGTGAGATCTGGGTCCAAGTAGTCCTTACACTCATAGTTGGACTTGCCATATAAGTCTTTGTAGTAAGCGAGCTTGACTGGGTCCCGGAAGACATGATCGAAAGATTTCTCACTGGCAGTGTCAGATTCAGCGTAGTTGACGTTGACATCTACAAGCTCCTTCTTGTTGTAGGACAGTTCACTTGCTGAAAGTTGACTCATTGTTCAATGAAAGAATTCCGATAAAAGGGAAAACCACGTCGTTTAAATACTCATGTCGCATGATTAGATATTCAAACGCAAATCAACTAATTGACTCCCCCAAGTTGCAAATTGCATTGGTTGCACGTGATTGTGGGTGCAAACATTTCGCAAACTGTGGAACCCTTGAGGTGATGCACGCTAATCGGTAAGCATAAAACGTTAGGCGCCATGATAATCATGCACATTAGCGCAATATCCGACACACAGCCTCGGAAATCACTCTGTGGCTCCCGTTGACGCCTTATTGATATTAGAAGGTCTTCCGTTAGACCCACCACAATTTGGCTTTCATATCGAGGAGGCATTCAGCAAGTGAGCACAAACAAAATCAACTCCGAATAATGATATTCTGCAAAGAATTTAATAAGAAATATTCACGCGAGAAATCGAGTCGGAGATTGCAAGACGAACCCCGAATGTTCACAAGTAGCGCAAGTTCTCGGATCTGAGTCCTGTTTTCCCGTTGTCTCACTTGATTTCCATATTTCGGTCTTTTCACTACATTGTCGCCCGTAGTTAGGCCTCATCCACGGCGGTAGTGTCGGCTAATCCAGTCTCGCCATACTTCCTGTGCATGATACGTGCATCTGCTTCACTTTTTCAATATTGCTATCCACTCAATAAATAAATTTGAAATCAATTCTCTTGTTTCCCTCGTCGGCGGTTGTGGAGATGTACGTCTCTTGTTCCTCAGGTGTCAACGCATCCCATTTCTTCTTGTTCTGCCAGTTTCTGAAGATGTAGTAGTATTTCGCAGCAATACATGCGCCAATGGCCCCAAAGCCAATGCCGATCAAGTCCACGTTACCGCGGTGGTACAATGGCTTGTCGTCCTCTCTGTAGATGTTGGAAGCAATTATTGCAGCGGTTTGAGAAAACATGTTCACCACGGCAGAAGAAACTGCTCTGCTTCTCACAGAATTGGAGTTGGCCATACACCAGGAAATCGACAATGGCCAGATAGGCGCATGCCCAAGCAATACCGTCAAGAGAGCAAATGTTCCCCACACGTCTTCCTGGGCAGACGGCCAGAATCTCAATGGAAGTAGACATACCACCACCCAAACCGGTGTTATCATGATGATGTAGGCTCGAGAGTTCCACACTTCGGAGAGCCAGGTGACTAGAACCATGCTACCGATACCAATGATACTGAACGGGATCGACAACATGTTGGTTGCCAATACAGAGAACCCCAATTGTCGAAGTGTCAATGATAAGTACGTGCTCACGGGCGACGTACCAATGTCTCCAAGTAGACGAATGATGTAGACTGGCAACATGTCGATGTCGAAAATTGCGACAGCCAACTCCCTGAGGCCAACAGGCTGTCTATTGTTCATGTCACCTTTGGAAGGATCGTCACGAAGCACCTTGTTGACTAGAATTTTTTCCTCCCTCTCGGTATACCAGCCATTTTTTCTCCACCAGGTACGAGTTTCGACCACCGAGGCAGGCATGTTGAAGAAAGAGGCAATACCAATGAGCAAAGTCATGATACCTTCGATCAAGAAAAGCCAACGCCATCCTTCCGGAACAGCATTCGTCAGGATCTCAAGAAGGCCCGCAGCCAAGAGCGCAGACAAGATGACGGTGGAGAAGTTCGAGATATAGAATAACGAGATTCTCAAGGGGAGCTCTCTTTTGGTGTAAAAGTACGACATCCAGAGAGTGACATCGCAAATGAAGCCTCCTTCAAACAATCCAATGAGGCCTCTGCAAACAACGAACGACGCCTTGCCATTGATCCAGAACTGCGCCATCGACACAATCGACCAGATACACATCTGAATAGGAATCCAGACATCGGCACCCATTTTCTTGGAGATCAACTGCGAGGGAAGCTCGGCACTCAAGAAGCAAATAAGATTGACTGTGTTTGCAAGGTTGTAATCGTTGGTGTTGAGTCCCAAGTCGTCCAACAAGTTGTCAGCAAGTGCATTCCTGATGTTGAATCGGTCAAGGTTCAAACCGGTGAACATAATGAATGCCCAGAAAGTCACATACCAGTCATTTTTCCTCAAGATCTTATTTTCCTCCTGTGGGGTCCAGGTGAGATCTGGGTCCAAGTAGTCCTTACACTCATAGTTGGTCTTCTCATACAATGCCTTGTAGTATGCGAGAGCCTCTGGGTCCTGGAAGATGTGGTCGTATTGCTTTTCCGAGGAAGTTTCGGACTCAATAGCGTCTACTTTGGCCTCGGTAATTTCTCTCTTATCGTCCAGGCTTATCCAGAATTTTGGCATTGTTTGGTGATGAAACCATCTGCGCCAACTACCATGTATAAGTAGGCATTAGAATCACAGAGGTTGCCACTATGGCTGCAAATCACGCCAACAGCATTGCCAAACTACACGGACAGCTATTTTCTAGGCATACACTGCCAAGAGTTGTCTTGTCGCTACGATTTTGCTCTGGGAAAAGAGACCCATCTCTAGACACAATAGTAGTGATGTATGAGTATATGCCTCATAGTTTTCGCGGCAGCGCACAAGAAGTAGGATCCACAGTTCGCAATCGGGGGATCCACACTTGACTTACGCTGGAGAATCGAAAGGGGACGAACAACCTCAGCGTCGAAAAAGCTGAAAAAGTTTCTCTGCCTCTCGTCTTGCCTAGGAAGCCGATTTTCTGCCCGATTTGGCGAAGATTACGTGGAAATTTCGACAGATTGTAAAATGAGGGCCAGAGACAAGAGGTGTGGTCAGTATTTTTTTTTGGCAAACAGTGAAATTGTAAGAAAAGTGAGTCTTGGTGTCCTAAAACTAAGAAAAGGGATCCACATTTGTGATTTTCTTGAGAATAGGAGGAAATGTCCGAAAGCTTCCTTGGCAATTTTCAATCTTCGGCTATCTCTTTAGGACTAATGCCTCGATCTAGATACTTTATTAATTCGGAGAGCCTTAGCATCAAGTTGAGTGCAATTGAAAGTTTTTTTTTACGAATCAAGATTATATATACCAGCTAGCTAAACTATATAACGTAAAAACAGGAGGAAACTACAAAAGAAATCTTTATAACTAAACTAGAAGGAAATTACCAAAACCTCCATGGTAGAAATGAAAAAAGTTAAATCCAGAAGTCAAATGAAAAAGTTTAAAAAATTGAAGAAATAAATGAGCAAATGTCTGCCACCGCTAATCAATAGCTAATGACTATCTGTACTGCATTTCTACATTTTTCCCTACGAGTCTTCTATGTAAGGGTGCTGACAGATGGACCAATCAAGCACCGAAAGACTAAATGTCATTTTATTGAAGTGAAAACACAAATCCGGCATATAATCACGCACGCCTTCATATCCGTAACCAGATACCATTTTCCAGAAATAGGGCGTGTGGCGTAGTTGGTAGCGCGTCTGCCTTGCAAGCAGAAGGTCACTGGTTCGATTCCTGTCTCGTCCAATTCTTTTTGCCCCTCCCCACCCTCATAATTACCAGTCTATCTTTTTTCCTAGCGAAATGCCCTTGCTATAGTCTATGCTGAAATATTTATATTCATTAATTCCGTATCTTTGTTCATTTCCAATCCTTTTCTCTTCTCCCATTTCTTAATTTCTACCTTTTGAGAGCTCGTCGATCTCGTCCAAGAGTCGCCGGATATATGTAGCAGCCAATTCCACCGTGGTAGCCTTAGAAGGGATAGACACTTGTTCGTGGTAGTCATTAGGAATTAACTTTGAGAGCTCGTAAACTGCCTGGTTCATTCTGTTTCGTCTGCCTTGTTCGGCTAATTTGTGCGAAGCCTTTTTGGTGGGTGGTTTCTCTCTTCTTCCGCCGTACTCACCCATTTGGGCATCCATGACCGGTGAAGTCTCAGACAGTGAAGTCTCGGCACCTCTAAAGCCCTTTCCAGACGATTTTGTAGACGAATTCGAGTCTCTTCGTATTCTGCGCGGAATCTTGGACGAATTTGCAGCAAGCGACGGAGACGGGCTGGACGACTGGTTGCTCTGCAGCTCTGCCAATCTGTTCATAGTAAAGCCCATCATGGTGGCGGGCCCCATATTTGGAGTGTTTGCGCCGCTGCCATGTTCGTCAATGACGACTTTTTTACCTTGAGGAGGCAACATCGGCGTTGTCTCGGAGCTTCTTGTAGTGCCTTCAAATGACGAGGCCGGCAACGCCTCAAACAGTTGAGGCACTTTTCTCAACGAGGGAGAGCGCTTGATTTTCTGGCCCGGATGTGCGGCAAGATTCGGCGTCAGATGGGGAGTCCGACGCTTGGCCTGGCTTGAGGGGTACTCTTCCGGCCCAAAAGTGGCCGACAGCGGACGGCGCCGGTCGGTGGCGATGGAAGCCTGCTGGGCAGCGAGGGCCGGGGAGGTAAGGGGCTCGAATGACGTTTGTAGAGCGGGATACGGTTGTTTGTTGGAGTTGACGTCCAGGTCCCTCGGCGTCACTGCCGGAGATACCAACGGGGTGAAGACGGCGTCTGGACGGACATGCAGTTGCAGTTGCAGTTGCAGTTGCAGCTGCAGTTGTTGCAGTTGTTGCAGTTGTTGGTGCAGTGGCTGCAGTTGTTGCAGTTGTTGGTGCAGTGGCTGCAGCGACTGCGGTCTTTGCAGCCTGATTTGCAGCTTGGCTTGCAGCTCCGGAAGTCCCCCCTGAACTCTCCGCTGCCGCTGAATATAATGCTCCTCGTTGTAGGAACGCTCATTTTGGCTCGGGAGAATCGGCAGGTGGAACGGGAGCTGCTGCGACTTGGGCATCAACGACGGCGTATTTTGTGGAAACGCAGATGGCGGGAACGCCTTGGAGTTGGCGCCCAAGTCGTCGGGCACAATGAAGTCGATTCCATCCAAGTCGAACTCGGTCTGCAAGTGAGACTCCTCGATGTGGTGGAGCAAAAACTGGTCGTCGGAGAAGTTCGCGACGGCGGCTGGTTCCGGGAGCTTCTTCATGGCCGAGGGCATGTGGCTCGGGGTGGAGGCGTGAGGAGCATGGGACACGCCGGGGGTGGCGGCGGCTGACCCCACTTCGCTGGGCAGAAACGTCCAGTTGGACTCCATGTGATAAGCAGGGAGTGAAGTTTGAGGGGCGGTGGACGAGTCTGGGAAATCAGACGAACCGGGAAAAAGACACGAGAGTTCAGCGGTCGGAGGTCTAGACTCGAAGATCGAACCAAGGAAGGCGATTCGTGGTCTGGTGATGGAGGTAGATAGCCCGAGAAGTCAAGGAATGGTCAGAACTCAAAGGTCAACCAGGATTAAGTCGTAATCAACCAATGTTCAGTTGCCAGTCACTGTTGCACGATCACAAGATAGGAAAAAAAAGAGCGCCCACTTTTCAGAGACGCGGCCTGGCACTAACAGAAAACCGGAGAGAATGGCGGTGTACTGGAGTCAAAGCCGTAGAAGTGGTAATTAACGATGCACTGTGCAGCAGGTCGCAGACGCGGCGATGGGAGCAGGACCACGAAAAGGTCGAGAAATGGTAGAATAAATACAGAAGCACAGAACAGATTCTTTCCGGGATGGGTTTGTTCGGCGCGCCGAGGGGAAGTGCACCGGCCATTGGTCTTGTGGCACTTTGCTGGATTCATGGAGACACCCACGTGGGTCGGAGCCAGAAGGTAACAGATGCAGGGGGCAGGATGCAGGTCGCATGAGCGTTGACACCATACGAGTCGAAAAACAAGGGGAGATTGGACAGCGGGAAAGAGGGGATTTTTTTGATTTCAATGAGTACTAGGGGGAACGGCTGTTTATATAGTATTTGCAGCAGAGGGGACGGCGTGACTCGAATTGGCATTGTCATTATTTTGGAGGGTTACGGAATGGAATTTGGCATTTGTTGGTAGTAGCTAACACGGCGAGTTGCCAAATTCCGTTTTTTTTTTTTTATATTTTTTTTTTTGAAGTTTGCATAGGATCGATGCAATATCCATCTAATTATCTAGCCGTTTTTTTTGAATTTCTTTTTGATTCGCCGTTTTAATTTGCCTGGTTGACTCATGGATTGGTGCTTTGGTCTTGCTGAGAGATTCCGTGGATACTGGTTCGGCGTTAGGTGAATTCCGTGCTTAGAGGGAGTGCGTTTTTGACATGGTACTCTGGAGATTTGTACTTTCGTTCTTTGTTTTCTATTTTTCATGCATTGGGCATTTTCTATTTTTCATGTTTTGGACTTTCAGTTTTTTTTGTTCTCCAATTTTCTATTCTCTTGTCTTTTGTTTTCCTTACAACCTTTCAATCTTATCTTTACCTTTCTTCTTTTGTCGTTTCGACATATCCACCTTTCTGCTTCCTTCTTGTCCATCTCTTTCTTCCCTTAACCATTCTTACGTTTTTGTCTTGTCTCGAAATCTTTTCTGCTCGTATTTGCTCCCCTTATCGATCTGTCTACTGTGGCCATGCAGAGTCGCACGAGCATCATTGGAGATTACAGCTGGTAATTCTTATTCACTCCAATTCATCCAATTCAATCAGCCAACATTTACTCCAGTATCCGAAATTCTCCATCTTTCGAACATTACGCTGCCATCTCCTTTTTTCTTTTTTGCCTGTTCACCTCAGCCTGTGATTCAACCAAAACCTCCGTCCCATCAAAAATAAGACATTACATTAAAAAGTCGAAAAAAAATAGTAAACTAAAAGACATACAAAGCCAATGAAAAGTCAATAAAATGTCAAACTTCAATTAAGAACCAATTAAAAGAATGGAACCCAATTTCCCAGTTCCCCCTCCGTCCCATGGCACCTCCAACCTAGTCCTCTGTGCAGAGCAACATCTACAACTAGTCCATGAAGAAAGTGTCCGTGTATACGCTGGCCAAAAAGAAAAGAGCGGCCAACGCTCTGCTGCCCCTAGCAGTCTTCGAAAACAGCAGAAAACCCCACCGCAAAAAACCCAAGCCGTTCGTCTACAAAAAAGATAACGACGACCAAGATCAGCTCATCAAGCTTCCCATAACCAATACTCCAAAGTCTTCTGATACGGTGACGCTGCTGGCATTCGACAAGCTAGACAAGATTCTATCTAGCGATTCGGTACCACGTACTCCATCCCGTACTAAGACATTCAGCTCGCTTCCCACCGATATCCTCCAGGGAAACTTCCACCTGCTCAATTCAGACAAGATACGGGAAAAATATGACATCGCCAAGTTCCCGCTACCCAATTCCAAGGCCAAATTGAAGCAGCGCGTCGACGCACACATCGACATCATCCCCAAAATCCTCGCTGGCGAGAAAGAACTCTCGTTCTACTATACATTGGCTCTGAACCAGAGAAAGCGCCTGAAACACTCCACCATGACCCTGGAGGAGCGATGGGACATCGAGTGGGCCAAATATATTGGTGGGTTCTATGGGCTCCAGAGACAACTGTTTATCTCGACGTTGATCCAGAATAAGTACAGTGAGTTGCTCTCCAAATCCTCGAACAAAACTGTCAAGTACTGGACTCCAGACATGTTTGCCACCTACGTTTTGGCCAACGAGATTATACTAAAGCTTGTGATGGAAGATATGGATCTTCTGAAGCCTGAGGCTGAGAAGGTGATGAAGGATACCATTGACTACGGATGTAAAGTTGCTGATGACGAGGAGTTCCAGGATGATTTGGAGTTTGAAGAGGTTCTATAAGGTGCAAAGGTATTCGGATCGTCATGACCAGGAGCTGTGGGTGATGAGATCTGGCTACGTCAAGTCCATCTACTGGCACGTAATTCCATGAGATTTACTGGCTCCGTCCATGAGGTCTGTTGGCTCCGTTAATTGTGGTTCCATCTGCCGGTCTCCTTTGAATATCTCCTTCTCCTTCTGTTGGCAAGTTCTCTGGCTCATTTTCTTTCTCGGAATTTGTCAACGCTAGAGCTTGTGAAGTAAAAATTGGCATGGGACGTGAAGAAAAAGATGGTGCGAAGAGAGAAGCATAGATGTGATATGATGGGAGATTACTCCGAGAAGACGTTCAATCTTCAGGGCAAAATGAATAACGATGTTTGGGAAATCATGAATGAGAGGTTTATCCCTCTAAAACTTTTTCTTAGATTTGTTGAAGCATGACTAACTACAAGATTGTTGCGACGTTTTCTATTACTAAGCGATTCATGATTCTGCCGTTGACATTGGCAAAAGAGATCATTTGGAGTCTCTTCATTATACGAAGCTTAATAGGTTCCCCCACAAATTAGATGCGGACATGTACATGCTGCTATAGACCCCGGGAATGGGCACTTTTTACAATGAAATTTATGGGGAACAAAGTTTGCCCATACTACCGGAAAGTATGCTTCTACATCACCAATTGACTCAAAGTCACAGAGTAGAATGAGTTAATAACCTTGCATCTCGACTATCGCTACGCTCTAATGACGATAATAGCACATTTCCAAGTGACTGTAAGAAATTGCGCCACAATCAGTGTTTTTGTTCTCTAATGGTTTCTTCGCTCAGTTCTAGAACCACTTCTTAACCTGGGAATTCTGATCCACAAACGTTAACACCTGATTAAAAGGAAATGACAGTAACCGCAAAACCTGATCTGGGAATAGCTGGTGCTCCATAAGTTCCTAATGTTGCACTTGAATTCGTATTTGGTAATTCTTGGCTACTATGTAATTGGCTCCCTTTTCGCTATCTTTATTGGAATTAACGAGTACACTCTGTAACTATTACAGTGACTCGGGTAAGTATAGTTCATGGTTTTGTATCTCCTACTTTATTTATTATTGTGATGGTTATTTTCATTTAAACCAGAAAAATAATTAATTAGAATTAAAACAGATTTATATCATCATAATTCCAATAATAAATCTTATAAAAAGATACAAGGCCCGATCTCTCTTCGTCGGCCTGTGCAGGCTTTTTCCATATCGACCCCAGACATCCATCTCGCTTCAACTCCGGCCATTGCATCGAAAACAGATAGCAACCGTTGGATTTCACTCTGGGCTCCTCCAACCCCGTTAAATTAAATTTCATCTTCACTATCTGCTCCAAGTTGTCGCTCACCCAGGTGACAGTCTCCAACTTCCAATTTGAGACTGACGTTGATTTCTCTAGCTAAAAACGCCCTAAAGGCGCCGCCCCTTCGTTGCATCCCGGGCTCTTTTCGTCGATACATGTCCGACAAAGTATATGTTAGTGGGCTCGAAGGCTCTGCCATCGCTGGCGTCGACCACTGGCAGAAACCTGTCCCGCATCCAGTTTTGGTGGACGTTTCCTTCTCCACCGATTTTTCCAAGGCATCTGAGTCTGATAATCTCCAGTACTCGTTGAACTATGCCGTTATTTCTGACAAGATCTCGTCTTTTCTCAAGAAGAGCCACCAGCGAAACTTCCAGTCGCTTGGAGGTGTGGGAGAAGCTGTCTATGGCCTTTTGGAGGCTGAAAGGACGGTCAGCACCTCCGTTCTGGTCAAAGTGTTGGCTCCCAAGCTCGATATCAGAGCCCCTGTGTCCTACACGTATAGTGGTGGTCAGTCGGGAAGCTACCGCATCGAGGGCTTGAGAGCACTCACGCTTATTGGAGTCTTTACGTTCGAGAGACTCAACAAGCAGTTTGTTCTGCTTGATCTCGATTTGGGCGTCCCTTCTACACATTTGAACGTTCCGCAAGTGTCTGAAGCGGTGCACGAATACCTCGAACAGGCCAACTTCAAGACGGTGGAGGCGTTGGTGAAGAGAACATCGCAGTGGATTCTTCAGAACTTTGAAGCGGTGGAATCTGTGAGTGTTCGGGTCACAAAACCGAATGCAATCGTGTATACCCAGGGAGTGGGTGTTTCCTGTCTTTGCACACGGGCCGAATTTGCTGGAGAAGAGCCAATCACGATTTCTGGAGTAGCCAAGGCAGATACCTTTGATTTGCCTGTGGAGTCAAAAACCGATTTCGCAGGCACCCACACAGCATACATTGCATTTGGCTCTAACGAAGGAAATCAAATAGCTCACATTAAGCTGGCTCTTGATCTTTTGAACGAGAACGACAACATTACTGTGGAGTCTACCTCGTCGCTTTATGTGTCCAAACCCATGTATTATACGGACCAGCCAGACTTCTACAATGGAGTCTTTAAGATATCCGTCGTGGACATGTCGCCACATGACTTACTTGTGGTGCTCAAGGATATCGAGTACGGAAGGCTTGCAAGAGTGAAGGATTTTGACAACGGGCCAAGATCAATCGACTTGGATATCATTCTCTTCGACGACGTGACCGTCAATACCCCTGATTTGGTCGTTCCTCACAAGTCGATGTTAGATCGAACTTTTGTTCTCCTGCCGCTCTGCGAGCTCTTGAACCCGGACTTCCTCCACCCCGTCACTGCCGAGCCTATTCACAATCACTTGAAGAAATTGCTCAACACTCCTACAGATCCTGCCGTGCAAGAATCGTCTGACCTCGACGTTGTCGTTCCGGGAACGGCGGGAAGACATCTCCGGTTTAATGTCAACGGTAAACTGCCCACCACCATCATGGGAATCTTCAATGCTACACCCGATCTGTTCAGTGATGGAGGTGTCAAATTTCTGTTGGACGAAAGGCAAATTGTTGAGGCTGTGCTCAAAATGAAGGAAGACGGCGCCGCTGTGATAGACGTTGGCGGAGTTTCCACCCGTCCTGGAAGCGTGGAGCCACCAGTCGATGAAGAACTCCGCAGAGTACTTCGAGTCGTTCGGGCTATCCGTGGAGAAAAATCGTTGGACGACATTTTGATCTCGGTGGACACCTACAGAGCTGAGGTGGCTGACCATGCCGTGAGCGCTGGTGCCGATATCATCAACGACATATCCATGGGAACGTTTGACGAGAAGCTTTTCGAGGTGGTTGCTAAGCATGGCTGTGGATACATCATGGGCCACACGAGAGGAACTCCATCCACCATGTCCAAGCTTACAGAGTATGGTCCAGCCCCATCGACGCTCATTGAATATTCTATCGACTCACGCTCGGGACTTCTTCCGCCATTGACCGAAGTGAACGTCATTCACGGAATCACCAGGGAGCTAGCACTGCAGGTCCAGGCTGCCATGGACAAAGGAGTTCGGAAATGGCAAATTATCATTGATCCTGGAGTTGGGTTCGCTAAGAACCTCTCGCAGAACCTTGAGATACTCCGTCATGCTAAGCGATTCAAGCAGTATGCCCAGATCGACTTGAACAAGAATCTGTACTTGAGCTTCCATGGGTTGGGCATGTTGATAGGTACCAGCCGCAAGAAGTTCTTGGGAACACTCACAGGACAGTCTGTTCCCGATCAAAGAGTGATTGCTACTGTTGCTTCGGTTGTGGCTAGTATTGAGCAGTCGGTAGACATGGTGAGAGTTCACGATGTTTCAGAGGTGAAGCAGGCCGTTCAGACTGGCGATGCCATCTACCGAGGGATTTTCTAGAGATGGAGTGAAGATAGTGGAATAATTCAGACGGGTAGAAGGATTTGATAGAGAAGCTGAGAGAGTGAGAAGAAAGACGAGATTTGTGAAGTCATTGGCACAGAAAATGAACATTGGGGAACCATGTTAGTACCACAATCTGCAAAGATTCGGAAGAATTAAATACATCATCTCCATGCATCTCTATTAGGACTAACGAAGCAGAAGCGACCAAAAGTAGGCAAGGCAGAGTGGGCCGAATGACAGTAGAGAAATCGAAACGATAACCAAAAAGAAAAACTGCTAAACTTGTGTAATCAAACATTCCAGACAGCCTGTCGTCTTAAAATGTATTCCCACCTTTCAGCATTTCTCTTAGATTAAGCAGACTCCAAATCGGAGCCTCTTGATCCCGATTCTGTGATCCGATTGTCTGATCGGATTCCTGAGTTCCAAATTCTCAATCCTGTTTCTGTAATCTTATGTCTCCAACCAGATTTCTGTAAAAGATTGTGCCACAATTAGTGTTTTAGATCTTTAATGTTCTTTTCACTCAGTTCCAGAACCACCTACGAATCGTCTTAGGTAAGCCGTGGCTACTAAATAGTTTCGCTATCTTTATAGGTATGAATGGCGTTTTCTTGACATGTATACTCTGTGAACTATTACAATTTCTATCTTCTCTCTGTAATCCGATTTCTCTGATCTGAAATCTCGGATCCAATTTTTTTAATCCTCTTTCTCCGATCAGATGTCTCTGATCCAAACTCTCTAATCCGATTTCCCTAATCCGATTTCTCCATACTGAATCCTCAATCTGAAATCTTTAATCCGATTGCCCTAATCCGCATTCTCTAGTCCAATTTTCCAATCCGATTCCTGTAACGTTCTGTAATCCGATTTATTTCTGTAATCTGACTTCTATGTTCCAAATTCTCTAATCCTCTTTCTGTGATTCGATTTCTCTCACCCGGTTTCTCCAATCGTCTTGTCTTTCTGCAATCCGATAATCCGAATTCTGTTCTACAAATCTCAAATCCTATTTCTCTAACCCGATTTCTGTAATCGAAATACTCTAATCCCATTTCTCTAACCCTACTACTCTAATCCTACTACTCTAATCCTACTACTTTAATCCTACTACTCTAATCCTACGTCTGTATGATGCCGTTCTCCCCATTCTCCCAGTTCACTCACAGCCGGCTTAACTCCACTTAACCACCAGCCGTTTTTCGCACCCGATGACCACCAAACATCATCTCCAATAAAACACCCAGAAATCCTCCAGAAATACAAATTAAAACCACATCAATCTTCCAGCCTCTCCATCTTCCGTTTTGCCCCCAATTTTTCCCCTCGTAAACCCTCACCGCTCTACCCCATCCCAAGTCACTGACATCCTGCTAGGCGGTTTTGTGTCACGTTTCGCAACCATAAAATACCTGCCCAAAAAAAATTTTCTCATCTACTTCTTTAGCACCTACAACCACAAATGTTCCCAAGATCCTGTTACAAGTGCGGTGAAACCGGCCACATCGCTGACAACTGCCAGCAATCCGACAGATTGTGCTACAACTGTCGCCAGTCCGGCCACGAGTCGTCTGCTTGTCCTGAGCCAAAGTCTACCGCCTCCAAGCAGTGCTACTTGTGTGGAGACATTGGCCACGTCCAGAGCGACTGTCCAAACAGCGCCCAGGGCTCCAAGTGCTACAACTGCTCTGAGTTTGGCCACATCTCCAGAGAGTGTCCAAAGAACGAGGGCAGAACCTCGGCTGCTCCTCCACCAAGAAGAGCCGGCAAGTATGGCGGCGCCAAGGACACCATGTGCTACAAGTGCGGCGGACCAAACCACTTTGCCAAGGACTGCCAGGCTGGCGCTGTCAAGTGCTACTCTTGCGGTAAGAGTGGCCACATTTCCAAGGAATGTACTCTTGCCACTGACAAGGTCACCAAGGCTTGTTACAACTGCGGCAAGACTGGCCACATCTCGAGAGACTGTGTTCCCGTCAACTAGATGAGTTGACGAATGTTTGAAGATGGGAGGGTGGGGAGAAGATGTGCAAGATCTCCACGAAAAAATCTGTACAATATGCGTAATGACCACGACTCCTTCGTCTAATATATCGACTTTTCACGGATTGTAGAAGCCTGTTGGCAACAACCAAGGCAGAAATGGTAGAAATGGAACCAAGGCAGAAATGGTGGCGACCATAGATGGTCAGAAAGTGATGTTGCAATGTAATTTCTGTCCAGTGCTGTGAATGTCAAAGTGAAGAACCAACCAAGCACAGACAACGGCAGGAGTAACTAGGACTCTCTTAATGTCGCCAAATGCCTCGTCATCTAATTAGTGACGGTCATGAATGGGTTAACGAGATTCCCACTGTTCCTATCTACTATCTAGCGAAACCACAGACAGAACGGGCTTGAGAATCAGCGTGGAAAAAAGACCTGTTGAAATTGACTTTTGTTTGCTGTTTGACCGTTAGCATTGGTTCACCAGCCATAGTGATTGTCTGAAGTGACATAGGGAGAGCCAGTAAGTAACATCAAGGGTCTTAGTTGGTTTTCTGAAATTATAACGAAGCCAGATTTTTGCTGTCTTCTACTGTCTCCATAATAGTAGTTTCTCGTCAATCATATTAGCCTTCTGATAGTCTTTTGCGACACCTAAGTGTTCATTCTCAACAATACATAGTTAACAGTCTTGTGATAACAGGCCAGAATAGGAAATATCGACAGCAGGGAGAACATCGGCAGAATGTAATTGGTCAGCTTAAAAGGTCATTGACGGTCGAAAAGGAAGAAAATAATAGGAAAAAAAACGTAAACAGCAAATGTCAACTATATAACCACTGATATATATTTGCACCTTTGAGGTTATATAACCACTAGTGAAGACAAAAAAGAGTGCGATTTCTGTGGATCGAACACAGGACCTCCAGATCTTCAGTCTGACGCTCTCCCAACTGAGCTAAAACCGCGGATTAGTTTCTTTTGCGGTGATATGTATATATGTCACTTTTGGGGCGCAATCAGCTAATTTTTGGCTCTATGGAGCTAAAGGTCAGTCTGAGTGAATTAGACGGAGCTAAAATGGGGTATGGTTCCAAAATTCGGCAACGAAATGAGCCGGAGGGTGAATTTCCACAAATCTCTGCAAATTGGACCCTGGACCCGCAACATCAATAAAGGCTTGGGCCGCAATAAAGAAAAGAATCTATTAAGAGATTCTATAGGGTACTGAAGAATCGCATGTCATGTTCCAGAAAGTGATAACAATTTATTTGAAATAAGGTAGTAATCAATGTTCATAGACAACTAATTATAAAAGACTGTCGGATGGCGGACTGTCAACCCCTCTCACAGGCGGAACATTCAGAGTCCCTCGGTACTACTGTCCGAAGTATCCATCCGCAGCTTCTTCAAATTATGGGTTAATTAAAAAATCTACACAAAAATAGGAAAAAATAATGACTCCGGCGTGATTCGAACACGCGCATCTTACGATAACAGAACTTGAGTCTGCCGCCTTAGACCGCTCGGCCACAGAGCCATTTGTTGAAGTTTAGGCTTCTCTGTGGATATATGTGGTACTTGAGGGCGTTTTCAATCGACTCTCCTTGGATAAATATGGGCTCAAAATCGAAAATAAATTTACAGTAGCACTATATATCTTAGAAAAAAGGCTATAGTCTACCGAAGGGCCAAAAATAAGAAGTTTTTTTAACCATCTCTTTGTACACTTTTCTTCCAATTCACTTTCATTCTCACAAGATCAAACTTCTTTTTTTTCACTTTCTTCCTTAGATACAACTATAGCTCAGGTGTTCCGTTTCTGGATTTATCTGGAAGTATCTCAACATGCCTTGTTCAGCGCCTTAACCACGCTCGACGAACTCGATGAGATGCGTATTCTCTGGATGCCCTCCCTGAGTTAGACGAGCCTGAGTTGAAGAGGTAGATAGTTTACTATTTACTGCAGTACAGATAGCCACTAGCTATGGATTAGCTGTGGCAGACACTTACTCATTTATTTCTTCAATTTTCTTTTCAACTTTTCTCACTGGCTTTCGGATTTAATATTTTCAATTTCTACCACGCGGTTTTTGTTAATTTCCTCCTAGTTTAGTTATATAGTTTAGTAGTTCGCTAAAATATACAATCTTGATTCTTAAAAAAAAAATGTACCGTCAATGAGAGAGGTGCATACTCCATCAGAGAAAAATCTACAATAATTAGTTATCTATTTTCTATTGATGTCTGCAAAAAAGCAAATGGTTGCGCAACTTGAAATTTTGAAAGGAAGAAAGCCACTTATACATGTGCAAAACACCCCAAAGTCATTTCCGCTTCTAATCTTCGGATTCTGGTACATGAACATGCCATTAAAATACACCTTACCAGTCAGGAGCTGTGCTTGCCTAAAAATTCTGAACTGATCATAGTTCGATCGCTGTACGTGCTTCTGAATCTGCTAGGTAATATCCACTCGTTTTGCTTCTTCTACCACTCGCTGGATGTCTCAAACATTTACCCCACATGAATTCCTACATTTCATTGGTCATTCAATGGTTAAGGCTCTAATAAAATTTAATGGTATTGGATATCGAGCTATCGTTCTCAAAACCATTTGGCGGATGGCCCAAGCTTGATCGGTTGTAAAAAGCATCATATGCTCTTCCCTTAATATCAATGATATGCTATTAAAAAGCCTTAGACAATCTTCAACAAAGACATGGCAGTAATTCCATGACTACGAGGCAGCTATAAAATGCTCCTAGAAAGTGAAGCAAAGAACGCCGCATGTCCTTCAAAATACTCTGATGTAATAGGCTGCAAAACGTGATTTGATGGTGATTAACTTAGTCCATTAGACCCGCTAGATTGGGAACTTTTTTTTTTTTTTTTTATACGAATCAAGATTATATATTTTAGCGAACTAAACTATATAACTAAACTAGGAGGAAATTCCTAAAACCCCCATGGGGGAAATTGAAAAGGTAAATCCGATAGTCAACTTAAAAAATTTAACAAATATTGAAGAAATAAATGAGGTAAATGTCTGCCACCGCTAATCAATAGCTAGTGACTATCTGTACTGCAGCATATAATAAAGTATCTACGGCTTCAACTCAGGCTCGTCTAACTCAGGGAGGGCATCCAGAGGATACGCATCCCATCGAGTTCGTCGAGCGCGGTTAAGACGCTGAACAATAAAAAGATAGTTATCAAGCTGTTTGTAATTGAAAGAGTCGGATGGGAGTGGATTGTATCGACCAACCAATGACTCCTCTTCTTTTAAAAATTAGACATTATGAACAACTGAAATATACAGCTGAACTGTGGGGGAAAACACCAAACCCCTTACTGTTGAAATTAAATACAGAAAATCCGATCAAAAATGTGAAAGTAGTTGGAATACAAATTGTTAATTTTCTCAGATTTCGCGGAATTTTTGACTACAGGCAATAGAGATCCAAATAAGAGCGGTAATTCCGAAATTCAAAGCAACATAACTATTTTACTTATTGAGTAAATTGAGTTTAGAAAATCCCCTTATTTGCATATTTTTACCCAGGGAACCCAAATCCTAACAAATGGCTCTGTGGCCGAGCGGTCTAAGGCGGCAGACTCAAGTTCTGTTATCGTAAGATGCGCGTGTTCGAATCACGCCGGAGTCATTATTTTTCCATCTCCGGATGGAATATTTTTTTTTGATACAATTATTCGACCACCTTGGCCAGTTTTCAATTCTATGTTTGTATTAGAGTCTCCAGCAAGACATTTTATTCTATACACCTTGCGCGCTCGGTCATTATAAATTTCATTTAGGTTTCACTCACCATATTACACAGAAGTGTAGCCTCCGTCAACACGGATATCACTGCCGGTGGTAAAAGTAGCCAAGTCCGATGCCAAGTACAAGTATGCACCGACCAACTCCTCAGGCAAAGCCTCTCTGCCGAAAGGAGTCAAACCCCACCATTTGGCTCTCTGATCAGTTGGCACAAAGCTCGACAATGGAGTGTCGGTGTATCCTGGCGACACGGTATTGACACGAGCGAAACCAGCAAACTCCACGGCCAAAGATTTACCCATGTGCACCACGGCAGCCTTAGAGGCATTGTAGCAGGTCTGGTAGTTTGGCACATTGACAATATGGCCACTCATGGAGGCAGTCATGATGAGAGAACCTTTACCTCTCTCCTTGAAGTGCTGGCCGACGACCTTGGCACAGTTGAAGACTCCGTGGACGTTGACGTCGAAAACTCTCTTCCAGTTGTCAAAAGTAGAATCAGGGTTCAAAATGGAACCGGTGGTCCACACAACACCGGCATTGGCGATGAAAGTGTCGATGTGGCCGAAATCAGACAAAATAGCCTGCACGACTTCTTGCACCATCTCGTAGGCCGTCACGTCCACTCTGTAGGATTGGACCTTGACACCGTAAGTTTGCGACAAACGAGCGTCGATTTCTGGGTCGTATTTGTAGTCCATAATGGCCACATTCGAGCCGGCCTGAGCAAACCCTTCAGCAATGGCACCTCCAATGGCACCAGCGGCACCCGTGATGACGGTAACCTTACCTTGCATCTGGAATCTGTCAAGAACCGTGCCTTCCAATTTTGGAGGAGCAAAGGGGACGCTCTGGACCTCCAGGTCTGGCTTGATGATGGTCTTGTAGTCAGCGATGGTCATGGTGGAAGAAGAAGAAAAAGTGGGTGAAGAGGCAAAAAAAAATTATGGCCACAGCGGGTTTTATATCATTCGCTCTGCCCCGAAACTCGAGTCTGGGGCTCCGAGAAATAGTCCGGTGATGAGCTTGTCTGCCGTCCTGCCCCGCGTAATCGTGAGTTGTTCCGACAAAAGATGCGAAGTGACCTAGTGGATAAGGCTTTTGTGCCGGGCACGCCGAGGAACTTTTCTTTTCTTTCGCATTCGAACGTTTCTTTTTCGTGTGGCCCTCTCGCACTCACTGCCCGCTTGAGCCTCGCACGACTGCAGCGTTTTCCATCTTCTGCATCGCATATGCTGCTCCTTTCTAGAAGCGCCGCCCATTGTTCCTATCCATCCTCCCACTTAGCTGTGTTACGATGTGACATACCGGCCCATTCGGCTATTTTCACACAGTACTGATGCATCCTCACACAGTCCCAATGCAGACCGATGACTGCCAAATGACAAAAACCTTCACCTCCCACGCTTTCTTCTTTCTTGGCCATCACATCGTATGCCCAGGGGACCGAAGGCCAACCTCCTTCCCATCCACATTCTCCTGCAGGACCCCACAATCCCTCTCACGCTAGCGTCAGCGATTTTAGCCACAAACACAACCCATGCACCCTCAAGCCCCACTTTCGGAGCGAGATTTCGTCGACAAGCCGTGAATCGGCAAAATAGACCGCCAAATTGGCACCCAAAACCTCCCTATATCCCTATGCCAACGCACTGCGCCAGATCCCCAGCCCCATTGGGCCGCCCGCATGCGTTTTTCCGCACCAAATGTGTGCGCCCCAACCCCCTCCCCACCAGGACTAGTGTTCGCCGCATTAATACCTACAGCAACCATGCCTGTGCAGGCTGGAGGTGGTGGCATATCTACCTCCGGAAAGTCGCCGATTCCCAATTCCCACCCTTTTCCAATTGTTTTTCTAAAAACATGCTGGAAGACCTCTTGAACTCGCTCACCGCCGAGGAAAGGCGTTTGTACGAAAACAAGAAACGCATCAAGTACCACCAGAGGTGGGGCTCCTATCTCTCCGAGAGACAATGGGCTACTGTGAGAGAAGATTACTCGGCCTCCGGATCCGCCTGGGATGATTTCTCGTTTGACCACTCCAAATCGAGAACTTATCGGTGGGGAGAAGACGGATTGGCCGGATGCTGTGACACCCACCAGTTGGTGTGTTTGTCAATGGCACTTTGGAACGGAAATGACGATATCTTGAAGGAAAAGCTTTTTGGAGTCACCAACTCCCAGGGAAACCACGGAGAAGACGTCAAGGAGTTGTACTACTACTTGGACAACACTCCGACCCACTCGTACATGAAGTACTTGTACAAGTATCCTCAGGCTAAGTTCCCTTACGAACAATTGGTGACTGAGAGTGGGAAACGGTCCAGATTGGAGCAGGAGTACGAAATCACCGACACGGGCATCTTCGACGAGGGCCGCTACTTCGATGTAGTTCACGAGGTGGCCAAGGCCGACGACGATCCCGAGGAATTGTTGTTTCGTATCACTGCCTACAATAGGGGCCCAGAAGCTGCTCCTTTGCACATTTTGCCTCATGTTGTGTTGAGAAACACCTGGTCGTGGGGCACTGAAGAGTCTGCTAAGGGTAAGCCCAACTTGAAGGCCACCAGCGACTTCTCCATTGAGATCGACCACCCCAAGTTTGGCACTCGTCATCTAGTATTTGCTCCAGCTCCGGGAGCCACCGAGAGCTCGCCAGATGTCGAGCCCCAGTTGATGTTCACCGAAAACGAGACGAACAACAAGCGTTTGTACGACCAGAAAAACACCGCCAAGTACGTCAAGGATGCGTTCCACGACTTCGTTGTCGACAAGGACACCAAGGCTATCAATCCTGACAGAGAAGGAACCAAGGCTGCGGCGATGTTCTCGTTTGACGAGGACGGAGGCGTTCCGCCGGGCGACTACGTGACCATCCGTTACAAGTTGTCCAAGAAAGGAGGAGAAATCGACGAGTACGAGTTCGATAACGTGTTTGGAAGACGTCAGGACGAAGCCGATGCCTTCTACTGGAAGGTCACGCCCTTGCCTCTCTCGGACGAATTGAGACAGGTGCAGAGACAGTCTTTTGCCGGATTGTTGTGGACTAAGCAGTTCTACCATTTTGTTCACTCCTACTGGCTGAGTGGAGACCCAAACACTCCTGCTCCTCCGGAGAACAGAGCCAACGGCAGAAACAAAGACTGGAAGCACTTGTACATCGACGACATCTTGTCGTTGCCCGACAAGTGGGAGTATCCTTTCTTTGCTGCCTGGGATACCGCTTTCCACTGTATTCCTTTTGCTATGATCGACCCAGAGTTTGCCAAGAAGCAATTGACTCTTTTGACTAGAGAATGGTACATGCACCCCAACGGCCAGTTGCCAGCCTACGAGTGGAACTTCAGTGATGTCAACCCGCCTGTCCATGCTTGGTCGTGCTACAGAGTGTTCAAGATCGAGAGAAAGATGTACGGAATTGAGGACTTGGACTTTTTGGAGTCTGCTTTCCAGAAGTTGTTGCTCAACTTCACCTGGTGGGTCAACAGAAAGGACTCCGAGGGCAACAACTTGTTCGAGGGAGGATTCTTGGGTTTGGATAACATTGGTGTTTTCAACAGATCCGAGCCTTTGCCCACTGGAGGTACTTTGCAACAGTCCGACTCCACTGGATGGATGGCGTTTTACTGTTTGCAAATGTTGAACATCGCATTGGAATTGGCCAAGACGAGACCAATCTACGAAAACATCGCTTCGAAGTTCTTTGAGCACTTCATGTTGATTGCTGATGCAATGTCCTACCGTGGAGCCAAGAAGGGGGAGCTGCAGACTACCGATCAGTCTTTGTGGGATGATAAGGATAAGTTTTACTACGATGCTATCCGTTTCGATAGCCACACCCAGTCGTTGCCAATCAGATCGTTGGTGGGTTTGATTCCCTTGTATGCCTCATTGACGTTAGAGCCAGAATTGTTGAAGAAATTCCCTTCGTTCAAGAAGAGATTGGACTGGTTTATTGAGAACAGAAAGTCGGTCGCCGAGAGAAACATGGCTTCCATGTCCCATCGTGGTGTGGGCGAGAGATTGTTGTTGGCTTTGGTCAACAAGGAACGCTTGGTTGCCATCTTGGAGAGAATGTTGGACGAGAATGAATTTTTGTCCGAGTACGGTATTCGTTCGTTGTCCAAGTACCACGAAGAGCACCCCTTCGAGTTGGATGTTCATGGTCAGAAATACGAGGTCAAGTACCTCCCAGGAGAATCTGACTCCGGTATGTTTGGAGGTAATTCCAACTGGAGAGGACCCATCTGGTTTCCTGTTAACTTCCTCTTGGTGGAGTCTTTACAGAGATTTTACTTGTATTACGGTCCTGATTTGAAGGTTGAGTGTCCAAAGGGCTCTGGTCAGTACTTGAACTTGGCCCAGTGTGCCCAGGAGATCCAGCATAGATTGATCCATTTGTTCGTTCCCGACGATAAGGGTAACAGAGCTTGTAACGGAGATAATGACTTGGTGAACCAGGATCCACACTTCAAGGATTATGTTCCATTCTATGAATACTTTGACGGAGATACCGGAAGAGGGTTGGGAGCATCCCACCAGTGCGGATGGACTGCAGTGGTTGCCAAATGGATTCACGACAATGGTGTCACTTGCAGAGCTCCAAAGACTCCTAAGACTCCAAGGGAGCCACCTTCCGGCTTGGACAGACGTAACTCTCTCCATTCATTTGATAAAGAGGATGCCACCAAGGACGAGGACGAAGATGAGATGTTGAGACTGTACGCTCCTAAGTCGGGACCATTCCCTGGACGGTTGGTGCGTAGACGGAGTGGTAAGTCTTTGTTGAACTTGACCATCCGTGCTTTGGACCTTGGAGACGAAGAGAATGTGGACAGCGACGTCGGTTCTTTGGCCACTGAGGACAAGAACGTGACGGCAGAAATGGGTTCGGAGTTGTCTCCATCATTGTCAAGAAGCTCAGTGGACTCCAGAACATTTGATGACACTTTAGTTGGCCAGATCAGAGCCGCATTCCACAAGTACAAGTCAAGAACCGATGAGGATGAGGGAGACGAGTTCGAGACTAGACATTAGATGTGGCTACAACAAATGATAGCTACAAGACATAGTTTAAAAGATTAGTTTTAGGAAGTCTCGGATGGTAGTTTTCTAACAGAGATCGATATTAGTTCCTGAGTCGATGGAAATTCGGGAAGAACTTACCGATCCAGGCAATTAAGCAAAGCACTGCTATGGCACCACGGCACTCCTATATCAAGTGAAGTTACCGGGTCGTGTCTTTACCGATATTGTCTGCTGCCAAAGTACCCAATAAGACCACCGCCCCGGCCTGTCTCTTCCGTTCTGCTGTCCGAGAATATTTATCTATCTTTCTTCTCTCATATTCTTCCCTCACTGCCTCCCTCGCTATCGTGTTCTCCCAAAATGACCAGATTCCATCTTCATGTCACGTGCACTCCTCCACATCAGCCTTGCCTCCTCATACAATTTAAAATCATATAACCATGTCAGAGCTTTTCTCCACATACGAATCAGACTTCCAATTGGCTATCCAGGATGCCAAGGCAAAGCTCGCCACCGCCCGCTCGGCTTCTGGACCGCAGGCCAGGAATGCAATGCAGGCCATTGAACATGCTACGGATGAAGCTCTAGAAGTATTGGATCAGATGAATATCGAGGTGCAAAGTCTTCCAGCCAACCAGAGACTGAGCTACAATAGTCGTATTCGACAGTACAGAGTGGAAGTCGACGAGTACAAGAATAGATTGAAGCAGTTGTTGGACGAGGAGGACAGGTCAGATCTTTTTGGCAAAAGATATACCGACGACGATGAAGACACCGGCGCCAACTCTCAACGCAAGCAGCTTTTGAGCAATAACGCCTCGTTGGAGCGCTCGTCCGCCAGGCTCAGAGAGTCCCAGCGGATTGCGTTGGAAACCGAGAATATCGGAGGAAACATCTTGAACGACTTGAGAGCCCAGAGAGAGCAGATTTCGAATGCCAGAGACACTTTGCTGACCGCCGACACCTACGTGGATAAATCGGTGCAGACGCTCAAGCTGATGACCCGGCGTCTCACTGCCAACAAGTTCATCAGCTACGCCATTATTGCTATGTTGATATTGCTAATATTTTTGGTCCTTGCCAGCAAGTTCTGGTGAGGTAACTGAGGATTTGAGTGTGGAAATGGGTACATTGAAGAGTCTGTTCTGTTCAAACGAGTTTACATTGAGAAGCCTGTTCTATCTGTTGCAGGATAAATGACTAGAATTATAGCCATGTAGGATGGTTGAGCGATTGAGTTGGAGCGTCTGAGCGCCCTAGCCAAATCAGGAATCTTCATTTATCTGCTTTTTGTTGTTTTCTCTCTCTTGACTTTCGTCACTTTTGGTCGATATGCGTCTACAGGTCTTTCGGCCGCCGATAGACATTCTCCGAGTTCGGCGTTTACGGTACGGCCGAGTGGTAAAAATAACCAAGATACAATACGAATATCACCCAAATATAACGTTCTGAGAATTTTTCTCTTTGACATCATTTCCACATTTATCTCTGAGGTTGAGTCAGCCATCTTATTAACGCACCAGTAGATCCAAATCGCCGAAGGCAACTCGGAGCCATTCACAAACTTAACTACATCAGATTTTATCCACATGCTTGACTAATCCTGTCAGCTATTTTGTCATCCACAGAAAAATAAAATCGATTACTCCAATCTCATCCCCACGACCAATCTCTATATTGACTCCTAGTCATCTCGGTCCGCACTTCCTGCTTACTATTTCTCGGAATCTCATAAGCGGATGAAAAAATCGACACAACCTTGTTTTCTTTAATCATGTTGTCCCGAACCTTGGCCAGACAATTTCGGTCCCCGCACAGTCTAGGGCAACTTCAGTCGTCCCACTTGGCTCGCTCGCAGGTTCGTGCGCTGCTTCCAGCTTTGCAAGTGACTCATCGTTTTGCCAGCAGACATTTCCAGGTTTCAGCTTCTGCTCTCCATGGCCACGTTCACAAGCCTAAGCCAGGAGAAGAATTGAAAGTCACTTTCATCACAAAGGACGGAACTCAACATACCTATGAGGTGGCTGAAGGCGATAATCTTTTGGACATTGCTCAGGCCAATAATCTTGATATGGAAGGTGCATGTGGAGGACTGTGTGCCTGTTCCACATGTCATGTCATTGTGGATCCGGACTTTTACGATGAGATTCCAGAGCCTGATGACGATGAAAACGACATGTTGGACTTGGCTTTTGGATTGACGGAAACTTCCAGATTGGGCTGTCAGGTGCAAATGACGAAGGAGCTTGATGGTATTCGTGTGGCGTTGCCTGCTATGACGAGAAACTTGCAGTCGAAGGATTTCAATTAGGCGTGCTTGTATATATGGAGTGGAGTGGTCCGATAGAATGGACCCAATATAGGAGTTTGAAGTCGATAGAATAGAGAAGTATCGTGTAGTGTAGTGGGGCTCTCGTTATCTGAGAAAGTGATAGGATGTTATTGGCGGGTTTTGAATGATGGTTGAAGTCTTTTGGTGCAATCTGTGTAAGTATGCCATTGTGCTGGAATCGTTATACTGGTGGAATTTGCGATAACGAACCGCCTTTTTTGAAGCGTTTGATAGGCGGACGTTGTTTGTGCTCAAGATATATTAAGAATGTTTGTCTCGTGTTAAATTATGCAATATTCGATTTTTAAGGCCGCTTTTTGGTTTGCAACGATTTGTTGACTGTAAGCATGTTTTTTGTGTAGCTAATAGTTTTGCCAGGTTTCTGTGAGAAACAAGAAAAGCCGTAAACTAACCAACACAAAACATTAAATAGAATTAAACCACCAAAATCATCCTTTCACCAGCATAAATCCCCTTTCATCAGCATAATCACCCTTCCCCCCAAAGTTACTCTCCCACTCCGCAAGTCTGATATGTCTATTCATTCGAGAACACTACACCCGCTTTTCTCTCCAGAAATCCGTTTTATTACCAACCCTATTTTACTTAATCGTTCGAAACGCTAAGACCTTCTCCCTGCTCATTCACATTGTCGGTCACCGTGTGAGTCTCCTGAGCACGCTGAGGAGCCAAAATCAGCTTCTCAACCTGCTTGACTTTGTAGAAGTCCACCACGGACTTGATGATGACGAATATGCCGAATGCTATCAATCCGTAAGCAAAATACGGAGTCTTGGCAGCTGCAAGAATCGTGCCATCGTCCTCATTCAGATGAAACCCCAGCTGGTAGTTGTCCAAATGCTCACCTTTGATGGACGTCAGCGACGAGATATCAATCAGATTAGGGTCGTCAGGCTCGAATTTAAGAGGTAGGCGGTCTGAGTGTCCCAAGTTGGCGGGAATAATGCTGTATCCGTACATGACAAGTGTAATTCCGAGGCCTCCGCGTGTTCCCTGTTTAGCTGCATGAGAAGTGTGCAACAAGTAGCACAAAATGAACCCTATGAGTTGGAAGGCCACCGTCACAAGCACATTCCACACAAAGTTGGCCAAATTGCCGACTGGAAGGCCCTGTACAAACACTTCATCCTCGTACATTGGATTGATCATGGTGGTTTCCCAATATTCCGGTGTAGCGTCTGCGGCCGCCTCCTCGTAAGTTGGAGGATGTTGTTCCTGAGACACTCTGTTCAGCTCGGTATCGGGCTTGGCCATGAGGTTGCGGAACACACCGTCTGTTCCCTGGCCCACAAAACGGCCTGGGGTGTTTGCCTGCATTCTTCCTGTCGAAATGCCATTACTGAGCCGTTCGTAGGTCTGTCTGAATGGAAAGAGGTATTTGACGACGTTGAGCGCACGCTGTCGAGCCGACAAGCCCTGCGTGCCCAACTGTTGTCCTTCCAAGTCTGTTGAAGGCGCAGTTCCCAATATGGAGCCTGGCTGAGTTGTGTGCATCGAGCCAGAATCGTTGGCGGCCCCCAAGTTGGACGAGCTGCCTTCCCAATGCGGGCGAGTCTCGTGAGCGTCTTCGTACGTCACCGAAGGCGTATCTGACTCGCCGGCGGCGAATTCACCGCCTTCCCAAATGGTTTCTGAAGGCTTGGGAAGAAACGCTTCGGTGTCACGAACACTTTCCATTTCTGACTCAGAAGCCGATTCCAGATCGTTTTCTAGCTTGGAATACCTGCCAGAGTTGTGTGGAGGCGACATAACTGGAGGATTCTGGGCTGAGTATTTGTAGTGAAATGGGTGGTGCAGGAGAAATGGTCAGAGGTGCGATATAGTGTATGGAGTGAGGTACGGAGAGTAAGGTATGGGAAGCCGCGGATGAAAGCTGCGAAATAGGTCTATGGGATTACGGTAGGCATACGTGCTGGATGAAGTGGAGGGTTTTTGACGTCTGTGTGTCTCGAGGTATGTAGTCTACAGTTCAATTCTTTCAGATTTCTTCACTTGCCGTCAGCTTGATAAGGATCATTTTTTGTTCAGCCCTAACAACGCTCAATGAAGTCGATAGGTTGCGAATCCTCTGGAGAGCCTCCATGAGATCGTCAAACCTCAGTAAAAACCTTGGATACTTTACTATGTGCTGCAGCACAGATAGTCACCAGCAATTGATTAGTGGTGGCAGACATTTAATCATTTTTCTTCTATTACCTTTTTGCAACCGACTTTTTGGATTTCATAATCAATTTCTACATTAGGGGATTTCTACATTTCCTCCATACTTTGGTCATATAATTTAGCTAGCTAGAATGTGTAATCTTGATTCGTAAAAAAGCGCAGGACTTGGGCTCAATTTGAATTTAGGCGCCTTAAAGTGTATGTTGCGAACGGCTAGAATGAGCCATCTATGCTGTGAACATCCATACTTCGTACTATCATAGGTATTGATTTCATGGCCTATAGCTTGGAGATTTAGTAGGAAGCTTTGAGAGGTTGCATTTTCAGAGTGAAGTATGTGTGCCGATGTGAATTCCACCTGCTGATTCACGATGGTGATAGAAACCGTGAATTTACTTTGACTAGCCTACGGTTCCAGAAGCTGTTGGCGCCGGTGGTAACTAATCGGACCTACAGTGCACCTTCATTCTGAGGGCATGTTTTACTCTTAAATGACGGCAATATCCCTACATCACAGGCAATGAATCTGATTCCGTATCCACAAGATTTACCAGTGAAGTTTCCTCTGGGACCCTCCTTTCCGGTTTGGACCCTACGTCTTATAAGGAATTAGACTAGAATTCCGTGCCATGGACACAACTTGGTGATTATAAAATGCTTATAATTGAACACATATCTTGTTCTCGGGATGGCAGCCACAAACATGGATCTCAGCTGATTACTAGTGCCATTTGAACACTCCTTTGAGTGTCGGTTCTGCTTGTGTTTCGCTTGTGAATCTCATTAATATTGGATTCTTGTTGTGCCGTCTTTCTCATTCATTCTTGTTGTGTTGTCTATCTAACTCATTTTGGGCAGATTATAGTGCATTCGACGTACATCACGATTACATGGATCATCGTGAAATATACAATCACATGGGATAATCGCGAGCGAGTGGATCGAAATTTGAAGGCATATATACATATCTAATATTTTTGCTGCGGTATAAAACTAGGTGTGGGAAAGGCCAATTGAGATTCGTGTAGTGGGTGTGTATCACTTTTCGCAACCAACTGGGCCCGACATGGCACATCCTAATCAACTTGGTTAACCACAACAGAAAAGCACCGTAATTCAAATTCCTTATTCAACAGCTATTCTGCATTTTCAAATTTTCCTATTTCTTTCATAAGTCAAGATTTTCTTTTTTTTTTTTAATCAAAGTCACCTGGGGTCTTCCGTCCATCTCAATGTTCCCATTCTCTGTGTCTGTTTACTTCCTCTACACACAACCAAAATACTACAAACCCAAAACACCTCTGGTTCACTATTCCTCCCACAAACCTGCCACAAAAACAAAACCGGTCTCGGCCATGTCATCCGCAGATCGTGTTTATCGCTCGCCCAGCAAGCGCCGGCGAGTACTCAGCGATATCGCAAACACTAAAGGTGGAACTTTGGGGTTTGACATGGCGAACATAAACCACTCCAATTCAGACTTCAAACAACCGTCGCTGTCAATCCCCTTGCCTTCCAGAGAAATGAGTCACAGAATAAACCTTCCGGCTCTTCGGAATAAGGAGAACTCCCGAATTCCTACCAAGGTCGACAACTACATCGCCATGAACACTAGTTTAACCGAGAAAAGTAAGATCAGATTACCGAAGTTTGAGGTCTCCTACGAGCGTGACCGCTTGCAAGAAAACGCCCGTGTGGAACGAGAAGTGGACGCTCTCCGTGCGAAATTGAATGGCATCGATGAACAAGTGCTTCGGGCTGCCGATAATCTCCATTCATTGCTAGACGTCAACGAGGACTTCCAGAGCAGAACTCGACAGCTTCTGCGGCAACGGAGTGAGCTCCGTGAGCAAAATTGCAAGGCCCAGAAAGAGTTCGATGCAACAGAAGCCAGGGTCAATTCCACAGTTGCTCACGAAGAGAAGATGATGCATTTACAGTTGAAAGAATTTGAACTAAAACTCAGAGACGACTACAATGAGGCCAAGTTTCAATTGGAGCAGCAGGTCAAGGAAAGTCATTTTGTGGACTCCAAATTGACCAACGAAGGCGATGCTCTCCAACTAGAAAAGGAGAAATTGAAGCAGCTGCTCCAGGACGCCATTGACAAGAAAAACAAGATGCTAGCGGCAGAACTGGCGGCCATGGAGTCAGAATTAGAGGAAGCGCTACAGGAGAAACGACAACAAGTCGAGAACGCCTCGGCAGAATACCGTGTGAAACAAGAACGATTTGAGAAGGTGATGAAAGAGCACGAGGATATTACAAAAGACGTTGCCGGGCGCAAGAGCAGCGCAAGCGAGCTATCCGTCGAGATTGACAAGCTCAACAGGAAACTTGATACATTCGAAGAGGAGAAAATGCAGCGAGAACAGGATTTGCAACGATTGAACGATGAGCTACGCTGGACACAAGGTGACGATTTGGATTGGCAAGCCAGACTAGTGTCCGAGAAGGAAAAGTACCTCAAGGTATGCCAGAAGCACGAAAACTACATGACGACCCGCAGGAACCTTGAACACTCCATCATGAATTTTTCGGATAAAACGAGGCTCTATTTGAGAATATCCGGCGAAGACTATACCATTATTAATGACAAGGAAGCGATTGTTGGAGAAATCCACTATAAGTTTGACAAGGTGGGCTCTTTTAAAGAGGAAGGGCCCGATCAAGACGACAAATACTCCTTGGAATGGAGACTTCCATCGAGCGAGGCGTTGATGAAAAACGATGTGTCTATCATATTTTCAGGGTCGTTCCCCAGGCAATCCTCATACAATCTCATCAACACCTTCTCGTACTTGACCGAGAACGAGGCTCGCTTCAAGAGTTCAGGGTGGAGCATAAGTTACAACTTGCAGAGTTTGTTGATCGACTCTTCCACCGTCGATCTCCTCAACAATTCAACAGAGACAGCCTTGGACTTTCTGGGGAACAAGTTGAACGTGATCAGTCAAAGAATGCGGGTCCACAACTTGTCCGATCTAGTTGCCGTGAAGGGAGCACAGAATCCAAATAAGGCTGTGTGTCACGTAATCACCACTGAAGCATCCAGAAACGGCCAGACAGTCACGCACCGGCTATTTATTGTCAACATTTCGAATATTCCACCAGATCTTCAGGCTCAGTACTTTGCTGAAACTGCTCATGGGAACCTTCAGCAGCTACTCAGTTATCTTGCATTGAACACGAAACTGATTAGCGTTTGTGACATTAAGGCCGATCACCGCATGCTACTCGATCAAATAACTCGCTTTCATAGGTAAGGAAGCACAACACAATGGCATCGCTACACTTAATCATACCTTCATACATATTGCTAATATACACAGTCTACGTTGTCGAGATTAAGTCATGCAAAACCCACTTTAGCTCGTTCACTGTTCCGATGTGAGAAGTATCACGTTGTAGAGTCTGGGGGGCCTTCGCAGGCTCAGAATTGGAGTTTTCCCCTCCATCCTTGTTTTCCTCTTTCGCTCTGTCTCCCTCACCATCATTCTTGATCTGGTCCTTAAGACGGCCGTTGGCCAAAGGCAAAGTGCCGTTTTCTTCTTGCAACGTCAACGGCTTGGGAGGCAACGTGTATCCCCAGTTGTTTTCTGGCACCATATCATCATTCTGCAACATGACATTCAGGAGACGGAGACGTGGTCCACCAGGCTCCACCATGTGGGGGAACATCTCCAAAGTATTGTACATATCATCGATGTTGAGCACAACCGTACGCTTGGGGGTATCGTCGATTTCCTCGTGCTTTCTCTTGCGGCCACCTCCAAAAATCCCATCGGCGAAATCGGGGCCGTTCATCTGGCCCCCGCCTTTTGTGTTTTCCTGTAGCCCAGCTTGAAGAAACATATTAGATGCGTACTTGTTCTCACGGTAGCGCACCACGTCTATGGCACTTTCGATGATGTTCTTCAAGTATGCCTCGAGGCCGAGACCAATGATCTCGAGTATTTGTGCACTGACCCCGCCGGTGAGACCGTTCTCTCTCATCGTCATCAACACCTGTCTGGACAAATTGTCGTGGTCCGGCAATTCGTACAGAGTAGAAGCCAATGGAGTATTGATACCATTCACCACATCCTGCTGCCATTGCACCAAGTTGTTCACCTGCAACTGCTGTTGCTCCTTATCCTGAATCATTGGGATTTTGGGAAGCAACGCCTGACGAGTCAAGGTGATTCCCGCATTGAGCTTATTGATCTTTCCGCTCTCTCGTCTGATGCTACGGATTCTCCGTCTCTCCTTGAGCGGGAGCGCCATGATATTCTGTTTGATTTTCTCATATTGCGTCGACTTGACATTCTTGGATTTGGCATTCTTTTTGTTCCAGAACGACGCGAGCTCGCTGGAGAACTCTCCTGGGATGTCTTGTAAGGAATTGGCAAAGATCAACAAGAGAAACTTGTTGTGGTACTTATAGAGTCCATCGTTTAGTAGCGGACTAACTATGGCCACCATCTCGGGCCGTGACAACTTGCCAATGAGATACATCGTCAATGCCTCGTGATATTTATCCCAATCATTGCCCAATTTCTGTTGAAACTCTCTTATGAGCACTTCCAATTGCACTCTTTTGTTCGAATTTAGTGATTGTGTATTGCTTACCGGCGTGGTCTGCGTTAGCGTCGACATTATAGAAGAAGAAGCTCGGCTCCAAGATTTCTGTTAAAGGAAACGAGCGTTTTGTTGCAAACCAGCCGTACGATTCCAGCTCGTTTAGGAAATGGAGGACGACACCGAAAATATAATACAAAGCTCCTCACGTGACAAGACACTTCTCAGAAACAGAAAAGCCAACTAGAAGCGATTGATGGGCGAAATTTGATGAGAGTATACACCAAGACTTGGTTGTGTGTCTACGGGATTTGGATTTTGATGGTGTTTTCCGTTGAGAGTATATGCAGGATTACAATACGAGGTAACTTTCATCGAACTCATTAATTTGTAAAACTATTCATAAATTAAATATGCTAATGACGTCTATATGTTATGCAGTTAACAACTTCTCGCTGGTCTCGACAGAAATTTGTATAGAGTGTGGCGCGGAGTTTGATCTCGATTTTTGTGACCGAGCATCTTCAACTTCAATGTGGTTGCCGTGCTCGGTAATGATGAACACAATAGACGCTAAAACGGCCAATCCAGAGATCCCGATCCCAAAGTACGTGGCAGCACGGTAGCTTAGCAACTGGTTTCCTGTTTTCTCGAGGGTCTCTATTTCAGCAGTACTACTGATGGCTAAAAAGAGCGACACAGAGTAGTTGACCACCGTATTGACAAGCGAGCCAGCCATGCCTTGATGTTCCTCTGGAAGAAAATCAGAAAGAATCAACGAAGCAGCAGGGAATGAACAGTCCATGCCCCACGCAAGTAGAAACATCTGCCCAAAGGAAAGCTTCCAAAACGTCTGGTGCACAGGCAAGACGGAAAGGAATATGCACCCACACATAAACCCAATCATAGAACCACACACAATGTATGGAGCACGGCTCTTGGACATGAAAAGCCCGACAAAGAGCGATGCGACAATACCAAGTACAAGCAATGGCATGTAAGTGAGCGCGGTTTCTATGGGGGTGTATCCACGCAAATTCAACATAAAACTCCAGTAGTAAAATTGCCAGACACCAAACAGTCCCCATCCTAGCGAGATACAAAGAAGGACCAACCCGATTCGCCTGTTGAATATTGAACGCGGAAGGAGAGGATGCGTCATGACGCAAAGCTCCAAATAAAAGAATCCGGTGAGCAAGATAACACTCGCAATCAACAAAACGATGATATAAGGCAGGTTCCAGCCTGCTACCGGGCCATGGTTCCATACAAAGTTAAACAAAATTAACCCTGCAATTCCCAATAACGATCCCCACAAATCGAACTTGGCAAATCCTTCCTTGAGGGTGTAATTGTACTTTCTGAATTCTCCGGGAATAGCATACAATGAGAGAATTGCAAGGATGACACAGCAGATCGAAAGGAGCCAAAATGCCCAGCACCACCACCAGAGTTGGCCCACGACTCCTGCCATCAAACATCCAATGGTAGCGCCAACAGGCGCAGATGCCCCTACAGCTGCGAATGCAACATTCTTTCTCTTTCCGCTGGGATACACCGTTCCCAAAATGCCCATTCCGCAGGGAAGGACAAACGCAAAGCCGATACCCTGAAAAGCACGGCAGAGAATAAAAAACTCCGACGACTTCGAGTAGTAAGATAGGCCCGTAATGAGGCACCAAAAAGATGCGAAAAGCCAGCCAAAAATGTACATTTTCCGCAACCCAAAAAGATCACCTAGCCTTCCGGAAATTAAAATGAAAGTGCCGAGAGTCAATGCATAAGAACCCATAAACCAGACTTTCTGAGAGCTGGGAACTTCCCTGCCAGAGCGCTTCGAAAACGACTCCAAAACAATGTTCATGGTGCTGAGAGACATGGTGACAGAGCCCTGACTCAAGAATTGGCCCAAACATATTGTGGCCTGGAAAGCAAGCTCTTGCAATGGAGACTTGAGCACTGCAGGACGAGAATCCATGGAATGAGTTGAGGAATCGAGGAACGAGATCGGCAATACACCAGAACACAAAAAGATCAGCAAACTAGCGGCATGGAGGTGCCCTTAAGTAATATCAAGTCTCGAGACATGCATTTAACCAGTACATCTTCGGGCCGAGATGGCATCGGATGTACGGGTGTGCTGTCAAAAGTGCCACGCGCAACGGCGAGATGCACGGATGTGTCGGTGAATTGGAGATATGCCACAATGGAGACATCTGAATGAGATGTGGAGGGAAATTTGATGGGAGGTGAAGGGAATTCGAATTGAGATGTCCGAAGGAGCGAAGTTAGTTTTAAGGAATCGGCGGACATGTAGAGGCGTCAGGAATGCCTGGGAAAAATTAGTCTCGGGTAAGTCCGCACCCACACCGCATTAAGCCGAAAAGGCAGACATTACCCCAGTTTAGCTAACCAACTACCCTTATTTAACCGACTATCCCAGCTAAAGACACCAACTATCACAGTTAAAGAAACCAATTTAATAGGCTAAGGCCAATTCCGCCCGAGACCTCTAATCATGCCTTTACCTCATAAAACTGTCCATAACGAGCTTCTGCTATCCTGAGGTTAATTGGTTAGTTAAACTGCGGTAAACTTCGGAGAAAGTTATCGCAGGCGCGAGTGAAGGACACATTACTGATTTTGCCGTCGCCAAACTCCACCGGGCTGAGCGCATTGTGAACCACGGTTTTAACGAATACTTCTCTGTAGAGGTGCCACAAGGCGTCCTGTAAGTTCTCCACCTCCAAGTCAGAAACTAGCGCAAACTTGAAGTTTGACAACGATTCAGAAAAATGGATGCGATAGTGGCTCGTACTGAAAGAGCGGAGCACGTTGAAAGAGTCGTCAGGGCCCAATTTGACCGAAAGGTTCTTGAGCGAGTACACCATTCCGAAAAGGAGCTTGGCCATGTCGGAGTCGTTGCTTTTGTTGACCAATCCTGGATCATTGGGATTCGGCGAGTATTCCCGCGAGTAGATGCAGTTGCAGTGTCTGTCGAAGATGTACAAGGCGTAGATAGTCATGGCTGTGGCGGAGAGTGAAGGAGATAGTGAAGTCGGAAATTAAACGGGGAAGGCGATGGTTGGGGAGCCGAAGGTGCAAATTATTGAGGAAGGAGTGATTGATCACGAAATGGTGGCAATAATTAACGACGATGGTGGCGATGAAATGGCGAGCCCTTATTCAACGGTATGGAATGGTGAAAGGCACTAAGATATTTGGATCAGACTACTGAGAACAGTAGGTGGATGCAGGTTGGTGGTCGCTAGGGAAGACGAGAATGCTTAGCGAACAAAAGGGGGAGGCAAGATAAAAAATAAAAACAGAAATAAAAACAAGAATAGAACATCGAATCGCCTCTCTCCTCATCGAGGTCATCGAGGTCATCTTGCAAATTTTCACTCTGCCGACTCACGTATAACCACTGTAGCCACGAGATCACCATAGTAGTTACGCCCGCCAGTAATTATGAAAGAGCCGAAGAGAAGCAACCATGAACGAGCCGAAAAGAAAAGTCAGCAATACAACTCGGAACCATTCTCGCTCTACGCATACACATGTAGCAAAGTCAAAATTGACCGCCATGTCTGGCTTTCCCCTTGCCCTGATCGCCTAACTTACTGCACCTGCTAAGCTTCTACATAGTAGCCGAACTCCGACTATCCTGTGCCCGTGGCCTGCATAACCACCACACCCACGTGAGTCGAGGCACCACTTCTAGACCGAAGGCACTCGCACTGCCAGAAAGTACTTGGCCGCAAGAAAGGAGTGACTCACAAGATAATGGAAACTGAGGCTTAGGTGGTGCCAGGGGAGGGAGCGACACCCAACCCAAAACTCCACCACAGTTAAACGGATGCAAACACACCAAATGGCCAAAGGCGAATCCGATGTCGCCTCCTCACGTGCCCGAAAATCACGGAAACTAAAAACACTGTGGCCCGTTGTGGCCCAAAACCTGTGGATAACCACCACCGTTGGCTGGTGTGGAGGCGCGAACTGGTGTGGTGGGCCCCTATTTGCAGGAGTGCGTCCGAGACTAGCGTTGATAGCCTCGCATTCAACCACACTGTGAAAATTATATAAGGGCCAAAGACGCTGAGCAAGCTGCTTACCAAACACGTCGATATCTCAAGAACATCGAGGAGCGAACAACAATCCACTGTCAATCCATTTCTCGCGCTTATAAATCCAACCTGGACTTTAACTTGCGCATCCGCAGAAATTTCTTGCCTGCTGACTCACCGCTCACTAATTGACCGCACTCGGACTTTGAGTCACTGCGATTATAAATCTGAGCACATTTCCAAATTGCTCAACAGATCACCTTACTTTACTTTATAACCACCACATTCGCTGGTTATAACTCTACGCTTTTTCACTCCAGTCTACTATATATATGCAATCTGCAATGTACCTGGCTAACGACACCAACAATTTTGTCGATTTTGACATGGATCTCGAGTCCGAGTGGAACCCACACTACACAGACTCCTACCTGGGGACTCCACAATCGCCTCTCCTGCTGCCCCAAACGACGGCATCGGGATTGATGTACGAATGCCCTTTCTGCTTGCAACAGCACGCTCCTTCGGAGCGTTGCAACTCTAACTATGTGTTTCTGCTCCCTCACCTGGCTTCCTCCTACACATATGCATCGCCTTTCCACGAGGAAGAGTTGCCGGACGACGGCATAGTCGAGTCCAACTACAGAAAGTGGTTGGTATCGGTTACTCCACGTTAGGATTGGGATTGGGATTGGGTTTTACGGAAGGATAGATAACGAAATAATAATGAAATAATAGAATGGTCAGAAATAAGATTAGAAGTAGAGATTGAGACTTGGATAGTCTTGCGTGTCCCGAGTTGTTTCTCCGAGGTTGTTTCCCCGAGTTCAGGCACCCAATGGCTAGTCCCAGCACCCTTAGCTGTAACTGTAGATTCTCTGCGGTGAGGATTCTCATAGCGAAGGTAAAGAAAGCAATAAGGCCGGACATTGTCATTATTGGCTATGGTTTCGCTGTTTTGCATTCTCGACACTACTATTGCGGCCTCGGAGATGCTTGGGAGTCATGTTCATAATTGGTTCGTGTTCATAATTGGTTCATGTTCATAACTGGTTCATGTCCATAAATAGGTCATATTCATAACTGGGTCATGTCCATAAATAGTCCATATTCATAAATAGTTCATATTCATAAATCGTTCATGTCCATAACTAGCCGATGTTCATACCTGGTTTATACCCATAACTTGGTTCTAGATCTGTATCACCAATTGCTGTCGCAGTTCAAAATCCATGCCCGTTAATCGCATCTAGGTTCTGGACCTCTCGATATGTTTAGGAATGGAATAAATTCTACATCTACAAGTCCGTAGTATTGCTCCCACGATAGTCTACGCCTGGTCGTCAATGATGTAATTGCACTATACAGTGATTTTATGGCTAATCCTTCTTCTCCAAGTCAATGAACTTACCACCGCTGGCAAATCTTGGATGTCTTGGGTCGTTAATGAACTCGTCAGAGTCCTGGGCGGCACCAGCAGCCTTCCAGATCAAGGTGTAGGCGATAGCAGCTGCATGTTAGTAGAGAACTTGCGGAGACAGATGAAGAGTACCAGATGTACTTGCTAGACACAATACGAAATGAATGGGATGGCTGGACAGATAGGATGGCCAAAAATAGGATGGAATGCAAAGATAACTGGTTCGATACATGGTGGATGGATAGTGGATGGATGGCGGATGGATGGAATGCTGAAAGGGGAAGCTAATGGACGTTTCAAAGGAGGCCATGGATTTCCTTGATATCACGATCAAATGGACGGAACGGATCACTGGCATTCGTGCAGAAGGAGCAATTTTGACATTCTAAACGCCCGCTGGAGTGTCGGATCCACGAATTTCTGCTTCAGATCTCGTCTAGGGTTCAATTACCGTAAAAACATCAGACGGACTGGCCGTCGGTCTCTCATTCTGACTATCCGTGTAGGCCGTTTCGGCCGGATGGAACAATTGACATACCTCCGGTGGCGAATGGCCAGTAGTACTTGAGCACAGGAGTGGCGAATTTGACAGTCATGGTGTTGAGGAAAGATAGTAGGAGAGTTTTTTTGTTCGCAGTAGAGTCGGGTTTCGCGACGACTGGCCAATGAGAAGATGTGGTGGGCAGTTGGCCTGCAGGCAGGTGGCATTGACTATGGGGAAGGGAATGGAAAGGGAATGGTAATTGAGGAGATGGGGAGAAGCAGCAGGTCAAGAAGTATGGGGATAAGTTGTTTGAGTATGAATAATTGTGTATGTGTGGAAATGTCCATAGATATTAGTTGGTTTATTGTATTAATTAGTTGCCGGTGATACTTAGCAGTCGCACCCATCAGGCAGTCCAGGCAGTCCACCAGGCAGTCCACCAGACAGTCCAGTACTGTGCTTTCTCCAAAATCTAGTGTACTTTCCCAAATCTAATTCTCATAATTCTATACTCTCATAATCGTACTCTCGCTTAAATAACACACTAATTTGTATCTTCAACCAAATGGATGAGAAAACTTAAATGGCCACCAGGAGTGCTAGTACTGTGGGGCTGCCAACAGATTCCGTAAAATAAGGAAAATCGACCTTACATTCGTTCAATATTAATGTCAGATATGAGATGTAAGCTTAAATCTTGGCTGTATGTACTTGAAGAGTTTATACTTTTGATTCCACTAATGTTTCTCATGTATTTGCTGAAACTACAGTTTTACGATCCGAAGCGCAGCTGCGACTTGCCAGGAAAAGGGAGAGTCAAGGAACTCACGACATGCAGTAATGCACGACCATGCTGTTAAGAACTGGGCAAGGCCCGGGATAGTGTCCGTGTTACCAACAGATAGGCCCAATCGTAGATCCAGCCAACGACCGCTATAAGGTAGCTCCAAGCGTCCAATATTCACGGGGCTTCTGTGAGGATTCTGCGATGTTGCCCGAAGCAGCGGAGTCCAGAGCGGTGAAGCCGAGGGCTGTACAGGCTGCAGCGTAGACGGTTGCAAGGATGAACTAACGCTGTCCGTAAGGGCTAACGAAGAGACAAGCTGGGCAACGGCAAAGCAAAAAATTGCATTGTTCCGGTTGAATCTCCGTCTGCGAGCACGGTTCTCGACGAGTAGGACCTCCATGAAATAGTTTACAGAGTGTGCTCGGACCAAGAAAACGTTAGTTCCTATAAATATAGCGAAAAGGGAACCTTTTAAATAGTAGTCAGGGGCAACCCAACACAATTCAGGGGTGGTTCTAGACTGAGTGAAAAGATATTAAAGTACAAAAACACTGATTCTCGGGCAATCCATTACAAATTACACGGTATAGGCTACACCTGTAGTTTTTGGCGATTTTCTTCAGGAGCCTGGCAAGCGGAAGCTTTCGAAGAAGAAGATCGGTACTTCTTTGAAATTGACGGATCTACCTACTGCAGCGAGAGACACTTCTCGTATTCTCGAAAGTAGACCTTTTCACTGACATGCAACATGTGGACTCGGTCGACCTCAACTCCGAGTGGGACCAAAGGTAGAGGTTTGTAGATATGGGTGCTCGCATCATTTTCAGAGAATGATACATAGCATTGGTGGCAGATGGAAAGAGAAATATTGAGTATTCTGATACTTCTGAAGATCTTAGATATTGGAATGCCCATCGTCTGCAACTCAGTTAAGTATACTGCCGTGTGTTGTCTTGAAAAAGAAGGTATGATCATAGTAATACTACTCTCATGGTACTTTACTTGTAGCATTGTACCCAATTCAGTGCTTCTTGTACAGTTTCTTACTTCTTCTATTCATTGTGCCCAATTCCGTGTAGTCGTTTCTTCTATTCGGTTCTTCTCGTCTTCGGCATTCCGGTCCAAGGCGTCACGTCTACTGCATTCCACGCTTAGCACTCCTGCTGAGAGCATTTCTGAGAATTACCGCACCGCAGGGTTTATAGTAATAACTGTACTCGACTTTACAGAATGTACCCGACTTTACAGAGTGTACTCGACTGCAGGAATCGTCATTAATTCCTGAAAAGATAGCGAACAGGGAACGATCTAAATAGCAGCCAACGCTTACCTAATACGAGTCGGGGATGGTTCTAGACCTGAGTGGAGAAAAAAAAAAAATTAAAGATCAGAAATACTGACTGTAGCGCATGTAATAGTTTAAGGGTTCGTACAGTGCAGTGCATACCGAAATTGTAGTGACGCAAAAGGCAGGAGAGGCGACGGTCGCCGATCGCGGGCCGCGAGCGGGCCGCTTATGATGAACGTCTGCGGCGAAGTCCTAAAGAAAAATAAATTAGGAAAGATTGACATCAAAATTTGGGTGCACTCTGTTACAGCAGGGTTAATGGAGTAACTACAATTTCGGCGTTAATTCTGCGAACCCTTAACTATTACAATACTCTCATAATGCTATACTCTGATAATACTGCACTCTCATAATGTATACTCTCATTCATACTAACCCTCATAATGCTAACCCTCATAATACTCACTCTCATAATACTCACCCTCAATATTCCCAAATGCTATACTCTCATAATACAATACGCTCATAATTCTATGCTAATGCTCTCTATTATTCTATTCCCTCCATATCTCATAGATACGTATCTCTGGAGTACCATTTCGATACCAGCCTACCTCGGCCTCATTATGTGGATCGCCCATCTTTCTACATATTCTCCACTCAAAACCCTCCAGCAAAATCCGCTCCCACTCCTCAATAGTACCACTGTTCCTCACCGTAGCAGCCACATATCCAACTTGGGCCCCGTTGTTGAAAAGATCTCCCAAAGTAGCAGTTAGCAGTGCAACTATTCGCGAGTCGTAGGTGACGTCCGCAGCCACCACCACATGGCCAAACGGCGGATGACGAACAAAGTTGGCCTCGTCACATGGATCGGTGGTGCCCCACCATAATTGTTGAGTGTCCACCACCCGAGAGTCCGCCATTTGGTTCTGGCCAAGTGTGGCTGCGAGATTCTCCACAACGGCCGAGTCTCCGTCGGTGAGAACGATTTTTTCGAACTTGTGAGTGGTGTGGTTCTTCAAAAGACCCAACGAAACCAATCCAGTGCCTGACCCCAATTCCACAATTGTCTTTCCGGCCAAATTGGGTCTAGTGGCTGGATCTCCGTTCATAAAGGCCACAAGAAAGAGCGCAGCCTCCCATGTCCGAAGACCCGTGGTGCCCGCTCCAGAGATGATTTTGGGACTTTCGGTGATGCTGACGGTGTTGCCATTGCCATCGATGACGTAGTCTAGTGTGTCTGTGGCAGTAGGCGGAAGCGGAGTGGCAGAGAGAATGTGAGGCGAGCAGTAGAGCTCGTAAATGTCGTCGATGATGACTTTGTCTGCATTTTCTAGAAGCTTGATGTAGTGTGCGAGAAAGAGCTTGACGTAGAAGCTGTTAGTGGAAGCGATGGATTGCAACGTATGGAAAAGCTGAGTTTGGACAGCTTCGGGAAAAAGCGACGTTACATCGTATTTCATGAAATCACTGGGGGCTACTCGCATGCCAAGACAGCACGAGGCGGTCGAGAGCGAGAGTTTTCGCTCCATTGGTGAGATCGATTGGAGTTTGGTGGATGGTGATGCGATGAGTAGATGTAGGAAAGTGGTGAGATGTCGAGGGAGATAGCGGTGGATCGATGCAAGAGTGGAAGAAATTGAAATGCCAAGAGAATTATTTTATTTGAATGTTAATGTGATTTGCTTCTGTTTGTATCTTAGTGTGATTTGCCTCGAGTAATGTGGTATGATTTCGCGGAGGAAGATTTTGCAACCATATAGATCCTGTGCGATATGATCTGTCAAGTAGTAGCCAATTTGTTTTTAGTTTTGGAAATTACTAACCTTTGGAACTTGAGTGTAAATAGTCCACTTCATATTTGTATCACTTTGTATTAAAACTATGATTTGATGATGATCCGGGAAAATGCTTCGTACCATGGAGATTGCCTCTGGCTGCTCCGTATGAGAGGTTGACCACCGACAATTCTCTATAGTGAATTGCCCATGCACTCTTAATTCCATAAGATATTTGAAGAAAAAAATCGGCTTATTGTAAGGAATAACTAAGTCACAGCTTTGGGTTCTTGCTGAAGTTTTCACCGCAATAAATTTACATACCAGCACCACAATACATTGTGTCTGAGTCTCAAAATCCTTCTAGCAAGACGTGAAAGGCAGAAAACTACTTTGCTCTTACCGTCACAGATCGTGAGAAAGGTATGCCACTTCTACTACGGGCCCATGAATCTGATGATCGGACAACTATCGAAAGCATGGCTTTCTCATAATGCGCTACATCATCTCAAATCACCTCCCTTGAGTTATTCGTTTAAACATCCGCTATTCATTACTTTTAAGCCTTGATCAATCCGTTCACTCTCACTCTCTTCACTCCTCCATCTGGAATGATAGTCAAGAGAACGTGCGAGTAGACGTTGTCGTCAGTCACGTCGTACTTGTGCTCCGTGTCTGGCCCAGTCTTGGTGTCGCCGACCACCGTGGTCCATTTGTCAGAGTCAAACGCTGGTGCCTCAGAACCTTTGAATGCCTTGATGTTGATTTTCTGAGGGAAGTTGCCTCTGAAGTGGGCAGTATCAACCACAATGTTCTTGATTTGGGTCAATGCACCCAACTTGATCACCGCCCAGTCCACATGCCCTGCGACTCTTGATCTCTTGGTCTCCCATCCGTCGGACATATCGTGTCCACGGCCTGGCAAAAGAAGGTTGTCGGCACTTCCAAAGTGCTGGTCACTCACTCTGACTGCCACTCCTCCGTTCTTCACGGAGGCGGTGTCCACAATAGTGTTTTCCAGCTCAGGCAAAATTGGCACCACAGTGCCGTACAAACGGAAACGAGCAATTCCACCATCAGGGTACATTTTCAATCTGAAGTGGGTGTAACTGTTCTCGGTGATGGTCGGCCTCACAAAAAAGTGCTTTTGCGAAGGACCACACTCGGTTCTCTCGATGATCTCCTCCCAAGCCAACGAAGCGTCGTTCAAGGCTGCTTCGTGTGCAAGGTTGACACCTTCAATGGAAATTTCAGGAGCGTGGTTACCATTGAAGAAGGCAGTATCGACCTCACAACCAATGATTTTGGCGGAAGCGACACCAGCTTTGATAACAACCCAGTCGGCCTCTTCCGTGTTGTGTCTTCTGGTTTCCCAGCCGTCGTACCATGCACCTGCGTGAGTGAATCTGGTGGCATCGCGGACTGGAGGTTTAGGCTTGATCAAGTTCTCTGCGCCAGCAAACCACTCGTCGGAGAAGCGAACAATAGCACCTCCCACTTTTTCTCCGATCACATCGGTATACTTCAACACCACGTTGTTGCGAAAGGAGTCTTCTGTTTCGATTTGCACTGGCATGATAATTGGTTATCTGATTGGAAATTCTGGGTGCCGGATCACATCGCTTTATACCTGCGGTAGGAATTCGGTGTTGCCCGGGCTTATGGGCCTCGCACGTCCTTGATAGGAGCAGTCAGTACTTCATTGGCTTGGATACAGCGCACGCGAGATGATCAATAATTTAGGTGACTATCTCCGTTCGATGAGCATGACTCAGGCAAGCATGAAAAATTGAGAAAATAAGAAAGTGCACATGACTGGCAGACAGCACACCAAGAAACTCGAAGTTGACCTAGAGAATTTTGGGTTTCTAGATCGAGCGTTCAAGACTCAAGGCAAGCCTTTGTGATGAAATCAAATTTCTCGTCGGAGTTCAAATTGTGGATGTTGTTAGTGGAGTAAAAGTAGCGATAACGATCCTTGGCTAAAATCCGTACCTCCGTGCCCTGGTCCTCTGGGCTGTGCAGTAGTAAGCAGAGAAAAGTCTTGGACTTTCATTCGCAGCAACAAGCATTACGTTGTGCCAGTGCTTTTCGTTGCCTCGATTGCGGTCTTTTTTTTTTTTTTTTTTTTTTTTTTTTTTTTTTTTTTTTTTTCTTTTTTTTTTTTTTTTTTT